>NW_019091523.1:184870-346161 GCF_001949145.1 Acanthaster planci
TCTGGGCGCAGAACCCACAAGGCAATTTTCTAGGTTTGAATACAGTGAGCTGCAGGATTGATGCTGATTTATTTTCATTCATTTCCGAATTTTCGACAGTGAAACCGATTCCAACCGTCTTGGGTCCATTTCTTCTCAGTGATTTCGGTATAAATGCTGTCCGGCGTATAATGTTGGGTCTATTCGCGAGGTCTGCGCTCCGGCTGGACATGTCAACATTGAAAGGGGGAGTGGGGCGTGGCGGCTGGAGATTGTAGGAGTTGCTATGGAAGTCTGACCACTAAGCTGGAGACACGGGTTTTTGCTCGAGGAAGGGTTAATTTCATAAGCCCTCTTCGAAAGTATCTGAAACTCGTTCCAACTTACACGGACTAATTTCTGCCTTTGGCGTGGATTCAATGATTTATGGTCAGGTATACTTACAGGGTATGTATATTTTTCCGTTAAGAACAGTTGTCGTCTGTTCTAAGTAATTTGATGTATTAATTTTAGGAAATGGAAAATAAATACCCCGTTATAACGCTGCATCGGTGGAATTTTTTTACCAAGGATGCTACAGCTACGAAAAGGTTAGACTTTTTTAAAAGAGAGAGTGTACAATTTTTTCCTGCTCAGAGTCTCAACTAATACTTAACCTAAATATTCTGTTAATTTTGTATGCATTTCTTAATTTCATGGATGCATATATCGTCTCATAACCTCTTCTGAACTTTTGTTCCATTTTGTTTTCAGATGTGACAGCTATGGATATTTGATTGGTGGTCAGTCCACAGTCAAAAGAAGTTCCTTCGCCTAAGACCTAAAGCACCCCAGACTCACCTGACAAGCAAAGAACGGCGAGCGCAGAGCTTGCAACCCAGCCCAGCTCACTAGATCCGACTTCGAACTCTTTCAGGAGAGCTGGCATGTACACCCCGTGCGTCTGTAGGGAGCCCATTTCGAGGAAGAACGCGAAGAAGGAGGCCGAGACCACGATCCGACCCCAGCGACACGGCCGGGCCAGGCAGGGTTGTCGCTCACTATGACCGTCACTACCAACCTGACTTCCCACGTCCATGATGCCCGCTCAGTGGTCGAAGTCAGTTATATCTAGCACCTCAAGAAATTTCCTGAAACACATACATTAATACATGTCGCAGAAGGTTTAAGGAAACCGTAAAATAACTTATGGGGGGGTTCTTTTCCATCTGGGGGCGTCCATTAAGTACGTACGAACGAAATGCCGAGTTTTCAGACTTCTCCCCGTACACGTAGCGTACGCAGTGGCTCCAACCCCCTCCCCTGTACGCATTCCACATTTCTGTTGACTTCTTAGGGTACCTTACTAGACACAAAACAGTTCCACAACCCATAACCATATACATGTAGATACATAAATTTTTGAAAACCTTTATGTATTAAAAACTGAAAGGTCAAATATGAAAAAAAAATTTGAACATATTATTTAATATTTTTCTCATTTATGTTTTATCATCAATTGCAGAGTGAAAATTTTTCAAATCTAAAGAGGTTTAATAAGCACATGTCAGTCTTTATATACTTGAACAGTTTTGCTTAAAGAAAAGTGTAGATGTGGAAATGGGGTTCTGAAAAAAATTCAATTGACCAGCTTTATGGAAATGGTTGGAAACTAATGTAAAGTTACTAGAGGTAGAAAATTATACTCCAATCATATTTGGCAATAAATAAATCAAATCAAACCCAGCACAACCGTTTTCATGCTTGATCACAAAGCAATGTTTACTAGTACCTATTTCTTGTCCTTTAAGGGAAATTGTATATGTGGAAATGGTATTCTTACAAAAATTCAAAAAATTGCAGAAATTGTAAAAATTGCATCGGTTGCGAAAATTGAAAAGATTGTTTAAACAGCAAAGACTGCGTAAACTGCAAAAATTGTAAACACCTATAGTGGGTGGTGTTGGAATTATAGGAGACTTTGAATTTAAAATCCTTGGGATGCTATAAAGATCACATAAAATTTTATGGGGTCTTTAATTTTTGTAAGGATTAGTAAACCAACAATTAGTAAGACCAAAAGCGACACCAATACATATAGCTAACGCCCCAATAGTCAGAGATGATTTTTCTTCGTTGAGTACTTCTAACAGCGTTAAAATATGATCAATGGCTTTTTGTTTCTTTTTTTATTTTGGGTTCTTCGGATTCAAACTTTAAAGTAGGTTCTTTGGGCTCAAAATCGCTGTCAGGTTGATTGAAATCGGCTTGCAACCCCGTTTTTCATGCCTGAAGTCGCAATTTGCAGGCTGTTGTTGTGACCGTCAAACTTCCCGATTCTGAGATCCATGTCAGAAGGAACTACGTATAAATTATTTTATTTTTTTTTATTTTAAAAAAGATGAAGACACACACTTGTTACTTGACTAAAAACGAGCATACCTTTAATTGCAAGACGTTATCGGTAATTTGACAGTTACAAGTGTATTCGCGTTTAAAAGTAATGTTTCACTCAGGGTATTTTAACATTACTAATCCAACCGAAATCAGACCAATGACCGCCTAAATCCCCATTAAATATGAGATCTCGATGCGACCATTTTAAATTCGATTACATTTCTAAAGAAGAATTAAACGGAGACAGTGCGGTTTTGTTTATTAACGTAATAAATGATATCATTCGAGCTTACGAGGCAGGAAATCTGGGAGAATATACTGATTTCATTCAACACAAATTCAATAACTTCGACATGAAAAAAAATCTGACAGAAAAATCGGAAGAAGAAAGACTTACCAGCAGCAACAAAACAAGGTCAATCACATGTTGCTTTTGGAAGCTCATCACGTTGCGTTGAATTTATTCAAGAAGGGTTTATAGAAGACAATTCCAACGAAAGAACGAGACTAATTTTTAGAAGTGCTCAACAAACAGAACCCAAAGATGCTATTTTAGTTACTGGTTTCAATAGCCTAATCATGCAACGTAAACACATAGGTACCCTGGTTGAGTTCTTGCAGGCTGGAGACCGTGGTAGCATCGTTATTCCTCCACGGTTTTACGACGTTGATTGGTTCGAATTTATTTTAAACGCTGTTCCGGGCGTAAGCACTAAAGTACACCTATCGACTCGAGTTTAGTTACGATAATGGTGACGGACGTAAATCTGAAATAGCGGTTGGGGTGGGAAGTCTCCAGGTTGCTCAATTTACAAAAAGGTAGGCTAGTTCCAAACGTTATATAGGCCGTATGAGAGAAAAATAAACTTAAATCCTGTCAATGAGCTGTGGATCCGCTGTCGAGAGTTAACCACCACCGACAACTACCGTAACAGTTAAGCTCCAGACTTCTTGTGTTGCGTTTTAACAGGAGGTGACGCAGTCAGAAAGTCACGAAGTGCCGAATGGGTGCTGAGCAATATGCTTCAAACACTTTAAAGCGAAAAGATTTTCGGTGAGAAACAATAGAGAAAACTCATTAACAAGAAAGACGCTGGAGTTTTGATCGAGGTAGAAATTTCATAGGTTTTTTAAAGCTTATAATAAGAAAGAAACCATGACTGAAGTAAAAAAAAAATAATCGAGCGCCATAGGGTAGGGTTTTACGTAGAATAAGGAGTCGAAACCTTGGGTGTGGCAAGCGCAGCTCTAGGCATACCAGCCATGTTGGGTGTTTTGAGCGCACCCGTGGATTAGTGATAAGGGATTGCCCTCGGTACGTTTGGTGCATACGCTTTGTTAAAGTACGCCAGTAAACGATTGCTTAGCAAGTCTAAAAAACACGACCAGATGAGTGTGCTAACCGATGCCAACCTAAACACGATAAACAAATATATATCCCAGGCCATTAACAACGGAGACATCTACCACGAAGAATATGTTAATTACGTCAGCGCTTAGAAAATTTAACGAACTCCAAGAAAAAAATTAGAGCGCGAACGAGTACAAAACTTCGAAGGGATAAAAACAATCAAGAAATCGAAGAACGAGCAAAAATTATCGCGAGAGAAACGTTTTACAAGGAAAGAAAAGGTCTCCTGACAAAACTTGGCAACAAAACTTGGCAAATCAGAATAAGAATCCCTACGGGATTTATATTAAGTTACAATAAAAATGCCCAGCGAATCCTGGAGGATGCGAAACGAACCCGCCAAAATATCAACCCATTTATTCTAGCATTCCTCCTTTACCCTGTGTCATAAAAAATAAAAACATTATAATTAGGCTGCAGCAAGAATTAAAATATTATAATGACGCTCCAGCGACAACCAAATATGCACTATGCATTTCTTTAATTAAAAAAAAATTATAATGAGGCCGCAGCGAGAAGCTTATTTCTTTTGATAGAGACATACTGCAATTCTGTTCATTGTAACATCCTCTCCTTTAAAACTCATTTTCTCACAAATATTTTAGCCGTTTTCACAGTTTTACGAATGATAGTTGAAAAATAAGAATTAAACCGCAAATAAGGATTTTTTTATCCGTGACGAAAAAATAAAATCAGGCACCGAGTTTTGCGATTGTAGTTACCTTGTTCCAGCACCAGTTTTCACAAACAGTTAGACACGGGGTTCAGAATGAAATATACCCAGCAAGAAATGAGACCGAGGGGTACCCCCCAACATGTCCAACCCCTATACNGGGGGTTCTCTCCGTCTCATACTTGCTGCATATGTATAGAATGAAAAGGAAGCAGTATCTCGCTTGGTTAATTCCAGCTGTGTCAGGGCCGTTTTTTGGCTGGTTGCTGGTCAGGTTTTATTCCAGATGGTATTTATATCTCTCCACACAAAGGCCGTGTCATGGTCGTTGGTTCGGGTTTTATGTTCGTGTGTTTGTTTGTGGGTTTGTTAGTGATGCGAGAGAGCCGACAGGTGGACTGAAGGGTTTTGATGCCTTGTGTCTGTAGATTTAAGGGCCTAAATTTTATTTCTGTGGAGGCTGCCGGGCCAACAAGGCTAAAGGGTGCGACTGAGAGAACCAACAGGCAGATGGGTGCAAGGGAGCCTGAAGGGCGAGAAGGATAGAGGGGACTTGAAATGTTGATAAAACATGAACAAGAGAGCAAAAGAGTGTTTTTTAATATTGAAAAATGTTGCTGGGTAGGTATACATGGGTCTTTTTTAATTTTTTTAAATTTTTTTGTGGTGGAGCTCAGGTATTACAGTCTTACAGTATAAAGTATTACAATATACTCGTCATCCTTGGGTAAGAATACCTCCACTTCATATTCTGTGTCAGATGACGAAGTGTCATCTTCGGAAGGCTCAGAATCCTCTCGAGCAGGAGGACTAGAAAATTCAACTAAAGAGATAGGAACAAGTTTAAGTTCTGAAGAATTAACAGTCTTCTGACTATCAGAGCCATCTGCTAATTCGATTTGGTGTAAATGTAGGAGTCATCAGAATGGTGACGTGTGACTGTATAAATATTGGAAAAATGGTGGCCCTGAATCTGGCTTCTACCTTTATGATGTTGTCGAAGGTAGACAAGGTCTCCTACTTTAAAGGTGTTAGGATTAGCTCTGCCGTCAAAGTGTTTCTTACGCTTTGCTAATTCTTGCTTTTGTCGTCTCGACAGTCCCCGGTTTGACTGAAAGTGTTGGACACTGACCTATGACATTGGAAGAAGAAGTTGCTTCAAACATGAGAACTACTATAAGAGGGGTCTGTAACTCTCCTCTCTTCCAAAGGACCCTGGTCGGAGAGAGGAGGTAGTTCTCTGATCAGGATTGAGTCTTCACAGATTTCCTCAGTTCCTCGACGATCGGATGGTATCATGTGTCTCAAGTTCAGCCTCCTTTGGAAACACTTTTCTGTTGTGTGTCCTGTTTTATGACAAATGTGTATGTCATAGTTGTTTGACGTTTGCCTTTGAGTGTGGACTGAGCTTTGAAAGTTGTTGGACAAGACCAGTTAACTCATCAGGTTTTTTTTTGTTGATGATCAATTTGTTCTTGTTGTTTGACCATTATAGGAGTGATCCGATACTCGGTTCTTCCTTGGCAAACCGTCTACTAATGGCTACAGCATGGAAAAGAGGAGGAAGCTTCAGTTCTCAAGGCAAAGAATTCAATGTCTGGGGATTCATGAAGCTTGCTTTCAAATACTTGTGAAGTATAACGTCATGAACCCCCTCTGCAAACTGATCTTTTAAGAGATGTTCCCGCTTCTCCATAAGCTGGGGACTCTTCCTACTAGCCTTAGTGAACAGATCAAGAAGAGAGTTACAGAAGAAGTTTTTTTCCCAGCCCCCCTCCCCCTCAAAAGAGTACAAAATGAATGAACAGTGGACGACCAGAGAATGGTGGCAGGAGGACTCAAAAACAACGTCCATGACATCAGAGCAGGTCACCTGGCCCTACGCTGAGAATCCAACTTGCTACCGCCTGGCAAGAAACACACGATTATTGTTGCTCAATGGGCATTGCACGCACGCACGACTAGTGTAGGCCGGTTTCTCTACACGAGGACTACCATGCACACCCGATCTTCCATTGCGCTTGGTCTGGAACGATGTGAAACAGCTTTCACAATGTGCACACTGCAACTTGAACAGGAATTGAAATTCAATCAGACTGCGCGCATGTAGCGGCATGAAGCATAAACCGGCCAGTCTGTAACAATTATCACTTTTAGCGTTTCTAAATTGTACGCAACCAATGAATCCCCTCCCCCCAGCGTACGGTTTGTGCGCTCGTGAAAATGATGACAAAAATGGATGACCCTTACCAGTATACTTCGTAGAATCTCTCATATTCCAGAATAATATCCTTCAGCGTGAGGTAATAATATCTTCGGTTTAGAGCGTCTGTATTCCTTCACTAGGCCTATATCACCTTCAGTCTGGTTCTCTTAATATAATAATATACAGGCGGGCGGCCGTGACACTGAGCGGATATTTGCCCACGAAATGAAGGTAATATATGCAGCTCGCGAAAAAAAACAAACCGTGCACTGATGCGCAGTTGCCGCCATGTTAGGCAGTGCAACAGCACTGTAACCCGTAGACCCACTTTTTATTATGGTAATCTGGTCAACTCCGTTCTGCACCGATGAAACTTTGTCTCGTTTTTACAACTGATATTGTTGTCTACGCTGTATAGAAAAGCTTTGTAAAGAATCGTTGTCAGGTGAGAAATTGCGCCACTTGAGTTCACCCTTGTTGTCTGAAGTGCCTCGAAGTCTTCCGGTGGGAAGGTATGAGTTGCTTGGCTTGGAACGTGAATCAACACGTGTAGCCTATATGGTAGGCCATGGCTCTTGGAGTTTGGACTAGAATGTTTTTAGGTTCACTCAAAAAGCTGAGTACTGTCCATGCTTTTTCAAAATATCAATTTTCTTTCCAAACGACCTTTGAAGGAATACGATGTCTTGTAACCAACTGAAGTTTGCATTTGCCACGTGGCTTCAATTTTACGGCGCTTAGGCCTATGTCAAAACGTTCTGAACGATTGTCTAAAAATCTAATAGCGTCCCAGCCGGTATGCTTATGCATTAAGAAAAGCTCTTATTGGTAAACAGCTGTACATAAAGAAAAACAAAATATGATAGAGGACTTTTGAATGGGCTTCGGCAAAAGGTTGACAAAGGCCGGTATAGGTCACGATGTGTGTTACACAAGTCCCTCCATGTCGCAGTTGGTTCATCTCTTTTCTGTTTCCTGTGACCAACTCCTGCTCGCTACTTAACCGATATAGTCACAAGGAAATCATTTACGGGGATTTTCTCCAGCACACAATAAAGCGCCGGTTGCAAACTGTTGATTATTCTTACAGTTGGAAGTTTGAGGGTTTAGTCTAAAAGTATTGTCAACGTATAACTTGGCGGCGTACGCGGGCTAGGCACAGCTTGTCATGATATGGTGTTGCACAACCTCGTTTCCATGGGTACGATCTTGCTGCGCCGTGTTGGTTCCAACCCTTCCCACCATTGCGCATGCAGCCTATGGAGAAGTTGGGTGTTAAATTAAAAAGGTAGGGAAAAGAAAATTTTTCCCCAATTATAACCTTTAAACAATAGGTGACAAAACCGTCTTCCAAAATTAACGTGAAAAAATGGAACACTTTTCCCATTTATGGCCGAAAAAATGTCCCACAAATTGGCTTCCGCGAGTCCCATTTTCTCCGATTTTAGAAACTCTCACTGTGTATTAACCCTAACACTCCTCAGTCCTCCAACAGGTGAAGGATTGAGGAGGGTTAGGGTTAATGATATGCCGGTGACCTCGACGAGTAAATGGTTACTTTCATAGGAACTGAATCCACTCACTTTTATGAGAAGAATCTTGTATGTGTTTAACGTTTAAAGGTTAAAAGTACCAAGTTTTTGGTATAATTATTGATGAAAACCTTACATGAAAATATCATATTCATGAACTACAGAACAAAATCCAAGAATATTGGTAATCATAAATCGTCTAAGATAACAGGCCTACATTCCTAGTAAGATTTTATTGACATTGTAGAATTTCTTCATATTACCATATTTAAATTGTTCAATTTTGACTTGGGGCGCGCTGCATGACATCCAAATGTAACAAATTACCCACTCTACAAGAACGAGCGGTCCACATCATCGGAATGCTGGCTATCGTGACCATTCTGCTCTGTTGTTTGCCAAATGAAATCTATTGCAATGTTAACCATTTATACGAACTTAATCTGGGAAAATTCAATTACAAATTTATGCACAATCTACTCCCTTCCAGTTTTATTTCTTGTTTTACTTTAGCATCTAACATTCGTAATTACTCGAAGCGGGGGAAACGTGTACGTTCAATTTAACAGGAAGTCATTGGCTAAGAACGATGTTATTCATCAAGGTATCTTGTACTGGAACGGCCTTGATGGTTCTCTCAAATCATTACCTTTATCTGTGTTTGTTAGAAAACTAAAAACTCAGTTGCATCGGCTCATATTCCTAAATCATATTTATTTGCGCCCTGTGCAGCGTTGTTTCACACTTGTTTGTTTTGTCTTGTTCGTTATTTGTCTGTCAATAGGTTGAACCCTTAGTCGGCAGACCTATCATCAGTGGTTGCACAAGTCCAACGGCCAAGATTTCTGAGTACGTGGATTATTTCCTCCTTCCTATAGTATCCGCCCAATCCACATATGTCCGTGACACAACGGACATTTTGCAGAAACTAGAAAAGGAAACTTTCCCCAAACTCACTCCTGGCATCAACGTTGTCTCCATGTACACCAATATTCACCAGGCGCAAACCATTGAATCGCTATGCAAAGCCTTAAACACAACAAACCGCGGCTACGCCATAACCAAACCCCCATCCAACTACATCCGCACTCTCCTAGAACTTGTCCCAGGCTGCAACTATTTTCAGTTTGGAGGTAAATTCTTCAGACAGAAAAACGGATGTGCAATGGGATCAGTAGCAAGCCGAAAAATTTGCGACATAGCTTTACATGAATTTGAGTCGGAAATCTCAGCCCCCATGGACAAAATCCTTTTCTGGGCTAGATTCAGAGACAACGTTCTCATCGTCTACAATGGCCAACTCGATTCTTTCACCCAATTCGTTCACCATATGAATCAACTGCACCCTACCCTCATATTCACTTTTGAGGCATCCGAAACTTCCATTACCTATCTGGACCTTACAACTTTCAAAGATCCGCGTTTCCTCTTAAACGGTACCCTGTATACGAAAGTATTCACAAAACCAACGGAAAGGTTCCAATACCTGGAAAGAACTTCATCCCATCCATAACACATATTCCACGGCTTTGTCAAAGGAGAAATCCTGAGATGTGCCAGAAATACAAATAATGGGAATGATTTTCTACAAATGAACACAAAGTTTCGCAGAAAAACTATTGAAACGAGGCTATGATCAAGCCGAGATTCAAATATCGATGCCGTCCATTGATTTCCGGCAACGGGAATCTATGATTCTCAATGAGCGAAAACTGAAAAACAAAAAAGAATTTCCACTCGTCTTCACCACTATGCACAATCCTCATGTGAAACACAAAGACATCAAAAGAGGTCTTCTTATACACTGGCACCTCAACATTAAAGGAAGTTTTCCCCAAACCTCCTTTAGTTGCCTACAAGGTAGCCAAAAATATCAAGAAGAACATTGTCAGAGCCAAACTCAGCCACACGGAGGACGATCGGTCCGCCACACCTGAGAAATCTGGTTAGGCCTATGCTCTAGATGTTCTCATTTCACTTTTGAATGAACAAATCCATTCAAACTAATTGGGCACAAATATCATGATCAGAGAAACGGTAAGCACTTTCCCCACCTAGTGAGTGTCATGCCACTCCCTAACCATACCTTTACACCCCGATTCATATTTGAATCAGGCGGCTGATGAGTCCCCAAAGGGACGAAAATGCATTCCCGCTGCTTCCTCAGGTACAACCCAACCCACAGCTTGGCTAAACATGGTTGCGGTTTACACAAGTCTTAATTCTTATCATTTCTACCTACTCGAGGCTCCATTTTAGTCTCCACGTAGAAATAAATCACACAGTGACGTCACACCCTCGAATAAACATGTGTTTTTTTGAAAGCACCCAAAGTTTATTCGTTTGGATTCAATTTATAAGAGCGAGCGTCTCTGAATGGGACAGAGCCATCATTTCTTATCCATATAATTTTTTTTATTTTCTACACATTATCAAAACTCGTTTTAATGCATTTCGGGGCCACAACGATGCCAGTTTCCATGCATCTTCATGCATGCTTCATGTTCATACATGCCCATTGTGCCTTTCTCCCTAACGACGTCATCAACCCAACATAAACGCAAAATGTAACCTGGCGTTTCCGAAATCGGAGTTGGTGGAAAGAAATTGCCTCTTATTTCTCTCGCGTTCATTTTCAGAAGATAAATCCATTGTATACTGGTTTTAGGGTGGCCATTTTGCCTCCAAAACCCTGGATGTCGCAATGTTTGAAGCTTGTTCCCTAGCACTTTAAGCTTGTAAGGAACAGATCCTTGCTTTACGCATCAACAAACTAATTACGTTGATCTCCATAATAAAGTCTTTGCACTGGAGATCAGTGATTTTGTACGCGTCCGTTCACAGTGCAATGATTTTGCTCGCGGCGCCATTTTTGTGGTCCCTCGTGGCGTGGACGCTCAAAATAATTATGAGCTAAATGCTCGTCATCACTAAAATTTCTTGATCTCCAGTATCAATAGGCCGTATCTTTCCTCCCGCACGTATCGCTCAGTACGCACACACAATCACGTCAGTTGCGTAATTACGAAGGGTCCCCCGTGCCCCCTGGGTGCCCCCCCCCCTTTTGAAATCTCCGTTGAATCTATATAGCTATGTAGCTGCATCTTATTTTTGTCGTGGTGCCCCTTTAAAAAAGTCGGAAAGAGTACCATACAGCCTTCGGACAGCACTTGATGCCCCTGTGCACAAACCTATATGAGACTTGTCTGAAAAAAACTGTTTTCTTAGTAAATGCTTTGGAATTTTCTCAGCAAAATTTCTCTTTTTATGACGTTATCACTTTCTGATGGTTGTATAACATTTTAAAGGAAAGTTAGTGTTGTCCGTATATGGAACTCTTTCCAAACTGCGTGCACTCTGCCCCCCCCGACATTTAGCCCACCCTAGTTACGCCACTGACTGCAGTGCAAGTGCCGCTTTCCGTCTGGCGCTCGTCACACGTTTGGCGCGCGTTTTTAAAAAATTTTCCTCAAGCACGTGACCTTAAGGTAAGACAACACGCCGTATGCATTGCTGATGTAGTCTTTTGTATTTCTCTTTTTCCCGGGGCGCGTAGTTTTAAAACTATTACAAGATGAATTGCGTCGGGAAGATGTAAATTTTACCTGAAGGGTTTTGACCTTACACCGACATACATGTACTCTGGATTGGCTTACACAATATCTGTCCGAGAGCTTCCAAAAACATTACAAGTTTACTTGGGTGGGACTCGAACCCACAACCTGCCGCTTATTAAAATGTAACATCTACCCGACGCAAAGTGTATCTTGTAATAGTTTGCAGTACCCGCTGCAACACACTCCGTTACCGGTTAAGCCGTTTACACTAGTATTGACTCTACAGAACAGATTAATCGTTCGGAAGCTTACGTATCAGTACTCCTAGATGATATTCCAATTGCATGTATTTTCCAAATCAGTAGTTCCCTAAGGCGAGCGAGGGATTTCGATGAGAATTAGCATGCATAAGTTGCTTAACGCGAATCTTGCTTATATTTCCGCAGCTATGTTGGATGTCAATGATGATGCCGACTGCGTGTCTCTGTGACTTCATATCACACGCATGCACCGCACACGTAAATACAGAGAAAAACCCTAAATACCATATATGTAATAAGGGCTGGTTCATATTTGCTGCGTTTGCACACACGCAAGGTGTAATGTGGACACCGCATTTGACGTTCATACTTTCATGTTTTCTCAAGTCTCGGCTGCATGTGCGTATATCCGACAAAAGATGAAATTTTTTAATTTATCCGAATAGAGTACCGAAGTGAATACGTCACGCGCACTATTCGTGTGTCAAAGGCATTGGCGCGAGAACCAGCGCGTGAACCAACACGCGCGCGTACTCCATTCGTTTGCACTGCACTTTCTGGTTCACAGTGACGTCACACTTCGGTACTCTATACGCATACATTTGGTGCATACGCATTATCCATTATTTTCACAAACTGCGTGCAAGGGCGCGCATTTTCATTACGCACTGCGCTTTCGTTCACGCACTGCAGACACCTCAAAATAGCCCTTCGCGCTGCATACACAGTGAATACGCAGCGAGTGCATCCAACCCACTGATAAGATTTTATTATAGAGATCGGTGATCCAACCACGCAGTATAAAGCAAAGATTATAATAGCGCCGCTACGCGCCGCTAAGATGGGTAATTCGGCCATAAAGGTGTTATCACCGGTGGGTGCGATTCGAGTGTGAACGTTAATGCTATGCTGTGCGTGCCTGTCGCGGCGCCTGCGCATTAACATGCACTGCGCAGGCGTAGTCCAACCAGAATGGCGCCCATATGATGACGTTTTACGCGTATTCACGGTGAAGTTCCCCATGTTGCGCCGCTATGCGCTATACGATCTTTGGTATAAAGTTAGTCAACGCTAGACATACGGCTCAAGCACAGCATTGGATAACAGTCCTAACCCTAACCCCACATAGTGCATGGAAAATCATATTGACATTCAATTGGAGGATTAAACTTGTTTGTTCCCTTTTAAAATGGACAGTAGTGAATGGAGGGAGGTGGTTGAAGCCAGAGCTAGCACGACTCAAAGAATTTCCGTTTTTTCTCGCACTTCGCCACTTTTCAAGGTTTACCGGGGCCTCAACATATATAGTTTAAGTGCCTCCGAAAATACTACAGGTGTGCCACGTGACAAAAACAAAACCAACATATCGCACTCTCTGAACTCTCGAGAAAGCTTCAAAAAGTACCTAGCTCATGGCTTACTCAAAAATATTGACATGAAATGATAGGCTCCCGCGTTATCTTAATGTAGCATTATGAAATTGATGCTCGCATGCACCTGGGGCAGAGTGGGACCTACGGTACACCGGTGCTTGGGTCCGGCCTACATTTGAAGCAAGATATGGCACGGAGAGAACCCCCCCCCCGCCTTTGTGTTGGTCATTGTTTGATCGGAATCTCAGGAATTCTTTACAGGCTTCTAGGGGGGATGTGTTAGGAAACAATAGTTTAGAGTGAGTATAGAGATTGGACAGGTAAGGGGGGCACCCCTCCGTCCCATATCTTGCCTGGTATACCGGCCTACGCGAAACTTAACCCTTCTTTGCATAGAATGCTCCAATCAAAACAGCGAATTCATTGCCTGTCCCATAAAACGTGCCTAGATCAAACTTGGTTCCATGTATATACAGTACTTGTCCATCACCTTCGATATCACCGTGAATCACATCGGGGGAAAAAGAAGACAACATTCAGATTTGTGATGCAAACTCACGATTGAACTCCAAAGGTTAAACCAAAAACTGGGGAAATTAGAATGTAAAAATAGTTTGTATAGCTGTAACAAATTTATATGAATTCATTTAGCCCTCCCACGACTTCAGAGCCTTGTGCTCCGCCCCTTCTACACAAAACAAAACTTAATCCTCACTGCACAATATCAAAACATTTTACAACAGTTTATTCACATGTCAAGAAACAAATCTGCATAATAATTATCATAAAATAAACCATTTTCAACAGAAACCACTTTCTTTACATTGAAAATTTTATAACACACCTAATTTTTTGGTTTCCTTTTTTCTTTACAAGATTATGTTGTATCCAACATGTATTGTACATGTATCTAAAAACAAAGTAATAAAATAAAAGCACAGTAAAATTTTGAGAGAGATAAGTGCACATCATGCAATTACAAATAGGAAAGACACAACATGCAGCCCAGAAAAGTCGGGAGATGTACTAAGTTAGGAAAGTTCTCCAAAGTGGAAGGCTTGATAATGTTCCAACGGGTTCCAATTGGAAATACCAACTGTTCCAACTATGAACAGCATGGGGGCACCAGTGGTTCCATGCGGGAATGGCCCATTCCAGATTGGCCCAATCTGAATGTGCCGATTCCGAATGCACCGTCTAGAACAAAAATCTCAATCCGAACGTGCCGGTTCCGAATACAACGTCTGGAACAAAAACCAGTTTTGAGATACCGACAAAAATATAATTTTACCATCGGTGCTCTAAAATCAGCTTATTGCCGAGCTTTCGGTAATATGTAACTGGGTACCTTCGTCAGGGCAAGGAGATTCAGTTCAATGAGATGTCCCCTTTGACTAGACAGACTCTACCACTGAAAAACAAAAATGATACACAGTGTATACAATGAGCCACTTCCGTATTGCAAAAAGCCAGGGTCTTTCGGGAACAAAGTGCGCGCGAGTCAACGTATATGGCTGCACTGATAGGACAGACTATCGCGCGCGCGTACCTGTTCGCGAGTCTCGTACTGAGCATGCGCTGTTGGAATACCAAACTGGCTCACTGTACTAGTTCAATGTTCACCGCCCGCTTCTCTATATGCACGGGTATGCCTAATCCTGTGTCATTTCTTACTCTACATGCAGAATCTGCTGCATTGGGGTTTTTCTCTTCCCCGAAAGAAGACATTGATATAAATTTTGTGAAAGATAGCGCAACCTTAAACCCTCCTGGCACAATGCTCATTTGAAAAGAATCCACCACCAGCAAAATGTGACACTTCCTAAATTCAACAGAGTTAAACAGCAAGGAGTTCAGCTTAATGAACGTGACAGAATCCAATAAATGCAATGCGTGCAATCTGCTGAGTCCAAAAGAATCGATCAGCAAAGAGTGCAGCCTTCTGAACCTGAGACAATCCAACAGCTGGGTCATTTCCTGCTTTGATCAACAAAATTTGAGTGAAACTGTTGGATACTGCTGCATGTGGCATCGTGGTGCTGGTGGTGGTGGGGTTAATCACTGTGTCTGAAAGTGACACTGTATTGTAACATTAGTCTCAAGCACTCCCTGTTACCAGAGACCAAACAAGGTGTTCCAAGACTCCAAATAAGCATAGTGTACCTGTGCTGGATGCACAAATTTGAGTCTGGTTCCAGACTTTGACAACTACCAACAAAGCAGCCAGTAAACCAGCATCAAAGGGCAGTCAACAGTAGCCAAACAGACCTCACTAAAATACAGGAACATGATGGATCACGAAGGGCCATGTCCTGAAATTCCTGTATTTAAAATGGAACCCTGCTCTGTCATTGGCTTTTCCAAAATCAAAATCAAGCTTTCCCTCGCAATGCCAAGTCACGGCTAATGTATACAACCAACCCCGAAAATATTAATTTCAATGCGCCTTTTCCGTTGAACAAAGCATTGCAAGTACATGTCCGACAAAATAGAATTAAAACGTCACAAATACTGTTAGTCTCTCACCAATGTTATCACAGATTATACAGTAAATACATCTATAAATGTTCTCTGTCAGTCTCTCTGGGTCAAAGGTCAAGAGATTCATGAAATTTCTCTTAAATCGTAAGTTCCTATGTGCATTTTTTTATACATTGCATATCAACACTATTGAAATTAATACTTTACATATACTTTCCACACAACGGGCAGCATAAAAAACAACGAAAAACAAAACAACAACATGAAAAAAAGGAAAACAACAACAACCAGCCAACAAAGGCAATTAATTCTAGGGGAAAAAGACACCTCATACAAGAAAACGCCCTCAATTACATGAAAGACGTGGTAATGTGATAGTATGACCAAGGCTTTCTAACACTTGTGAGTGACACAATCATTATGAATGACCTGGAGAGGGCTCACAAGTTATCAGAGACAGACATGGTTTCCCTGTGAACAAACCTCAACGACAACCATCATTTCTGCATTACCCTGGTATCCAATCATTGTATGACAACGGGCAAATTAGACATGGAAAGTGACACAAAAGCCCCCTCCTTCCCCATTCAAAAGCTCCACCTGTCACCCCATCACAACCGCCATTTCCAAGACTGAAGTCACCAGCAATATCTTGTTTTATAAAAGCACCACTATTCTTGACGACAGACAAAACACCAACGAAAAATTAGGGCTTTGATAAAGCAACCCACCTCATTAAATAAATTTATGCATTGTTTACACTTAATTCTCTCAACCCCACTCTACACGTGAAACAGGTTGTATCTAAAAGGAAAATGCTTTGCTCAGCTTGAATGTCTTCATTTGCAACCAAGGATTCTCATTTCAATAAATCACTGCATTAAGCAGTTAACAAGGCACTGCTGTATCAACTGACGCTGACCTCAACGAGAACATGTGCGTAAAAAAAAAAATTGTGCAGCTGACTTCAGATGGCAGGAAGAAGAGTGTCTTTAAAATGATTTTACCAAGAAGATTAAAGATTCTAACAAGACACTGACTGTAATATGGAAGAGCTTTCACTGGAGGTAGGGCTTGGAATTGGGTCTGTGCGAGAACAAGAGGGCACTGTACTGCCAATTTACACCAGCTGAGTAAAGGTGCCTAGAAGTAATACAGCAGTGTTGTAGTCGTGTACTTTCCGAGTACCAACGTTCTCCGCAAAATATTGAACTGGGTAAGAGGGAATAAAGCCAGAGTGCACGGGCATTTGATGGTAAATGTGCAGAGGTAAGATTACAAAATAAATGTTAGACTTCAGACACTCCCAGTCGTGTAAAATTTAAGTTTTAAGGAGGAAAGTACTCGGAAAGTACTCGGCCGAGTGCTTTCCGAGTACTTTTGTCCTAAAAAGTTAATTTAAATCAAACAGGGATGGTCTGAAGTCATTATGTTGCTTTGTAATCTTACCTTTATTCATGTACCATCAAATGCTGATGTACTTCAGCTTTGTTCCCTCCTAACTAGTTAAATATTTGGTAGAGAACTTGGTTCTCAAAAAGTACTCAACTACATCACTGCACAAGAGAAATGGCAATGAACAGAGAGTAGGAACGAACTGGGACAAATGTCAATGTGGAACCCTTAGCTTACGGTCAACTACCGCATTCGTCCCACCAGATGGCAGCACCGTGTGTAAAACCAACAAGCTTATGGTTACTTCAGAAATTCAAAGTGAGCAGATGTTCAGAACATGTAGAAAGGGTTGTACGGGAATGCGATACTTTGAGAGTACACACATTCCATGAAATAAGAGCTGCTTCAGCTAGACACTGCCCTTTAACCATTTCAAATTCTCAATTTCACTATACATAATTAAGAACAAAAGATACATATTCATGAAGTGTGGGACAAAATAACATGTAATATTTAAATGAAACATTCCAATGCGAGGTGGGGATGCCGCCATAAATACTGATCTAGTTGACATGATCCCTGATGTATGAACAGTTGCAAGGAAATAACATTACGTATACTATTCAAATAATGGTGTGCATTAAGATTAAACAATTACGACGAAACTGACCATCTAAATCTAATTATCGTAGGACGTGACCAAAGTATTTTCTTAATACTTGAAATGTAAAGCAGTCCTTGTGGTTTACCAGAAGTTTTGCCACATTTGTTCACAGTGCAAAATGAAAAACCAGGGAATGTTCTTTAAATTGGGGGAACTACTTTTGTCTGCATATTTCAACCATGCCTATACTTCTACATATCTATGCACAGGGAATTAAGGCAGGATATTATGGGTTCAACTTTTTTTTATTTTATTCCCAAAATGCTTATGGCGTCAACAACTTGCCTTCTGTTTGATCATCATGCAAATTGGTTAATTGCTAACTTACATAGATGCACTGAAAAAAATATTGCTTTTGTATTCCGAGATGTACCAAACTTCAAAGACACTATTCGCATTCGTTTTAGTTCAATATTTCAAACGACAAGTGGACGGTTTGGTATTTAGTTTTGCAAATGCCATTCCGACAGAGTGAAAAAATTTCATTCTCCTCCCAATCTCAAGAAACCCCAACGAGATAAACGAGTGGAATATATTAATGCAGCTTTGATAACTTGTTGATAGTTGTACGTATCATGGTAGTGTTATCTCCATGGTTACCCAGTGTCCATGGTTACCTCCAGTCTCTTCTTTTCAACCAGGCTGAAGGTGGAGTCCTCAAGTCGTCTCTCATACAGGATGATCCTGGTGGTTATCCAACCCAAAAAACAAAATTACTTTAACCACCTGCTGCTGGGTGGATTTTTCTTGAGCAAGACAAGATGCCGGCCATTTTAAAGATTGTTCGTTTTCAAAATTCTTCAACTGTCCCAATTCCGGGCTCCCCAGCTCTGCATATAAAGCCTATGTACCCGAAAACGGGTCGCCCGGCAGGTAGTGGTTAATAAAGTGACAAGAACAATATCATTAAAATGCAGAATACCTCCCCATAGGCAGCATGACTTGAAGGCGGAAAGGAGAAATCTGGTTTTTTTTAAGTTTTTGAAATTATTCGCAAACCTTAAATAATTAATAAGTGATAATCAAATGACTTGTACAAACAGAGGTCACCACTACCTCTGGACAACTCCATGCCATCACAGATTCTAGGAAAAACCACCATAACTCTGTACAAGAGCCTCCTGAGATAACAATTTCCCATACTTCTGGACAATTTCAGAATTTTCAGGCAAGGATCTTCAACTGGCTTAACGCGGGAGAACTTTGACCTCTGGGAACATCCACCCTTCCTCTCTACGCACAATACTGCACTTGTCTTTTTTGTGGATCAGTTTCCGTTACGAACTGTTAACATCAAAGTAACGTTTCCTTTTTGCTGCAAACATTTCTCACTTTTATAAACTTAACCACTTGCCGCCGGGGTTGCCAGTATTGGACACGTATTCTTCATACGCGTGGCTGGGGTATCCGAAATCGGACAAAGGGAACCGGGCCTTGTACCAAAAGACCGTACTCGTAACAAAAGACCAGGCTGCTGGGCATTACCAACATTTTTTCACTCTCAATAGTGGAGATAATCCGGCCATGTTTTGGAACAGTATACCACGGTTTGGAGCATAGTACGAGCAGATTACCACCAAGGACAAAAGCGCTTCACCACCGCAGCAATGAGCCACACAGTACTGCTGCACGCTAATCTGGCCCCATTGAAAAGAGGTCAGCAGCGCACTGTGCCAGATTCGTGCACAAAAGAAAATTACATAACACCACTTAATCTGGCCTCTTTGTACAAGGCAGCAGGCCTGGCTGAAATACTCCAGCATCAATAGATATTGTCTGTCAGATTAGAGTAGAAACCAGACAGTCCTTTGTGTGGGTGTAAGTGTCCAAGAAATGAAGATATGAATTTCTAAAGAATTGTGAAAACAGAAAAAAAAGGAAAATTATCCCGTCCCAGCATCATCAACATTCATAATTGGTTAATTAAAAGGAATCTTGTTCCCAATTAAGGTTCAATTCAAAAAGATTTTCAGAAATCGCACCAGAAACTCCATAAACATGGCAATTAAAAAAAATGAACCAATTCAAACTTTTATGATGGATCCCTTTGAATTAAAACCGCAACAGTGACGCCCTACCCAGGGGAACCACTTACAATATTCTTGTTGTGCACATTGTTGAAGTTGTAGCTACTGAAGTAGCGGACATCCTGGTCGACATCCTTCTGGAGCTGGCCGACGACATCCATCATCTTCTCATAGCAGGGATTCGCCATAGATTGGTAAAAATCTGTCGCAAGATGACAACATGTACCAGGCATGCTACAAAAAACCTGATCGCGTAACTACGCAAATGTAACACTCCATTTTATATCAGACAACAATGATGATTATTTATAAAGCGCTATAGTCCACTGTTTCTGGTGCTCCAAGAACAACCTCACTACCATCCCTGCTCTCTGATTCCTAAAACCATTCCTAAAACAAGTGCTATATGAGAATTAAGGTTTGCAAGCAGCAAGAACAGAACCTATTTGTACATGATACCTTTAATAATGTCCTGGTACCCAAACGGTATTGATATAAAAAACATGGTACTTAAGGTATCAAAAGTACTGCCAGGGATGAAATGGTACCCAGAATACCGGTAGCATGATACCCAAAATAGCAGGGTACCCAAGTAACATGGTACTCATTCAAAATGATGTCCAAAAATGTTACACGAAACATGGCAAAATGGTACCTAAAATATGGAACTTGAAAAGACAAGATTTGTGACTTACCCACAGGCAGTAAATTCTGAGTTAGTAACCTGGCTAGCGTGATGCGCACGTTGGGGATGGAGTCGTTGACCAGACTCAGCAGACTGGGTAGTAGATTCTCGGCAAACTGTTCGTTCTCTACAGACTGGACCTCTAGGAGTTTCTGACATAGATGAATAAATCTGGATCGGGATCCAAAATAGGATATAAGAACAAGAGAACAACTTATCACATATTACCTTTGAAGTATTATGTTTCTCTCTGTCGAGTACTATCTTTGACATCTTAAATTTGAATCATTACAATAACACTTTGACCTTTTCCTCTCGGCAAGCCGTCTTTCAAAGATAGATTCCTGACATCGTCATAAATGAAACTATTTGGAGAAGCAAGGACGTGCCAGTGATCTCTCAGTGGAAACTGTGAGAGTCCAGTTCTGAAAACTTGTCTACGGAGAGTGCATCCAAGACGCAGACACCACGGTAAAATCACTGGTGTCGATTTCTGCCCTTTGAGCCTCAAGACGAGAGAGGGCTCAAGAGTCACACCGAAGAAGTCGCACATTATGAAAACCGTTCCTCATGAAAGACAGCACTGACTCACGTTTGCCTGCCAAACCATCTGTCGCTGTTGGCGTACTTGCTGATGATGCCATCGATGAAGTTCTGCATGAGGGTCCGATCTTCGGCCGTATTTATCCTCTTCATGATCACCCCAAGCTAACAAGACAGATACCGAGGGAAAGAAGCCTAATTTATTTAATTCCATTTTGAAAGTTTGTTTTGCAGATCTGTCTGCAGAAATAGACACAAGGAAAAAAATAGTCACGGAGACACTGTCATTTCTGTTGGACAGCAGAAGTTTACTGAAGACAAATCATCCCAACTTACACCCTCTAATTTCCAAAAGCCAAGCAATGGTATTCTGGCAAGTTTTGTTACACGGGATTTCACGTCTCACTTTGATATACCAAGAATAATCCACTACTTCCTTGTACATGCAGCATGTTCGCACGTTAAGGAAGGATTCAACCAATGTTGAAACTTTGAATTTGTAGCTTCTAATCAAATTTAAACAAATTTCACATGGATTAGAAGGGAACCATTTGGAATTAAAAACCTCCCTGCCAATTACTGTTTGCTGTGTCACCACCAATGAAGGCTGCACAACAATCTGCAGAACATGTGATGTTAACCACTTCCAGCCGGGGATTCCGGATCTGGACACGTATGCTTCATATGCGTAACAAAAGACCGTACTCGGAACAAAAGACCAGGCTGCTGGAAATTACCGACATTTTTTCACTCTCAAAAGAGGAGATAATCCAGCCTTGTTTTGAAACAGTATACCACGGTTTGGGGCATTTAGAGCGAGCGGATTACCACCAGGGACAAAAGCGCTCCATCACCGCAGTGATGAGCCACACAGCACCGCTGCATGCTAATCTGGCCCCTATTGGAAAGAGGCAGCAGCACACTGAGCCAGGTTCGTGAACAAAAGAAAGTTATATAACACCGCACAATCTGGGCTCCTTTTGCAAGGCTGCAGGCCTGGCTGAAATACTCAGGCGTCAATAGATTTTGTCTGTCAGGCTAGAGTGGACACCAGACAGTCCTTCAGGTGTTTGTAAGAGTCCAAGTAAATGAAGATAGGAATTTTAAAAAAATTTTGAAAACAGAAACAAATGATGAATATCCCAGCCCAGCATCATCAACATTGATAACTGCCCCGACAGAAAGTGGTTCAGCTTGACAACTGCAAGATTGAAGAGGCATGGAAATTCTTTGGAATATACTCTGGAGGAACAAATGACAAGACTTGTAAGGTGAGCAGCCCCCCCATGACATAAGAAAAATGTCACATCAGTGACGTTACATCCACCGAATCCACAATACATAAACAATCTCCTCTCAGAGATTAGTGTAGAAGGACAACCACCTTCTCATTACTCTTGGGCCAACGAGGAAGAAAAGGGCTTCCCTAATTCTCAGCTTACCAATCTATAGGCAGTGAAGCGCACATCAGCCACTCTGTCACCGGCCAGAGCTAGAGCGATGGGGAACAGATGTTCGCAGACGTCGCTGGGATCGTACATGTCACAGAGTAATATCAGCTGCCTGAAATCAAAGGGGGGGGGGAATAGGGGGAGTGGGTTTATAACATAATCACTCCAAATGATTGCCAATCAAAAATTGCGACCTGCAGGCAATTAATACGGTGAGAACTTACTTTTTTTTTCCCCCTGCCGGGTGATGTGGTTGAAGAAATGGGGGACATCACTTGGGCTTGGATCTCATAAAATGAACCTTAAAGGGTAACTGCAATCAATTTGTTTTAATACAACCCTTGAATATGCACCTTTTGTGTCTCAGTTAACCTGATTTTCAACTTGTGTTTCACCATTTCAAAGGGTATTTGGCTGCTTTTTTGTTTTATGCTAATGAGATTTCCATATTCAAGACTACGATGTAATCCCTGGGAGAAAGCTTGAATGTTACATTGGTTTGTTCACAAAGAAGTCCAGTATTCTTGCTTGACTAAATTTTCTCTTCTTTGTTAATTCAGTGTTGTTTATGTGCACAGCAATGAGTGTGCCCCAAAGCTTTTCGCAGAAATGTTTTCAGGAAGTAAATTCTGGGTTCACAATTTTAATAGAAAAACCTTTGCAATGAACCTAGTCTTCCCTGGATGGCATCACAGCAACACCGCCCTCAGTTGTCCAGGAAAGTTTGGATAAGTTTCATTGTTTAAAAAGTGCACTTTTCAGCGCATAATTATAACCAAATGGAGTGTAAAAGAATTTTTTTCATAAAATGAAAAGGAGTCAAAGTTGCAGAAAAATTGTGTCTAAGAAAAATTCACTTAGAAGACTTTTTGGCCTTTTTATTTTCTGTACATATTAGAAAGTGCTCAGTCTTCTTGTTTAGGTACCTTACACTCCGGACATGTGATGAATACAGATGTTATGTGTCTTTAAAAATGTAAACCGTTTGAAAGTTAAGGGCTATTAACTTCAGATGTATCTTCGGCGACTTTCAAGTTACTTTATACACTTGAGTTTGGCATAATTTTGTAACATGGATCATTCATCCACTTAAAATGCATCTGCTAGCCCGCTAAAGGCCAGTTCATACTCGCTGCCTACTCACTGTGTACGCAGCGCCAAGGTCTATTTTGAGGTGTCTGCCGTGCATGAAGGAAAGCGCAGTGTGTAACAAAAATGCGCGCCCTTGAACGCAGTTTGTAGACGTAATAGATAGTATGTACGCACCAAATGTATGCGTATTCCGACAAATGAAATTTTTTTACTTTTGTCGGATACACACACACAGCCAAGACTTGAGAAAAGATGAAAGTGTGAACGTCAAATGCGGCATTCACATTACATGCTGCGTGTGTGCAAATGCAGCGAGTATGAACCGACCTTAATTTGTAAGTGTAATGGCGGGACCAGATACTACTTTATCTTGTCAATTAATTAACCAAAACTCAGCAAAGCATTTCTCAATTCTTAACTGATTGTTTAAAGTGCAGTTAATTTTGCCCTCCATGACAAGATAAAGAGCGCCTGGGAAACTATGCACCAAGTCTACATTATCGGAAGGCTCAGCTCTACTCCAAACGGCAACAGAGACTTTTTTGACTGGTGCGACCGATGTCACAAGGGTTGGCAGGCCTGAACACAAACGAAGGGGGGAGGGGCAGGGCGAGAAACTCACTCGGCCAGCTCTAGACGAAATCTCCAGTTTCGGGTGTTGTCGGTCGTCAGGAAGTCCGTCATTCTACTGAGATACTGCCTGCGGAGCTCAGGCTTCAACAACTGTTGGGGGGGGGAACAAAGTATTCACTGATAAATCTGTTCCAGAAACAACACTTATGAACCTGAACCTTAACCCAACACCCCTCCCCACCTGGGGCATGTCATCTAGAAGCCTTTCAGAATCCTCCAAAATCCTTCACAATGATAGGAAACGGATGGCACTCTTTTTGGATTGTCAACTTTCAAAGGAATCAAACCATTTCCATGTATCAACAGGCGCACATCTATCCATCTTTCCCCAGCAAGTATGCAGCATCACAGCCCGTCCAAAGTTGGCGCAAGTCAGTGACTGGACATTTCTTCCAAGACCAAACATTTTACACGTTCACTCCGTTAGAATGCCACAGTGGGTGTGAATTAGCACTATGGCTTGTGACATCCTGGAAAGGGGTGGAGAAGGCTATGATAACTCACCTTAACAAAGTCTGCAAAGTGCTTGAGCACGCCGATGCGGACTTCGTCCAAGTCCCTCAGGAAGGAGTTGAAGATGGGTACCAGGTCCACAGCGGTAACCTCATCGCCTAAGATGAGGGCCATCTCATGGATGGAGAAGGCTAGGGTGCGCCGAACCTTCCACTAGAGAAAGGGAGGTGACAAAGAGGGTATATATAAAATTCTCTATTTCCATTTTGTGAGATCAGCTTTCCTATGAGCCGTGTTAGACTAGGTAACTTTGTGGCAATGGTGTCATGCAATGGCTTGAACCGAATCAATGTTGCAAGGCAGCGTTCATATTCAAGTACATTCCCATGATCACGAGTACACCTGTTAAAAGTAGGGGTGCTTCACCACAGGTGCAAATATAACAGGGATTATTGTGTTTGAGATTAGTCTGAACAACCACAATCCTGCTGCCAGACAGTGTCCCAGTCAAGTTTTCCCATTGAGTTCCATTTCCATTTCCATGAGTGGGAGTACGGGTACTTCAGCATGAGTATCATGGACGTATCCTGGTCTTGGGTCCAGCGAGCTGAGGGCAAAGTAGTAATTTTACCCTGGAACAACTGTCCAATTTTTTTTTACCCTTCTAAAATCCTCAACCAGCCCACCCTCTCCCAAGAGATTAGGTGATAGTTCCATTCCTAAATGCTGGTGCTTTCAATTCCTTAGAAAACAATTACCAACATGTCTCCGGGGAAGGAAGGCGGAAACTCCCCCCCCTCCCCAATAATGAGTACGAATCACGTTCTTCAGTAAGAATATGAGTTTGGCATTAGATTTCTAACAAATCCATGACCAGTGTGAAGAGCAAGATACCTCTTATTTTTAATTAAAGGTTTTGCCCTTACCTGACATATAAATTTATAAACACTGTATACTCGGTGCTTGTCCAAGAGCTTGCTAAAAAATATACAGGCTTACTTAGGTGGGACTCGAACCCAAGACCTCCTGCTTACTAGTCCCACCCGAGCAAGGTTGTGAATTTTTTCACAAGCTCTCGTACAAGCATTGAGTATACAGGTTTCTAAATTTATATGTCGGGTAAAGGCAAAACCCATAATTAAAAATTAACATCTCCCTAACGTGAACAACATCTGAAGATATCTCTCGCATAAATTACCTGCATGTCCGAAGCCAACGTCTCATACACCTCCTTGAGACACTTCCAGTTCTTACGTCCCATGGTCAAGGCCACTCCCGGCAGACTGAAGGCACAATGTCTGGCTATCTCCGTGTCCACCGTCTGGGCCCGGCTGGGGTCTGTCATTGACAGGTACAGGTCCAGCAACTCTGCAGGTATTACATCCTGGTGGGAACCCAAACCAAGAAAGTAATTAAGTCAAACCATGGTACACTGAAGAAACGTCAAACCCAATTTACACGAGTGAATGGGCTTCCAACCTTTTTGTCAGACCGGCATTTGGAGTGGTTCGTTGGGTTAGAGCGTTTTAGACCACTAATCCATCAAGTTACCACACTGCTCCACTTTCTGCTACTGCCGACAAGTATCACTATCATTGCAACCTGACAGGCAGAGCAGCCACAGCCTTATATAAAGCACATGACCTTCTCGCATCTTGGGTCACAGAAAGGAAGATCCCTTTGACATTAACAAATGTGGAAATGAATGTGTGTTTAGATGATGGACGTGACAAACCCAAAGGGGGGTTTTTGGTATCAGTGCCGGCGAGGCAGAGTGAGATTTATAAAGATGTCAAAAGCTCTGCAATGGCTTTATTAAAGGCACACTTATTACTTTACACAACTTCACACTTAAGAGATGAATTTCGTCGACGCTGAACTTGATCAAAGTCTCACCTGGGCCAGCCGGTGTGAACGTTCTGGTGTGTGATGCTCGGTAGATGTGTTCACCGAGGGCTCGGAGTCTGACCATTCTGGGGCTACTTCCTCCTCCACGACGCCGTTTCGAAACGTCAGCGTCTTCTCGTTCAGGCGCTGCCCAATCACGTGTGTGCTGCAGATGTTGGAGACCGTCTCCAGGACCTCCTCTGCCTCGTTCAGGTTGGCTTTGTGCACCACCATACCCCCAGTCTCCCCGAGGGGTTGGGAGGCTCCGCTCTGCCCGCCGGCGCTGACGTTTGCATTGCCGTCAACTTCCTTTGCAGGCTGGCTTGCCGTGTCTTGCAATGTGATATCGGAGAGGCTCTCTCCGATTTCTGTCGGGTCCTTCTGGCTCTCATCTAATCTGTCAGCCTCTTTAGTCTGCTCACTCTCGCTGTCACAGCCAGCTCCCAAGTCTGGTGTCCCTGTTGGACTGGCGATCCCTGAATCTGGAGAGGACTTCTGTTCATCCCCGCTGCTCGAAGCAGTGGTTTCTAACGTCAACTCAGCCACTGTTGTGAATCGTTCGGAGGACGGGTCATCCTCTTTGGTGTCTCCACTCTCTGGCAGAACATCAATGACGGGGATGGGATTCCGCCAGAAAAGGAATGAGTCGTAGCTGTTGGACATCTCGGGGGTGACTGACAGCATCCCTTGCTCCGGTGTAAACTCCACATGCCCTAGACCCTGGTGGACATTGCTGGACGCTTGCGCGACCTCCACCGGCTCAGTCTTTAAGGGCACCACGTCACCCTTGTCCTGACCCAGGCCCATCATAACCGAGCTTCCACCGACCGTTTCATCCACTTCCATGGCCACAGCTTGCATTGCACAGTGAGTTCTGGGATCCTGGCCTGAAGACTGGCCAGGACCTGAGGAGGAAGACTGTTGTGATGATTGCAATTCTGAGAAGACTAGAGAGGGGACCTCGTCTGATTCGCTTTCGTTGTTGTCCACCACACTAGCGATTTGAACTGTACCATCAGGATTGTATACTACTTGGACACCTGAGACTAATGGGTCAGCAAAGGTTGAAATAAATGGACCTAGAGTTTGAAAAGCTGCCATTCGAACCTGCACCAAAAATAATTAGAATAAAGAAGAAATGTTATTAAAGTCATAATTACACCAAAAAAAATGGTACAATAGCATTCCCTTCACAACACTTATTCCAAGCTCAATGACTCTCTCTAATAAAAAGTTTACCTGATATTGAATGATTCCAAATATTGTAAATAAACAGCAACTTCAGCAAGCACTGAAATCTTGAAATCTCCATTTATTGGGAGTAAGCTTGTGAATTTGTTCTGAAATACAGAATCAAGTAAACATATTCATGCCCACTGAATGGATATTGCATGTACTAAGCCTATCAGAATTTTAAATAAAACAGTGCACCCTCCAAACAGCAGTAACTTAGACAGAACAGAGAAATCCTGATTCTTGTAAGTTTCAATCGACATGATCATTCTCAGCTGATTCATGGCAATCAGGTGTGAAAGGCCGGATCACAGGACATAGTTCTGTTCACTGAAACAGAGGACGGACCTACCCATCTGGATTGATCGGTGAGCAGTTTAACAAAAAGCGGGCTGAGTTTGCCCGCCCGTACAGTCTTTGACACCGCCCAAGACACTGCCATGAAGCACTCGGCGCACGCCTTGCGCACTCCCCATACGCCATCCTCACACAGGTCCTCAAACTTGGGCAGCTGTGGGAACGGGGAATTGCCAAGAAATCTCATTAGAAATATGGCCAAGAAAGGTGCTCAATTCTCAAAGGATTGTGAGACACAACTACTGTACAAGCAGGGTACTCAGGGGGCTCCATAATTATGGGGACTACATATGGGTTGAGACATAGACGATAAACATGTAGGGGCCAAAGACATTTTTTGGTCCCACAACAAAGTAACAGTCTGGGAACCAGAGCCAAGTGGGGTACCAGTCGCTGCGGCCAGTTTATCAACCTGCTAAAGGCAGAATATCTGCATAGCAAATACAGGCTCCCAGCCAAAAGAATACTACCAAAGACTGGTTCTCCGCTCATACTGGCTCAGCACAAAGGCTTGCTGAGCAACATTTCCTGCTTAGCAGCTTAAGGAAACCAGCCTAATGCAACAGAGTTGGGCAGCAGGCACATGGGCAATTTTCAATTTCCCCATGCAAAAACCCAAGGAATCTTTGCACGATGAGCATGACACCCTACCCAAGTGCTAGCAGACCATAAAAACATCCTTCTAAAATTTAACATTTTGCTTTTTTACCACTCAGATTTACAACTGTAACTTTTTAAATAATGATCAAAGTTTCAGCTCAATGTACCAGTACATTTTTAGAACCACTTAGATATTATATGTAGAGCTAAATATGGTTGACTCTCATTTTAAAGAACACCATTATAACTAAATACTGTTGTAAATTGTGAGAATCCTAATTTCTTGAATTCTTGTATTTTCTTTCATTTTCCATTGCTTTTACAACTAAGTCCTGGTCATACATGTAACAAAGTAATTTGTCTGGTCCCTTTAACTTTTTGAGCTGACTACATTTTTTTATCCTCACCAACTGCTGAGGATTATAGAGTACCCAAGTGACTATGTCACGCACACAATTATAGAGCTGTCGACTTTGGAAAAGAACAATCAGGGCGATGTTTTGGGAAGGGGGATGTATGTGCGAGCATGAAGCGTGAAGCCCTTATGGCATGCGGTCCGGGGCCCGCTTCAGGGCCCCAGAAAATATTGCATTCTAGATGCTCTGTGGTGCAATCTGAGGCATCTCCTAGCCACATTCCTCTTCATTTTGGGGCAGTGGCTGTCAAGCGAACTAAAAATCTACATGTAGTGGTTCTTCATTGGAATCCTTTTCATCTATGGTCAAATTATTTTCTGGTCCGACAACGTGAAACGTCAGCAAAATTTTAGTGCAGAAGCTGTCAGGTGCATTTTTATATACCTGTCTAAATAACATTTAATATAAAGTTTCAGTTCATTACTCTTTAGCAGGTAGGAAACTTGGTTGCAAATATGAAATTTCCATTTCCTTACTGCTTATTGCTGCCTGCTAGTTGAAGGCTGAGGACTGGTGGACATAGATGGTTGCTCTACTGATTATTTGCTCTGTGGATGCTTGCCCTGTGGATGCTTGCTCTGTGGATGCTTGCTCTGTGGATGCTTGCCCTGTGGATGCTTGCTCTGTGGATGCTTGCTCTGCTGACTTGATCTGAAGACATGGCTCACATCCTGCTTAGTGAGGCATGTAGACTGGGCTTCAGAGTCAGTCATGTTCTTGATGTACTCAAGAGCATCTTTGCCAATCATAAGATCTGCATCACACTTCTGATTCTCTTCCTTTCCATATTCCTCTGACTTCAGATCTGATGAAAACTTCACAACCACTGATGGCTTTACGAATCTGAGAAGCAACTCCTGTAGGACCCTATTTAACTCTCTATGAAGGATATGTATGCATGGCTCCTCTCTCTGTAGAAGCAGGTTAATTTGATGAAAAATCTGGTTACTGTACCCCTGAAAAAAGGAGTACAACTTTGTCTGAGGTGAGCTAAATAAGCGATGAATTCTTGTTAAGCGTGACTCCTGCAATTGGGCTGAAGAATGTCCAGAGCTACACGTAGATTTTAAGCCAGAACATGTCAGCTTTGGTGGGCAATGATCCTTCGGGGCTTGTGTTGATTTCCTTTTCAATGTAGATGTTTTCACCTTATCTGTAGATGCAGCCCTCTGTTGTGTTATTTTAGGTGTGCTGTTACTTACAGATGATACTGTTTGTGATACAGGCCCATCAGTTGGTGACACTTATTCCGGTGTTTTATTGCCACTTGTACTGGGTGAGCCTTGAGTTGTTAGAGCTGCTGCAGGCTTGATGATTGATGAGTTGAAGAACTTGGTTTCTGCATTACTTTCACTGATACTTCCATTTTCATGCCAGTTTTCATCTCTTCCTTGAAGAATGATTCGAGTGGCTTCCACTGTTCTAGAAGTCGATCAATACAAACCCTCAGGGAGAGCCATCGTGGTGTTCCATATTTCAAGATTTTCTTGACACCTGTCTAACGCAAACTTTGGTGAGACTTCAAGACTTTGAGGCGCTTACTACTTTTTTTAGGATAGTAGTACGAATCTACTAAAAAATCATCAATGGCTATTGGTCATGTTGGTAGTGATTTGGCTGATTTTTCTGCTGTGTTGTGTGCCATGGACAACCAAGTAGGTGGCACTGGTTGTGTTGGTTTTTCACAAATCATGCGACACCCTTCTTTTTTCCAAGCATCACTGATGCATTATTTGCTGCAAATGCAACACAGTTGGACCAAGGTATTTTCTCTTTTGATAGTTCTTGGTCAAAGACTTTATTCTTGCCTGTAGAGGAACCTTCAGTAGGCCTAAGTTAGAACTTAGAAAAGCTTGAACAACCTCTCCTTTTGCATCATCATACAGGCTTAACAAGACAGGATAGAGCTGGTCAGAGCCACCGTCATTTGATCCATCAGTAGCAAGACTGAATGGAGAGGTACATGCTTTCTCTCTGCGACGATGGAAGCGGTATTTTTACTCATGGCATTCACGATTGCTGCCGTTTTCGTACGAGTACAGCTGCATTTTGCAGCGATTTTTTAATCGGGAAACATTTTTCCGAAATAGAGGGCCGACGTGGTCGGATGATGCTATCGGTAAATTGTGCTCAACTAGAAACCCCGTAAAGTATCTCTCTGCTCTGACAATGCTTACATCATCATCCACAGACCTGAAGTATTAGCCAATACCTTTTGTAGCAGATTTCACTTAGGCAAAGTCCTGGTGTTTCTCTGAACCAATGTGTCGGAAGATATCGTTGCGACCTCCACTCTTCATGGATATATCACAGCTACATACAACACAAAATGCAAAAAATTCCCCCGTCTCCAATTTCCGTATGCAGGGCATTCTCCGCTGTATTCTTCTCTGTAATTCTGCAGATATTTCTTAGCCTTTGCTGAATCTTTTGACACCATTTTGACCACACAATGAGTCGCGCCTACCGCGTCAGCGACCAACCTTGTTCCCATAGGAGCAATCTTGCCGCGCCATGTTGGTTCTGACCATGCTTGGGGTCGAGGTTGCTGCAGCATGTACTCGTGACACCAGCTATGTGTGCATGTGTGTGACAACCGTCTGGAATCCATCTGCCAAATATGGTGTCTACACCAAGAGTGGCAGCAATTCGCTGGTGACAGACTCTTCACTGGTCCACGTTTGGGAAAATACAAAAGTTTATACGCTTACAGGTTACCAGTTGTGTAGACTTGAATCCAGGCCCAATGTACAAGCGAGATTCATTGACAAACGAAATTAATGTACATTCGAATGGCTCTCTCCCACACTGAGAAGTGCATGACTCCGGTATATACTCTTGTACAGAGTCTAGTTTTCGACAACGGAAATGACAGCGCCTGTGTACACGTACATACAGTTTATGCATGTAATAATTTTCGATTTAAAAAAGAGCAGACACATTCACAACAAAATATTTTCATGCTAAGTTTTATTACAACTCCGACTGTGGCAATTCAAAAAGACAGGTAAATATAAATTTGCATACACAAATTGACAATCCGGGAGATTTTTAACATGTGCTGCGAGGCAGAAGAACGACCGATTTTCTGGGAGTTTCCGCAAAATCCGGGAGAGTAGGCAGCTCTGCAATTATGTGCGTAAAAGGCATGAGAGCAAGTACCAGCACATGAACCAACACGCACACGTACTCCATTCGATTTCATTACACTTTCCAGTTTAAAATGACATCACACTTCGGCATTCTACAGCCAAAGAATGTAAATATTCCCCGTTTAGCAACAACGACAACTACTGGCAGTGCAATCATGCACCGCGTCCACAGTAAGCCACGTCTGAATGTTACAGCTGTGGTTAGAAAATAACTTGTGTGCCTATAGAAGCTACTGAAGCCACTTCCCCTAGACAAGTGTCAAATTCAGCCACAGCCAGTGGATTTGGACATAGCCATATTATACAAGGCAAAAAAAAACCACACATCACCATGTATCATACAAACAAGTGTAATACCAAAGTGCAAGCTGCAGCACAAACATGACATCGATAGGAAAATGAGCTTACTAGCAAATCTTCTGTTGCTTCTTCACCCACAACGTTACAGATATCTCCAAAGTTGGCGGCACACACCTGGTAACAATACAAGCAAAGGGGTAAATCATTTTCAAAATTGACACTGAACATCTTCACATTCTGTGTGTGCTGGATGCTTAGCCAAAATCTAGAATGTTTTCTTTGAGCAAGACTGGGCCTTCCTGACTAATTGCTAGGTTCAAGAAACTGGAAAATAAATCCACCGCTTGAAGTTTTTTCCTGTGGACAGTTTTTCTACTATTTCAACTTTATTTAGCAGTATCTCGCCCTGCAAAAAAAAACAATAAAAAAGCACAGTAATAAACTCTGTAATAAAATGAAAAATAAGCGGACAACTGTGAAATGATTTTGACAATCTCGGACATATAACATTGCAGAACACTAAAGATGCTTAGCTTAATTTTGCCACAGAAAAACGTTGAGACCCACAGTGTCGACAATTTGAAAATTTGTTCATATTCAATTTTTTTTTCAAATTGTTACTGATGATATTTTTACCATTGTAAGTACTCTTTTAAATATGCACGTTAACAGAAATAGAACAAAATAAAACTAGGCAATACAAGTTTAATTTCTCAAGCAAGAAGCTTCCAAGTGGCTCTTCTTTAGCATCTCAAAACTATACCGTACACACTTGTACTTCTGCATCTTGAAATTGGTTTCAAACATCAACTAAAATAACTGCCAAGGCACATTCCTATCAATTGCCAAGAGAGTAAGGTCATTCACACAACCATGAGGTCAGGTCCACATCAAAGACTGCACAGTTCAGTCACAAACCCCACAAGAAGAACAATCTCTCCATCATTATTTACCCCCAGGATTTCGTCCTTTTTACACAAACCAATCCGACCTCCTCCAATCACATGACTCTGTGCAGAAAAAAACCGGCCGCCTGTATCCTATACCGTCTTGCACAGCCCCCCCAGGTCACAACCGCTTTTCCGTCCAAAGACCGACAGACATCGGCAACGGGCAAGATCGGTAACACAACTTACAAATCCATCCTTTATTCTCCCCTCCACTTCCCTCTAACACCTATCAAAGTCCCCACTGCCGGGCCAACGATTAGATTACCAGCATCTTTAGCACGTGAATTAGGTCATTAGAGCGAGCGATAATGTGATTGTTATATCCGGGGCCTGCCTGCGGGTGCAAGCAGCAAGAGGCTACAGCAGGGGGGGGGAGGGGGAAGGAGGGAAATGTCAGGGGGAAGCTAACCGGATTATCCTGGGTGAGGGCTTGCAGAAACACGGTTCGCGGTCTCAGCGGTGGGAGGCTGGGGGAGAATTTCTCACGGGAGGAGGGGAGTGAAGAGGCATATTGGAGTCCGTAAGACAATGACTTGACTTCAAAACAGAATTACCGGTAATTAGGCAAGTGTACAGAGAGTTGCTCTGTGCATGCATAAAAAACTGATCCTTCCTCACATCAACACTCACATGTCCGGCAGATCCAATGTCTGCAGCCCCCTTTTTCAGTGTTATCAGTCTAGTTTATGTTTAACCACTGATTAATATTCAAACAAAGCCTGGCTTATCTTCCGTGGAACAGCTGGAATGATCAGTCGTCATTTTACATGTAACTATTTCTGGAATAATTAAATTCCTCAAAAGACTCTCTTGCTGTTTTATCATTAAAATTTAACGCTTGGTTCTACTGTTCTCGAAAAGAAGATAACCAAACAAGCGAAGAGAAACCTTATCCATAACCATCCAGATGCTGTATAAATTACAAAGAATTTTGCTCCGTTTGCTGGTTAAAGTTAATGCCCTCAAAAATTTCTCTCCTAATATGAGCACTTACTATTGGGTCAATCAACTCATACAATGTTTAACAAAAATAATATAACGACAATAAGACTAAAGATGATCCTACTCTGAGCCTTTAAAAGTATCAAGTGCACTAGCCCTTTAATTTGGCTACGCAGGAAGAAAAACTGCACAGATATCAAACCAAAAAACAAGGACAGCTGAAACAACTAACCTTTCGTATATGAAACATACTATCTGAGCAGAGTTCCGTGAACTGGGGAAGAAACTGGTTGAGTGTGATATCCTTGCCAGCCAACGGTGCAACTTTACTCATGAGCTGTAGAGCGAAAGGACAACAGATTACAAACGTTCAGAGCACTTATACATACGCGTACATGTATGTACATGAACAACCATTACAGGGAATCTCAGTTGAGTATTTCACAAAAATGAAATAATGTGCTTCTGACCTGACAGCATCAACAGTTACAATGAACATTATTTTAAGCTTTATAAGCTTCCTTTGTAAGAAGATTCAAGCACAGGACAGGAAAGATTAGAAAAATTGCCTGAATGTTGATTTTGGGGAGATACATGTACAGTACGTTTCCTCGTTATCTTGGGATAAAGTTAGTGCGCATCTTGAAAGCCAGGACACTCCTGTTCCGCTGGCAATGTGCCGGTTCAGACATGATGCATTCCTGGGGGGGGAGAACTAGAAGTATCCTGTGTATCCTCCGGGGTGCCGTTCCTGAGTTAGTGTGTGTAAAGGCAGACGTTCCCGAGGTGTTGTTAGAAGAACATCCCCCTACCTGCAATGTGGTATATTTTGTATCACTTCTGGCCAATGTTAGAGCCACCGGTTCCGTTTCCGTCGCAAGAGCAGCAGCACCGTGGTGAGAGACACAGTAGCGAGATGGTTTTCAAGATTCACAATCTCACTACCCATGTCTTTCACACAGTACACTGCACAGAGTGAGCGCCAGCGTATCAGAGACACAAAGACACAGAAGAAGAAACAGACGAGACCAGCAGGGACACGGACACCTCCCGTTAATGCCACCACAAGCAATACAGACAAATTGGGGGGAAAATGTATCAGGGCGAACAGTTTAATGGAACCACCATCAAATAAGAGTATGAAAAATGCTTTTTTACATAGGTCACCAAACAACGCAAAGATACTTTTTCAGTAAGATTTGCACTGCCGACCGTATACTAGCACATACAAACTAAATGGTGGCCCCATTTCACACAAATTGCAGTGAAGTCACACAGAAATAGCGATAGTGTGTGTTTAGTGTAAGATAACTATGCTAGCCACAGAGCATTTAAACACCACAATTTATGACATCTGTGGCATACTTCTGGCCAAGAGAGCTAGGAAGAGAAGAACTCCAGCAAAGACAGGACACTGAAGGAGTACTCACTGCGACAGCTTCATTACGGTAGTCTTCCGAGCTGCCTTGCCCAGACAGCTGGAGGATGATGGGACAGACTTGCTCCTCGATGTCCTTCTTCTCAATCAGATCTTGTTCTAAGAGGACGAGCAGTGCGGCTTGACTCGTCTTGCGCACCTGTGTGAGTGGTGGGCGGGGGCAGGGCAAGGAGAAAGGTGACTGGATTAGTGTTCACTGTTACCACATACTTCTAGGATATATCATCGCCGGACATTAGCGAGGTTTGGCAGCAAATTGACAGAAATATGTGAGCCGGAATTGCAAAACATCTCCGTGCATGACAATGCATAAAGGCCTTTCATGTTCATGTTGACATTCACACACATGTTGTTATTTTAATTATTATTATGGTTTATTTAAACCCTCCCGTCGCAGCCCTGAGGCTGAATTGTGGGCCAGTTTACACTCATAAAAAAATTACCAATAATTGCTAAAAAAAAATCTTAAAGAAAGAATTTATTCAAATAAAACCGCTAGTTAGAAAAATTCTAAACATTTTAAACAAAACCAAGTTCTTTAAAATGTCACTATTACAATCATAAACAATTAAAGTGGGACGCACAATCTGCAATCAGAAAATTCCAAGTAGTTCTCATTCAGTAATTTAACCACAGTTTGACTAGCTTATCATGTACATGTACATCTCCGTAGAATATGCCACTGATCCTTGACAACTACCACATTATGGCTACAAATTCTTCAAACAGTCCCTCAAAGTCAAATGAGAAACGTAAAACAAGTCTCACAATGACAACAACTATATATGAAGTGATAAATAAACCCCTACTGTAGAGAAATGTATGCAGAATGCTACGCTGCATTGTATGGTTATGAGCAGCAAAGTACTGTACTATGAGAGTGGATAACAGTGTCCTATGCTTGCTATTAAAAAAAAATGTTTTCCTTTGTACAGAAAACACAGGAACAATGCATGTTTTTCTTCTTGGAGGAAACTGGAGACAGAAATAATACATACAGTGTATCTACAGCCTCGCGGCAGGGCAATTAGCATTACGGCAGAGAAAAGTCGCATGCAACTTCAACTCTGAGGATGAAATTGAATCTACCTTAGCATAATGTGTGTGTGAAAATAGAAAAACTTGATGTCCAGAAGCACTTCTATAAACCCTTAAGAATTCACTGAGAGGGATTGGTAGGTTTTAAAAGATTCGGGCGGCTTGGCCTGGCCACTTTGGCTTTACATTGTAAAGTAAAAAGAGCTAGGCAAGTGGCTTTATAGAAGTGAAGGGAATAAGCTACAGGATTCCTGCCAAGAAAAGATTTTACATGATTCATAAATCTTTTTTTAAATGCCTGAAGAGTTAGGATTTCAATCCTAAAAGAAATTACAGCAATGCTAGGAACTGAGGCTTCAACCAATACCAAAATATTGGAACTCCCAGCCCAGGGACAATTAGAGATAAAGGAAGAGAACAGGTGCAAAGGTGCCACATTCTTCTGAGCCAGCACTGACACCCCATGGGTCCCAATAACAATACCAGCTGTGTGTCAGGTCTGGGGAACAACAGGGGAGATGAGCTGATTCTGGTTTGCCAGATGGTATTATCTGCATGGAAGGAGCTGGGTGGGTGCAGGGTGTGGGGCTACCGGTGATGAGTGACTCCATTCATAATTCACCTCGACAAGGGGTAATGTATTTGTCTACAACGGGACTTTTTGAATTTTTTGAAAGAAGATGGAAAGAACAGGATAAGCCAGGTGGAAGCAGATCCACTTCAAACACATTGTGCCATTGCAATGTTGGTCTGGGGTCAGAAGATGAACATGTAAACAGCAAACATGTAACTCAAAAGAGAGAAGCACTTACCCCCTCCCCCCAAAAAACCCCCAGAAAGTGCTGTTGACCAACTCAACAGATACAAGTAAGACCACATTATATGAACACTGATCTGCAAGCAGGAATGATAGGAAGTATGAAATCAGTTTTCGATTGAATGAGTAAAAAAACTGAATGAGTACAAAAACTGAATGTCCCTGGACAGGAGGAAGGTAAATGAGCAAAAAAAAAAGAAGGCGGACAGTCCCTGTATTACTTCCTGTTGACAGTGATTTTCTTGCCTTCTTAACCACTGAGGAGAAGATCTGTTAATCACTTGGGTAAGTTTGAGGCTTCAAACCATCTGATCTGATGGATAAGCGAAACATGCCTGCATCGCACCTGGTTGTTGGTATCGGTGAGGTAGCGGACAACCAACGGGAGGATGTAGTCCTGCACGGTGTTTGGGAAGAAGCCACGATTTTCTTGGCACAGCATGGCAATGTGAGGAATCTGTTCCATCAACTCGGCTCGGACCATAGGCTCTGCGGGAGAAGGAAAAACACAAAATGCCCAATGAAGGCCAATATCTGGTTTATCCGACCTGAACAAAGCTTATGAATGTACATGTACCCCCTAGCCTTGCTACCGGTATGTCAATTCAGCTCAGATTACAAGCTCGGTAGGTACCAGTAGATAGCAGTGTTGGATTCGAGTCCATCACAAGTCCTTTCACAAGTCCAGTCATAAGTAACAGGGTGAACAATGACAAGACAACGCTTTTGTCAACGTCCATCTAAGCAGCTTGTGAATTGGCTTAAAACAGGCAGACTTGATAGACTTGTGGATGGACTTAGAGTGATTTGCAGGGACTTGTGATGGACTCGATTACAACACTGGTACGTACCGGTAGATGGGGGGGGGGAGAACATGCTGAAACCAAAGGCAATTCATATCTGACTTACAATGTATCTGCTCTGTACACAACTTAATGACGGTGGCACATGGCCAAGCATTGATATCCCTAGCTGGGTATTGGAACATGTAAATGTACTTACATGTACAAAACACTTAGTTTCATTAAATACTCCCGAGTGAAGCTTTAAAACTGTATGCCCTGGCCAGTCCTGCTTTGAGGGGACAAGCTATTTGGTTGAGAAATTTGGGACTATGTTGTGAGGATAAATACTGGCCCCTATGATGAATCTACCCCAATAATCCCACAACTACACGGTACAGTTGTAAGTACTTACAGGTATGTGTGCACATGAACATGTGCGTAATGTACATGTACATGTGCCGGTACCGCACCTATTTAAATTTGCATTTGTGAAACAAATTACAATCGGTGGGAAATCGTTCCAAACCACTGTACCGGTAGCATCAAAACCAGACAGAAACTGTGTTGCCAAACTAAATTTATACGGAGATGCCAAGCTCAGTCTAAAGTCCATGCAACAGAAGTTGGGCCATACAGTCCCAGATCCATCAAATTCTTGCCAAACCCACAGCCTTTGGAGAATTGGAACCACTCAAGGTAAAGACACCTTGAAGGAGCCTCATTGTTTTAAGAGTTGGGTAGACATCATGTCCATTGCTGAGACAATGCCCATACAAACTCATTCCGTACATGCACTTTCATCAAATTATTTCAGTCCTTAACTAAAACAAGACGGGGGAAACTATTACCCAGTTGAGCTGAGACAGTTCTTAGTCCGGAATCCATGATATAACGGTACGGATCAGCCAAGTACACGTAGCAACGACACAAAGACCAGGAATGGACAAGGTGAAAACAGGAACATGCATGTCTGAGACACTAAAGCTCGTGCCAAAACGTGCTCCCTAACTGTACCACTGTGAACCAGAAAAAAGGATGATTCATCTCTGGCAGAGAGAGAACCACCATCGCTGAAAGAGAGGGAACACAAGTATATCACAACGAATCAATGTCACCTTCTTTCCAGTGGAAATCAACAAAGAACATCCAGGGGGGGTAGGAAGATGCGACGTCATTTTGTTCCAAGACAGTGTTCCCAATACTGTATCATTTGTTGAAGCTTGTCATTCTTTTTTTTTTTATGAATGGCGTGTAATGGGATATTGGGTAAGGGGTACAAGGGGGACAAATTATTGGCAATTCATAAAATGTGCCAGGGGCGAAGTCTTGTCTGGTTAGTCAGCCAAGTCGATGACAGGCGACAACAGTGACACTGCACGTCTCCGATTATGATTCATCCCTTATTGGTAGCAGGGGTGTAGGCTTCACCCAAGTGCATTCACGAGTTCAATCAAAAGCATGATACACTGATTTCTGAGTTCAAACAGGCCAATTGTCTGGAGTGCCCAGAACGACTTGGACCGTTCTTTGTTGCTGTGAGACGTACTCGTGCAAATCATGCACGGACACATTTCGCTGAGAAAACACAGATCTCTGAAAAATATTGTTACACTTCACCACTCCTTATAAACCACAGCTTGAAAATAAAGTTACTGTACTTATGATCAAGCTTGACATCACAGAATTTACAGCTGGGTCATTCTAGGTATAAATTTTGGGTCCTAAATTGTGACATTTTTCTGTCCCTGTTACCTCTGACATGTATACCATCTGACATGTTTGACAAGGGATTTATCACTGAAATTGATTTCAAACTGTTTCTATTGGTTTGGCAGGTACTTTGCAGTACTTTTTCAGTTTTGGAAATTAAACAGTGAGTTCTTAACATTAAAAATCATATGTCAGACGTAACAGGGACGGGAACAAAATTGGACCCCCAATTTATAAAATGACCCACCTGTTTGCAAGGTGGATGAATGCTTGTTCACTTGAGAGGGAATTTCTCTTGTTGTTGCCTGGTCTCATGCAAGCAACAACAAATAGCAAGCCAAAACTTTCTTCGAGATGTCAGGAAGAGCTGATATGCATGTACATGTACGGTTGCTCTGTGCCTGTTCCAAGAATCACACACAAACACCTGTCATAGATGTAGGGTACTTCCTTACCACCAATGGTCTGGGGTTTTGAGGCATACAACACTGAGTCAATTCAACTTCTTGGACTTGCAAATATTCGACCTTTCATTTGATTGCATATTCAAAATTTGGTGAAGCCACATTGCCACAAAAACAGGAAAAACAGCTGGCAAGTGTGTGTGGGCTAGCCTTCCTTGTGGAGTTTTGGGAGTGGGATCTGTCCCCTCCCATAGCTAAAGGAGGGGGCTGGAAATCGGGACCACTAATTTTGGGGTGTAACTGGTGATTTCATTCCCCAAGTCTCAGTGAGATCACACATCACAAAGAGTCAAAAATAGAAAAAACAGAGAAAGAGTAATACATTAGCTTCACCGTGGGCCAAATGCGGCAGCGGATTTTATGTTTTCTCTTGACACCTCGACATACTGGTACGGTACCTTTCTAGAATACAATTCTTAGCCAAACAACTGAACTTTTTTCCCTCTACATATTCCACCGACTTTAACCTCCAAATACTCAGTTTTGAAAATGAATATTTGATGATCATTCAAATATTTGAAACTTACGCGTACATATTCAGCACAGCTCTGGCGTACACGTAAAAACTCTGACCATGCGTACGATCTACATTTAGGCCTACACTGTACATGAAATGTACTGGTACATACATGTACTCGGGCCAAAACGCATACTTGCTACGAAGTACCTTCCATATTCAGGTCTCGCCTTCCTGTGTCTTCCTGGGCTTTTGCACGTTGCAATGTCTCACACACTGACACACCACGCATGGCAATATGATCAACGTGCTTGTCAACAGTACAGTCAACACTGTCCAAACACGGCGCATAAAGGACTATCCTAGAAAATTCAAATCTTTTGTAACTAAGATATTTGCATGTCAGAAAGGACAAAACCAGAGAAGACTACAAGAGAGGTACCCGGTATGCACTCCGCCCACGTACCACACAGTGAGCATGTGCAACACATGTAACACATTGATGTACAATGCACATTCACGGAACACCGGAGATGTACATGTACTTGTACCCGTATGCATCTCCAACTCATTAGGGCTTACACAGCTTGATCAACTGTCCAATTTACGTACATCTTGTCAGCACTCAGATCACTGCCTAAGACCCGTGCTTCCTGGATGTTGGTTTCCCAACCTCCAATTAGTGCCAGTTTTTTTTCTCCACACCCGGATAACGAATCGTGAGAAACCTATCAGAAACTATGACCTTGTTGGGTTGAAACCCAATGCAGCTCATCATTATCTTTCCGTTGGCTTTTCCTCCATGACCAATTGGACATTTTTTACCCTGCTACCGACTCGCACACAAGTTCTGAAGTGTTTTGGGGTTATACATACACGTACATGTACATGTAGAGCAAAGCAAGAGAACATGTCTCTCAGGGCCCATCTGACTCTCTTGATTCAGCCTTCCAGCAAATCTGCCCCAAATTACGCTCACCTCTGGGGGTTCAAGACTGTACAATATCCTTATGTACTCGTACATGTACTTCGAACACTGCAGAACGTTGTAATTGCCAAGAATCAAAGGATTTTAACTTGAAGAAATGGAAGGAAAAAACGATACGTGACTCCAAATCCAGGCTCGCATGGATGTAAAAAATTCGGTATTTTGGCATTTTTTTCCCCTGCCAATAATGATTTCAGTTTGAGCGCTTTAGTAAACTGATCAAAAGAGCAATTTCATGCAAAGAATCTTTGCCATGAAGGGCAATCAATCACTCTTGCCCAATTTGGTTCTACTTGCGTGCTTGATGGTTTTCTAGCCAATACTGTTCATGTACCAGTTCAGCCTGGGTTTGCAACGGAGCATCAGATGCACATAGCGGTATTAGCCTTCTTCTACTTCGCTGCAGAGCATAATCCATACATAAAGCCGCTAATTGATTGAACAAGATAGAGCTTTTAAGCGGGGTCCTGCGCCGGGCCGTGCCAAGACTCACTCCAGCATCACCCCCCCTTACCAAGCCTACCCCAGTCAATAATTAAACCCCCTCCTGGCACTCAGCCATACCTAGGCCCACCAGCTCTAGATGGGGGGGCCAGATAAGCCGCCCTTCTATCTCATAACTTAGCACACCTCCGCCGCGCCGACAGTGAGGCTCTATTTAATTATCGGTTCTTGCCGACTGTTCAATGCACTTGACATCCCACGGGCTACTGCAACCAATACAAAAAGACATACCGGGTACATGTACACGTAGCAACCAAGGAGAATGAAACTACGATTTTTGGGGGCTGCATTTTAATTTGGAGTATGAACCAGGATGGAAACTTTTCAATGTTAAAGCGCTGATGTTTACATGAGCTGTGTGCGAATAAACATTCTACACAAAGTCAGCGCCAAAGAATGAAGCAACTGTAAAATTACCTTAAGCCTGCCTGCCAACGATCTGTATTGTGCAAATAATGAAATGTTAACGAGTGCAGTGGTATAAGGACAGTTTCATGACCTGAGCATTGGGAGGGAACATTTCATCTGTCGCAAAATGAAACTACCGTATTCTTAGCAATGCACAACTGAGAAGCATTCACATTGTTTTTGTACTACGCCTGAATCAATCCAGAAAAATCCCAGTACTAACTGAATAAATCCGGCCTCAAAAAATTCTTGCATCTTTCATGAATTCAGAAATGACAGAGATTTACATGTATTCAGACGCTGCACGTACCCGGTACATGTACACAAACAGCCTTGATGAGTGGGTGGACAGCGGTAGCATTTATTTACATGTACAAGTAAATGTCTCAGACAGAGCACAACACATTTACCACATCTTTAATTTTAACCATCATAAAGTTAAACTTACTAACTCTAACCTTCCCTAACCACGCAGAATTGAACACCAGTAAAGTGTGTGAATTTGTGGCACTGGGTACTGTACGTCCTGTAACTGCTTGTGCTTTAACATGGGTTCAGGCATACCCAAAATAAACAGAGTCCAACAGTTTTTGGGCACAGTTTACCATAGGGTGTTGGAATTTGTGTGAATGGGTATGGTTCCTAGTAAATCACTCTAGGGAGTTTGGGTTATCAACCACTGTACCAGTATGTAGGCGTGTGACGTGATTGTTGCAATTGGGAGACGTTACATAGATAGCAGTAGGCCTACCTTTCATATTAAAGAATTTCGCCCTTCAGCGACGTATCCAAAACTCCAAATAAACAAAATTCACAGACAATGTTACTTTGTTCCTTTACCTGGGCTATGCTTTAAGCTACTGCTATAAATTCTAAATTCAACCCCTGGTCACAACTCAATCCCATCTCAGCCATGAGAGGACTTTAACAGTGTTATAGCTGCGCCAGTCAGTGACGGTTGGGGATCTTCACCACACCGTTCTACCGTCTGGCACTAAGCTTGCTGAAACAGCACACCGACAGGCACAGAAATCCTTACAAATCTCAGAAAAAAAGATTAGTCACTGTGAAAATTTCACATTTTTACCTGGAAGAATAAAAAAATTGAACTCTTAAATCAATTTGGAAAGAAAAACCCACTGAAAAAGTGATCTAGAGTCCCCATAAGCGGGCCCCTGGACCCCCGGCTGTGACCCACAATACCTGGGTTTCTTTACTCCCTCCGTTCGCCATTACTAATTTGCCCTGCACTAAAATATGGCTGGCTATAACACCGAACCTGCATTCTCAACTTAACATCATCACACATCCTATGAGAGCGAGAGGACGGACAGATCCACTGCTGCAGTAGTAGGAGATATACAGATTTGAAATTTAAAAAAAACCACCACTCAGCTTTCTTCATCATGCAAGTTCTTTTGAGCATGGTCGTAAGTTCTGAGCATGGTTTTCAGTTCTTACCCTGGTCCTCTGAGAGTCGCAACATGGTGTCCAGGGCCATGTCCCGTTCCTCCTGGTCACAGAGTGTCCGCAAGGCTTCCAGTAAGATCCTTGTTGCCGTTTGTCTGGACAGGAGAAAAAAAAAAGCAGAGAAGTTTGTGAGTACAGGACAGCGTTGTAATCTGGCCCATGCCTTTCACGACACTAGTCCTAAGTTAATGTGAGCACAGTGACAAAGGAATGCCCTTGTCACAGTTCACTTCAATAGCTTGTGACTTGGCAGATTGACTTTTGCTGGACTTATGATGGACTCAACTACATTGTACAACACTGATCAAAGAAAAATCAACTTCTTTTCCATAGTCGCACATAACTTTCTGTGTTGATAGGGTACAAGATGGATTATGAGGCATGTTAACAATGAAGAATGTTTCTAAAGGAACATGTACATTTCTTTTGAGAAATGACACAAATCGTGCTTAATCCCCCCCCAAAAAAAGATTTTTGGTGTGGGTCTTATCAGATATTCTACTTTGGAAACAAGCAAACTAAAACTACAGGTACATCTGCATCTTCCATTTGTGTTTATTTTGATGATTAATCAGCACATTTACATATACATGTATGTGCTTGTACTTTATTGGGCAGTACATGTTTGAGCAAGCTATAAGAAAACATACAAGTTGGCAGGCAATTTAGCACTCATGTACCACACCATAACAAACCTGTCATAAAATTGTACAAGTTACCTGTAAACAATTTCTGGAAATCATAAATTAAGAACATTCCAATGCATTCCCTCTCTAAATTCCAGTGCTCCTGACAGCTGCAACGCAATCCCCAAACAACCCTAATCTTGCAGATCACCAGGCAATCCACACTATCGATACCTCAATCAGCATGCATAGGCCAGCTTTAAACTGGCACTACACTTGGCCCGATCGTCTATCAAATTACTCAATAATTCAATATTGCTGTGCGGCCTGTGCACACCCGCTGGTACACTCCCGAGGGCCATGTGGTGCCAATAAAAGAGCGTATGCACACAGGCAGCAGCACACCTTGGGGAGTAGAGGGACTAGACCTGGTGCCAGATATTGGCTGACCTTTTTGGGTGGGAATGCACCCCCCTCAGCTTGATAACATCAACGGAAGGGGGGGGTGGGGAGATTTCAACACAGTCTGTAGCCCTGTGGATGTTACCACCACCACCAACGCATGATCTGCCAAGGGCTAAAAACAACCTACGAAGCCCCACTGAATTTAAAAGCCTGCATCCCTTTACAACTCGGGTGGGAAAATGATGTTTGAGGGTTGCTGGTCAACTGTCTGCGGCTTTTAAATTGAAGGCAAAGTTGGAGTCACACGGGAAACAGAATACGCATACATGAACAGCACTTGCCATGTACAAACGTATGGTAAAGTGCACATAAGCATAACATTCCAAATATTGTTCTCCTTCGTCTTGGCAAGGGTATTATTCTACCGGTATAAAGGATGCTTTGAGAAACTTTCCCATCAAGCACACACGTACAGGCACAGTTCTGATATTACATGTACATGTATGTATGATGTACTGGTATAGTAACAATGTTGAATTTCACAAAATATTTCACAAAAAACAAACATTTCACACCCACACAATAGTATTTGTGCATGGAGATGCGCGGATGTGACTCGAACATTGCAGTGTGGTAGCTGCCTATTTATCACATGAAATTTTAGCGCATTGTACGACAAAACACACTCTAAATGCAGGCAAATTCTTTTGATTGTTTTACTCACTTTCTATATTAAGTATTTCTGATCTTTGTTTCGTTTGGCCTATTGTCCAATGACGCTCCTTTTGCGGATGCCTACACGTACATGTACTCGTACACTACCATAAAATGCATAGTATAAATACTGTATATTATTAAAACTGGCCAAAGAATGGTCTTCCAAACCTGTTTCCTGTTTTTCTTTCGCCATATGGGGGACCCAGTGACTACAGGGTGAGGAAATTGAGCCCTCATCCACTTCATACAAACACGTCACTTCCAATTCGCAGCACACTAAGTGATGCCAGTGGCAATGAACTGACATGAACCACAGCTGGGAACCAACTTCCACTTTGGGTTTTTTTCTGGCAGACAACAAATGAGCAAGATACTGTTCCGAGGCACAACGTACTGACACAGTTCAACTTACCCATGTTAAATGTACGTGTAACTTGCAAGGCGTTATTACAAGTGCATGATCGCTGTCCAGATGTTCACTTGAATGCAACAACACTACTGCACTGCACTGACAACATAATGAACATCAAAACCATATGTTGATGATGGGTTTTGAATGCCACGTATCAATTACCAGGCAAGACATCCGTACAATATTCAGCTGCGTCGTTCCCTCAGACTTGTTTTCAAACGTATCACATCACTGCTCAGCAAATGTTTACATGTGCATGGACCCCGGGTTGCACGTGGAATACACTAGCACAGACATGTACATGCACATTACACTCTACACGGTGCAGCATCTTGTCCGGGGGACGGGTACCAGTATAAACGTTTATTCAATTATTAGGGAATTTCAAATGGAAAATCACACAAAGCAGAGACTGAATGTACCGTGAAGAAAATTACGCACATCATATACATGCACATGTATATAGCAATGTTCAAGTCCATGTATATGTACTTGGTACATCTGCCATCCTCCATTATGTATGAGCCCTTGCTTAAAGCTGTAGACATGAAACGGTTGAATGGCTACTGATACATGTAAATGCAGAGTGTACATTAAGCACATGTTTGAATTGCTGGTATTTTTAGGTGCAATGAACGAACAAATATGAGGTACATCAGCATACCGATCAACACAAACATATGGGCCAACTTTTGATGCTTTGTGACCTCTATAGAACAAGTTTTTTCCCAGTCCATCTTGGGACAAATTTCAGCAAGTTGCCGGATCAACTTCCAAAGGGCAAAAAGGAAAAGTACAACAAAAGTATTGGTGCATGCCTGTACATGTACTTCGACCCTCCCTTCTCCATGCAGGTAATCTAACTGTCTAAATAAAAATTAGGCTTGACAAGGAGGCTTGCATCAATTCAAGAGCCCCATTTCTCAGTCTCGTGAGTTAAGAACACGTGGACACCACATGTGCTTCTAACCAAGGGCGCCCTACATGTACATGTATAACCACATCCGGACTGGAGGAAATGCTGTAATGCATTTATATACACATATGCATGTACATGTACATGTGCCAGTGCATCAATCCCTATGTACCGGTAGAATACAGTACACAATGCATGGTTTCGTTTGTATTGAGTCTGCGTCAGGCCAGTAAAGATTATACACATCTTAAGGCGCCTACATGCAGGGTAAGCACCTCCAATCCTCAAAAGAAAAAAAATCCAGTCTGTTTGGAAAGCTTGTTTGGTTCCTTGGAGGAAGTACGAGAACATAATGTACATACAGATGCAATATACCGGTATATACATGTAATGTAACTGCTTATGACATGATGGAACCAACTTATGACAACTCTGTGGAAGCACTGTAACGCTGTACGATAACGTTGGATATTTCACATAAGGTCGAGTCACAAAACCAGCATATCCACTTTTCTCCTCGTTTCTTGTGTTATTTGGGTGGTGTGACGGAAAGGCGCGCTACGCTTGAATTCATCCCCCAGCAAAAATCTGCCACATTTGTCGAAGACCAAATTGACAAAAAATTTCGAAAGTTCTTTTCCCAAGGCAATCCACAATAAACAAATGTCATCTACGTTGCAGTTTATGAAAAGTTACCGACAGTTGCTTCTCTGTGACTGTTCAACCAGATACAAGAACTTTTGTTTTAAATTAACCGCAACTAGACAAAATGATCCACGTGGTTAAATGTACCGGTATTCCGTGCATTCACGTTACATATACATGTATGCATTCATGTACATGTACGTTACAGGTTTCATACAGTGGTGTACATGTACATGGCTACCAGTAGTCATGCATATTACCAAATGGCTCACTGCTAACATGATTTTTTAAAATTTATTGGGAGTGTCGGGCGGTGAACAAATTATGGTTATCACTTTTCTACCGCTCCACCTCAACATCGGGATATTTCTTTTTCTTTGAGAGTTTCCCCTTCAAAACTGCTCTCCGATGTCCTTTATCCTTCGGGCTTAAAAATGCAATATGGGACATTGTGAAGCCTTCATTTCCGACTCGGGAAGTTTTCAAGATGATTCAACCCCTTTTGGGCCCTCAGCTCCAAACCCCCCCCCCCCAAAAAAAACTGAAAACGAGAACAAAGTGAATGCCTCTCCCTGATGTCGAGAAGGCATTCACTCAGCCCGGGTTTTCTTATCAATAGGGAAATTCTGGCTGGGAATGGGGGCACTGAATTATGACTTCGCCAGATTGCCTGGGGAGAGAAACGAGGGGAGAGTGGAGCCTGTGTTTTTGTTTGGAGTGATACATGTCCATAATATGAATTTCTAGGGTGGGCTTAATTAAAAAATGTCCCAACCCCTATGTCTGCATGTCAACGATACTAAAATAAGCAGACTATGACACTGGGTATTCAAAACAGAGATAAATTTGGTTTCAAACACACAATGCACATTTGGGGTTTTACTGAATTTGACCACAGCCAAACGTATTTTTTTCCCTTCCGAAGTCAAATTAATAAAAAAACACGGAAGAAAGTTCACAACCTCTTACAGGCTTAACAAATTAAACACGATTTTAGCATTTACATGTATCTTATCCCAACTACTTGGTAGGGATCAACCGATGTCCGATGTTTCAATCGAATGTCAGTTTACACGTTACCGGTAATAAGATTAGTTTTTGCCTTTACTGCCACCAAGTTGAGAGTGTACAGGTACATCACATTGCTGCTCGCATGATACCTAGCCTTTAGTCAAGGTGCGCATGGCACTGGTGCACCATGATCGGCTCATGTCTTTGCCGTGCCAATGGCAGAGGTGCATGTCGTGTGTCCAGGTAGCCCACACAGCCTTGAGTAAAGGCTAAATCGCGGGCTACAATGTACCTTCAGACTGGTCACACCTCGTACACGTACACTCCCATGCCCTCGTGCACCACTTGAGAGTTAACACATGCGTTCTCAATCACTTTACTGTGGATTTGAAGGCAGGCGACGTGGGACACCATTCCAACACCTTTTTGAGGGATACTTTACATGGGTTTAACCACTTCCTGCCAGGGCATTTATCAATGTTGATGATGCTGGGCCGGCATAATTATCATTTTTTCCATTTCAAAAATTCATCATTTCATTTAACGGACGTTTATAGCCGCACGAAGTAATCTTTAGGCACTACTTTAAGTTGACAGGTGACCTTCATTGACGCCGGAGTATTTCAGCCAGGCCTGCAGCCTTGTACAAAGAGCCCAGATTGTGCGGTGTTATGTAACTTTCTTTTGTTCACGAACCTGGCTTAGTGCACTGCTGACCTCTTTTCAATAGGGGCCAGATTAGCGTGCAGCGGTGCTGTGTGGCTCATCGCTACAGTAGTGGAGCCCTTTTGTCCCCGGTGGTAATCCGCTCGGTCTAAATGCCCCAAACCTTGGAATACGGTTTCAAAACAAGGCTTGATTATCACCACTTTTGAGAGTGAAAAATGTTGATAATGCCCAGCAGCCTGGTCTTTTGTTCGGAGTACGGTCTTTTGTTACAGGGCCCTGTTTCCTTTGTCCCAGTTTGGAGACCCCAGCCATGCATATAAAGCATACGTCTCCGATTCCGGAGTCCCCGGCAGGAAGTAGTTAACCATGGTATAACTATTTATTTATACGCAAAATGAAAAAACTGTTTTTATTCATGCTCAAATAAAAATAGACGTATGAGATTTGTGTCTTCGTCAAAACTGAGTGCAGAGTTTGTTCTTTTTTTCAGTTTAACATCATTTGGCAAGGTCAAATTTTGCTGATCCGATGTGTTGTCAAGCATCCGCCAGATCCGATGTCCGATCCGATCATCGGTTGCTCCCTAATCCTAACTTCAATTACCTGTGGCTACCGGTATCTTTTAACACTCGCTCATTTGATCTGAAAGACACTTACCACACAGAAAAATTGGAAGAGACATTCTGCATGTTGTCTTACTTACTTTTGGTTTGTTTGTTTGTTTGTTTGTTTGTTTGCTTTTTTTCTTTTTTTCTGTGAATACTCATGCGAGTTTCTTCTTACTTTCATATGGTCCTTTGGGATTTTCAGCATATTGTTAAGTATTTAGAAGCCCAGTCTAGGTGTAGCTTTGAGCCTATTTGAAAAAAAAAATCCAAATTAAGGAAATCCACTTTTTTTCACAGCATATGAAAACATGTACAGATACATGTACGTTCACCCGCATATTTCTATGGTATGTAGCCATGTGCATTATCATGCTGCCATGAATGACACATTTTTGGGCTGACTACGCACTTACCATACCGGTACTTGCCTAATTTCTTCCCACACTGAGTGCATTTAACACTCTCTTTTCAAGCAAAATGTCAGGGAACCAGGGAAATACCATGACCAGTTTGCTGTGGGATAAACAACCCCGCCACAAGGGGGACCACCCTCCGGCCCGCACATCCCTTGCAACAAATTGGACTCCTGTATGTCCTTGTGTTTGGTTGGAACACACTGTAGGCATACCATGGGAAAGTGCAAGGTACATGTAGTGCTGGTTATGCACAAGTTGGAGGGGTGGGAGACCAGCTCTGATTGACCCTGACCACCTGTCCCTTCCCATCAGAAACCCTATCAGGCACCCTGTTTTTGGAATGACTGGCCCCCAGTGGGGTACCGGACTGCACCCCATCATGGGCTACACTGGGTGTAACTAACTTGTTTGTGTTGTCGGCCCTGACTTCATGGTATCACAAAGCCATTCAAGTACAGTAATTGCAAAAATGGAAAAGTGCAATACCGAAACTATCCTTTCAAAGAAATTTTGAGTCACTTCCATTCCAACTGTGTTCATAGAGTTGCTAATTTTGCACCATATGGAGGCCTTTAGATTGTGTACTTACCATATCCTCACCCTGAACCACACTTCCTTAACTTTTAGCATCACAGGCGCCCTGCATACACCAGAATGTTATCAATCACTTCCAAGTCTCAGAATGTCCTACCCAACAGGATCCACATCCACCGTCTGCTAACACAGCCCGGATAACCACCTCAGCAATATCTTCCAGCCGACCCCTCAAAGCTTATGACCTCTCAACCTTTGCCCCCCCCACAGCTCAGCTTGACACATGTGACTCGAGGAAGGCGGGTTGTGTATGTACCTACCTCAAGGCTGTTTTTGTTAGGATGGGGGGGGCAGGTTTCCAGCACAGCCCAACCCAATCGGGGCCAAGACTGCACACGCAAAGCTTTGGCAGCAGAAAATGCACTGGTGTGCATGCACAAGCACAGAGAGTAGTGAACATCTGATCAGCCGCCTTGCCTTGACTTCAAGCCAGCAGAGTTCAGGCTGAGAGGTTTGGTTTTAATGATAATGAAACCAAACTTTGTTTGCAAAACTACAATGACAGGAAAGACCCTCCAGAAAGAAGTGTGACCTTCCCAATGCGGGTTCATCGGGTACATGCCAGGCATTTTTTAATTGCTTAATACAACTTCAGGAGTTGACTCTGTTTCATTTTGCACAGGACCCAATTAAGGGTTTACCTGAACTGCAAAGCTCAAACCGTCTCGACAGGAGCTCAACGCTGCACAAGTTGGGCATATGTATCTACTAAAAGTGAAAACACAAATCTAGTTGTAGCCAGCCTTTCCGGTACAAGACTTTGGGATGGATTTTAACATGAACATTGCAGAAGTTATCTTGGACTCGATCCTTTTAGCTTCCTGCTTGTACAACAATGCAAACCTTTGATCGCAATATCAAATGACAAATTTCTCAAAAATCTCTTACTTATCACTTTTAAACACAGCCACTTCTTAAGTTCGAGCATGAACCGGCTGGTAGCTGCCAATTAGTAATTTTGAATTTTCTTTGAATGGCATGGATCACTGTCCTTTGTAAGGGACGCTTTTCTGGAAACTCAAAATCTATAAGCACACATACACCAAAGTCCAGAAAAATTCACATCAGATCTTAGCGTCCCAGTTTTCCTTTCTCTTGTTCCGCTTCTCTAGGCATGAGATACAGTCAAATGGAAAGACCTAGGGATTGGGGAAAGAGCGCTTGATTTTCAAGCTGCTTCCAGTCAGAAGCCTGGGTTGGTTCATGTTTGGTTAACAACTCTGTGCCAGCAAACATGTAAACATGATCTGGCTATCTATATACACAGGAACAGCACTGGTTAAAACTTCAAGCACATATCAAGAGCCTTTCAGCTCACCTCTGGTTGATGTTTTAAACATAATAATCCCCCATATGTTTTGTAGACACAAACAGACCGGGAAGTATGTGAAGGGAAGCCCATAAAGTTGGACTTCATTTGGCCGCCATGCACAAGCTGTGGTAACAAGTATTGCTCCATGGGCAAAATTATGAGGTGGCCATAGGAAATATCGCAAAACATACTGTTCAAATGACGTTAACGGATCAGTAGTTTTGACACTCGGCTGTATATTACTACTTGGCTGCAAAATCTTGCATTTTGCGAAATGTAAATTTCGGCCCAAACAGACACCATCAACAAATGGCAGACTAACCTGTTGAAGCCATTGTCGGTGTTGGCGTACTTCTGAAGCCGTGCCAGCGGGGTGAGCAGTTCGTCCTGAGTTGGCGTGTCCAGCGGAGACGAGAGCAGCTGAAAATCGTCCGACTTCTCATCACCGACTGCAGTTGAGAAGAAAAAAAGGATAGACAGAACAAATAAATCCCCGGTGGGAAACTAGACAGTGAGGAAAGCCTACACCAATCCTCCAAGCCGGGAAGAACGTTAGGGTGCCATACTTTTTGCAGGCTACTGGCATTTGTAAAGGATTTCCTATTACCGGTAGATATGCACAAATGACTGTCGCATGTGAAAAGTAAAAAAAACTAGAAAATCTGCCAAAAATAAAAAAATAAGAAGAGCTCCATGCTTCCCGGAACACGCCTGTTAGTATTTTTGCTGTTAAAATTCAAAATCCTAGAAGCAATACGTACATAATATACCAGAAACACATACATACATGTAAAGTCAAATGCTCAAAAAGGCATATGGTATACAGGTATACATGTCTTTACCGATATTTTTTTTTTCAACAGTCACATGACCCCTTCCATACATGGGAAAAAAAATGAGAACTGCACTGAACCATTGCCTCCCACCACAGCCACACAATGCATCAAGGGGTATACGGCTCATTTCGTCAATTCTAAATTGTCAGAACGTGTATCATACAGAATACGCAGTCACATGCTAAAATGCTCCCATTATCATATCAGTGCTTATGTGCATAATGTGACCTCTTTATTTGTAGCAGAACTTTTAAAAAATATACCAATGTACATGTACGTGTGCATGCGCAGACAATGTGCCGGTACATGTAGGCCTACAGTACACATCTGTGCTCGGTGTAAGAAGTTTATCACAGACATGTACAAATAGAATGCATTCAAAGCTCATCAGAAATTCCTGTATGAGTTTTAATGATTGTTTGATGAATGTAAAGGAGCATATATCACTCATTCATGGCACTTTAATTAATTTCGTCAAAATTCACAAGCCTCTTTTCACTCGTCTCTCGACTGGACTGGCCCCAGTCAAAAACCCTGACTGACTTCCTCTGGTTGGCTGGCCTGACTTCAACGGACGTAATCATGTTAACCAGACGAGACCAGACCGAAGCATTCCTGGCCAGTGACAGCGATGACTTCATGATCCAATCATGCCAACAGCCACCACACACAGTGGAATTTATACACGAGGGAGGAATGTGCAAGAACGTAACTTGATTAAGTGGGTTTCGCGGTTGTATTGATTTGAGCAGGAGTAGTTATATCTTTACCCTTTATTACATCAAAGACCTTAATCCTGAAAGATAATTCCAGAGCTTTTGATGCTGGAGATCATTATTAAATACATGTTCTCTGCACAAACATGTGCGCATATGTTTACATTATCTACTGGGTACTCAGTGTTGAAATCCTTTGTTGTCATGTAAAAAAAAACATGGTAAAGATACTCCTTTGCTTTTTCAAAAACCTACAGACAAGTTTTTTTTTTGGGGGGGGAGAAAACCTTCCTAAACATGGTAAAATCCAACATTAGTTGGTAACCCAACATTCTACATGTACCTGCGTAATGCATTTACTCCCTGGTAGGACATCAAGCCCCAAGCACATCCACAATGGTTGTTTGGAGGCTAAGACTTTGGGTTTTTCATGCCACTAGCTGATGCGTAAAAGCCCTACCGGTATTCCAGGCCGTGAGGCCTGCTTGTTCAACCCCTTTTGATGATGTCGGGATCGGTAAGGTTCACCCTTTGCTATCGTTGGATTCTCTTGAGCAAGACGCAGTATGAAACATCAAGGGAAAATTTAAAGCATCATGCTGGAAGTATAAAATACACGCGCAGAACGAACTTCGATAAGCACAATTTCCGAAATATTAGAAATGAAACTACTCATGACATCACTTATTTCTCCATCCTGTATGCAGTATGTAGGAGTACAGTAACCCCATCATACCTGAGAAAACAGCCTGACCATGGCGGAAGGAAAACATTCTGACATATTATGTATTCGTACATGTATGCTTCTCATCTGTCTTTATGGGGTGGATGTGCCATTATATTCATCCAAACACACCTCGGCTGGAATAAACAGGGGAAAAAACAGGGATCTATATTTTGCATCACTGGAATGCACGAATCTGCGGGAACATGTGTAGGCAGGAATGCCAGGCAGTTGGATGACAGCCAGAAACAGGTGAATGGATGGAGTCTCCAAATTTACGAGCTGGGACTGAGGATAGATACTGTACACTGTGCACTTTCAGTCCTTGTATTTAAAAGGCTAAGGTTTCCACATAAATTTGAAAAAAAAAACCAGGCAAACTATCATAGTTAACAAGTGTCTGCTAACCATGTAGATTACAGAAGATTTTTTCTCAGAATAGTTACATATAGTAGGTAGGTACCGGGTAAGTATTGGTGAGATTGATTGCATGTTAGCTACAGTACATGTACAGGTGTATTTACTGGGACACTTTAACATAATACATATAGTAGCACGGTACTTGCACAGTACATGTACATGTATCTGCTATCTAAACCACTGAATAAAGATGGAGTTTGGCAGAGAAATACACTTAATTATCGGTACAAGTACATTAACATGTACAGTACCTGTACGTACGTGTAATTGCATACCATAACGAATGGAGACGCCCTCACATTCGCATCATCATCATCCACAACAAAATTTGTTCTCTCCCAATTCTACACACGTGTACTCATACATGCACCGGGGGTTTATGTACACACAATACCGCAATACACAATAAGAGCCAGGAATGGAATTACTGGTGTACGTACATGTACCCCTTTCTAAGGGACAAGTTTTTTGTCTGCAGCAAGATTTTCCAAGCCGGTGCTTTCAGTCCCCATATAACAATACATTCAGGAACGTACAGGATGGGAAATAGGGAATGTCCCAAGGGAACTGACAGCAAATTGACAAGTGCATTACTATGATCAATACAGGTACCTACCGACTGAAGGTACATGCACATGTAATATACTGTGTATAACAACCTCCTCAGCTACTGGGATACGCAAGTGAACCTCCAAGCACGCTTCGTTTTAGGAGATCGTGCTGCCGGATCAACGGACACAATGTCTACATGGAGCACAAGCACTTTGTCTGATGCTGCTGTGTGTACACAATCCTTGTTTCTACCGCATCCCAGGCTCCGGAGCACCTGTACTAATACACCTGTTAACAAGGGGCGTCCGTCCTGTAACCGCACACCCTCTTCTTGTAGTGTATCCTCTCACTCAAATCCACTCAGCACTGTGTCCCACAGACAAACCGAGGCAGTCCGTTTTTATAACGCCAGCTCAATGCCAAGGAGACGGTCCACCACACAACTGCCAACCAGAGGGGAACCCTTCCCATCATCCATTTGGGCCAGCAGTGGGTGGAGGCTGACTGGCCGAGGCAGACCCCGGGGTCCCAACCAGGCCGCAGCACCGCTGGCAGACACGGAGCACAGCCAGCCAACCCAGTGGGGGGAACCTGACCCTATTTTCTTACAATTATTATCGGGGCCAGTAAATGAAGAGGTAAGAGAGGGAGAGAAAGAAGCTGCTGCTGGGTATCACATCCAAAGCATTCCATGCCAACCCCCCAAAGCACAGATCAGATCGCACGGGCAAACCCGCTCGTACCTCTGTCTCTCTCTCTCTCCGCAGGATGCAAAGTTATACGCACAGCTAGCAATCAGGGACAAACCGCATACCGACTCGGTTACTTCCCCATTGACAATAATAGAGTTTTGATCAGTGCTAACAGCCGCCTGGAATTCAGCAAAACAAGAGAGTAAGAAGTGATATATTTGATAACAAAATGCTCGGGCCTAAACCGACCAGGCACGTCACCCATCGTGAGCCAGCCAGCCTTCTGGGGAGGGAGCCCCAGGTGTCGCTGTTCCCACGACCTTTGGCACCTACTAAAAACTACTCTTGGCCCATAACCGAGTGATTTGCAAGATAATTTCCAATAATTATCACTGATGGAGATCAGTTAAGCTGCCACAATCCACAAGTAAACCTCTCAGACGAAATGACCCTTGAGCTTTGAGGAAAAATGTAAAACTCGTTTGCTGTTTATTCATTAAAGAGTGAGCCAACAGAGTCTGAAATGCAATTCAATTTTAAAAATTACCTGATAAAACATGCGCATGCACTTGATAACCTGGATCATACCCACGAATACAGGAACACAGTACATGTGTACCACACAAAAGGCACACACGTGCATGAACTGACACTGAACTGAATTTTACAGGAAACTTGAAAATGTAGAGAACATGTACATGATTAGTGTTAACCCCTGAAACATTAAAAATCACTGACTAATCAGAATACATGTAGCTGGCGGGTTTGGAAGGTAAGGATTCCATACCGGTGCATACGCAGCCCTCTGTTGGTTAACACAGAGGCACGTAATCCAAGTTTTTTTTTTTAATCGGTGCACTGAACCTGGGAAAGTGAACCGATATCGCTGGATTATCTGCTGAATTTTCTTCAACTCAACTATCATGGATTTTAGTGCACTATAAACATGTCCTCCAAATCTTGTTCAAAAAGTGTCTGCCGTAAAAATCTAATTAAGATCACCATACGCATACAGGTACACGTACATGTACAATGAAACCCAAGATCTTACAGAATGGGGACCATGACTGTAAATTTATCCAGTGAAAGCAGTGATACCCTGAGTAGACTGTACATGTTTACATGTACTTATCAAGCAGTGGGGTTGTACTTCCGTGGTCCCAGACCAAAGTACAACCCCACTGCTCGGTAGTCGTGGTCCTAGACCCACGACTACCGACATGAATCCTAGCAGTCAATCATTTCCTGTGTCCAAGTACCACAAAAACGAAAACAAACTCAGGTGAAGCTTTTCTGCACAACTACCTTAGACAGCGGTTTTTGTGAAACTAAAGCTCATCACCGAGTTAAGTTTTAGCATGCATGCGCACGTCCTCAAACCTGACGTGTAACTCTGTACACAGATGTACTCGTATGCAGCACTTGTCTTGTGGAAGAAATCATTTCAAGTAAGCCTGCCCTTCCCCATGGGAATACTTTTTATTCATCATCAGCAAGTTACTAACAACTAGTGAAGATTCCCAACTCCATTCATGGGACAACTGCTTCCCCCCCCAAAAAAAGAAAAAAACTATGAATGGAAGCTTTAATTCATTTACAGCTTTGTCTGGTCCTAAAAATAGCCAGGCTTGCCGTCCAAATATGTCCGCCCCAGAACAGAGAAAAACATCAGATGTGCCCTCAGTGCATGTTTTCTTTTCACTGACTTGCAGTGCTTGGGCCTATTCCAACTCTGGGCCCTAAATCAATTGAATGTGACATCAGTCGCTCCAATTGCAAGTATCATGTTTTGATGTGGGTCAGCTCAAATACACATCTCCTATTTTATGGCATTATTTGCTTTGCCACGTACATGTAAAGTACATACGTGTGCGGACAACGTTGGAGTGCTCCGGTTCGCTAGAAGCGGGGGCTGACATCTAGTCTCTCCCACTTTTTTTTTTCTTACAACCTTTTCTCCCCAACACGATTCTCAGCAAGTGGCCATTATAACGAGGCGCTTGGTATTTGACACAAATGTCAAAAATTTCTAAAGACAGCCAGAAGGAAAACACGGAACCTCCGTGGTACCGATACATGTACCCTGCACAATTACATGTATATAACTGGATTTTGTGTTCCTCTACCCCCAAAATATTAAGGTTTCATCTTTTATATGTCCAGTAATGTACATATAGACCCATACGGTAGGTCTATATTTTTGTTGACAGTAGCTGACATACCGTAGCACTTTGACTGCTCAAGTTTGTGGTCACATGTTGTATATTCTTCTCTAACTAGTGCTGGTGAGTTCTTAGAAATGTACCCCTGCGGTGAAAAAGCTGAACCAAATGTGACACAGTTATTGAAATGGTAAGGGAGGAAAGCAAAACAAGTTCTCAATTTATCAAATTGTATGATGTACTGGTACAGTGGAACGTCGCCAGACCAAACACCGCTATAGCGACCATTCGGCTGTACCGAACATCTTCCTTGGCTCCCAATATTTTGTGCACAAAACCTACTGAACATTACGCAGTTGCAAATCAACCCAGATTCGCCACAGCATGCATCAGAGATCAATCCTGAACGGGAGCTTCACGACTTTTAGGATAAACTACATATCAATTTTGTAACTCAAGATTTAATAAAAAAACAAAAATAATTAACAGACACGTTTCTAGAAACCTCAAGCGTGAATGCAGCGGCAAAACATCACGAAAACAGCAAATCGTGGTATCACAAGAGGGTGTACTTCAGTTAGACAAGAGAGGGTCTATTCAACATGGCAACAAAACGTTTGGCAGTTAATTTCGCTAGACTGAACGACTGCTGTACCGAACATTTAGCGTGGACCCCGTCGTGTTCGTTATAGCGGCATTCCACTGTACTTCAAAAAAGGAGAATGATACATGTAGTTTACAAATACCGGTAGAATTACTGTACATAAATCTTTACAAAGTTTTTTCTTATGTAAAGCAAGAAACTATGCAAGCATGTTTACATACATGTATATCTAGGCACACATACTGTACATAGTAGAACATAAATGTACAGTAAAATTAAGATGAAAAAAAGGAAAAGAAAAAAAACACACAGCAATACACTACCAGTACCAAGCACTTTTTCTGGATGCAACTGCTAATTAGCAGAACTATTATGGAGGCAGAGTGGACATGAACTTCCTGACTGGGCCCAAGTGAACCAAGTCACTCACCGCTCTCACCACCCATGGAGTCTTGAACTGACCACTGGCCAACTGACCATGTGTCCCCATCAGGTCAGACCACTCCAGGCACCTCACCTACACCCCCTGTGCACCTGCAGTAACACCCTCCAGGCTTGGCATGGGAATGCTGGGTCCTGCAGGCTCATCAAGACGAAACAAAAGTGAAACCACAGCCCTGTGTTGTGTGTGCCTGGACAGAAATTCAACAGCTCATCAGCAGCCATGTGGCAGGCCTACAGTACATGTACATGTACATGTACATGGCATGCCACATTACTACCCACCTGGGACCCTGCACATGCTCAGTCTCTGGGAAAGTGACCCCAAAGTGACTCCTGAACTCAAGCTGACCCTAAGTGACCTTGGTGTGCTAAGCTAAGAGAGATGCCTCCAAAGTGCAAGGTACTGGTACCTGTATGGTGCAACATAGAGCTACAAACAGTACAACATGTGTACACAATATGAATATTATGTACATGTACATACATGTACATAGTACTGGTATGTATACTAGTATAATACACATGTACCCGTACTGGGCCCAACAATCATATAAATAGGCAAGTTCAAGCACTGTATTGCAGATGTTAATGTACCGGTACATGTACAGTGTACTTGTTCTTCTCAACACAATGCAAAGTCTGCACTCACAGCCACAATCAGGGATTTGTACTGGTAGGGTACCAAGACTAACCGGTACAATTACACTTATACTAGAATGAAGCAGTTTGGACTTTGGATTTTTTTGGAAACTTTTCTTTCTAACTACAATCTTCTACTTGTATCTCATGGACTAGGGCCCTACTGGTATTTGTTTTTGCTATCAGGGAATCTATCACTTCTTTGCAAGTGCACAGAAGCATGTGCACTTCAAGCAGTGTTGCCAGGAAGCTGGGACAAGTTCCTTTTGACAACGCCACATTCGCATGTGCAACCGAATATTGACAAGACCTACTTTCCTAGCGTTAAACGGAGTTTGCTCTTTGTTCCAGAACGAGGTCTCTTTGTTTGCGGTGTTTTAGTTACAAATAGAAATGTACACAGGAAAAGGAAATGTGCAAAACTACCGCTACAACACTTGACATCCAACTACAAAATGAATTGTGTGTACAAAGGCATTTTCAATGGGATTTTTGTTGCCAGAGTTCCCAAATGCAAGAGGATCTATCAACGCAATTAACCCTGACCAAAACCTGACAATATCTAGCAGTGATTAATTTCTGTTGGAACCACTAGACACCCATGCTCGGACCATTTTGAGAGCTCACAGTGTACATCTACCTGTAAATGTACATACATGTACAATGCATAGCTCCGGTCCTCAATTCCTTGACTATCCTGCCAATCTTTAGCTGTATCTGATACCAGCAAAAATACGGACAGGCTGCTAAAGGTCTGAGATCCATTCATGACAGCAGTGGCATGAACGCCCCGCTGGGTCATGTCTTACCATAACGCTACATGAACACTGATGTACCAAATGACAGAATCATGCCACTAATGAAGGGAACAAGGGGAATAAATTTCACGTACTTCCTTACATTTGTATCAGTCAGATGTGCCAAATACGAGTAAGAGGAAGAATTTTTATTAATCACACCAAGAACAGGTACATGTACATTCATCCATTTACATGTACTGCTTAAAATGAATGACAGAGCCTGAAAGTCAAAGGTCATGCAGCGGGTTTCCGGAACCCTTGCGTGGTCTGCCTATGGGGATGTTACATTGGGCTGCCCTATCATGTTCGATAATTTTGGGAAGAAAAATTCTCACTGAAACCACATCATGGAACATTCACACCGGAATTTTACCATTGTCTTCCTCAAATAATAGGAAAAGTCACCTGGAGTTGGTAAAAAAATTAAATTTATTAATTTTAACAACCTTTCACATCCGGTGATATTCTACCTAGGTCTCCTTGTTCATGCACGTTTGTTTTCACTCCCAGTCCTTTCGTGAAAACGAGATTGTACAACGTTGTAAAGATTTACCTACCTGCAGTTGATGGGTTCCAGATTCCGTTAAGTTGACATCATGCAATTGTTGTCAGCAAAGGTTAGATAAAATATTAGAATCTTTCATAAAAGTAGAACATTGCTTTACCGGTAAGTTTATCACCTTATAAATTATAAAAGTACGTAAAATATATTGATCTGTTTTTATTTTGGCTTTTACCGACAGACAACCACAAAATTTTCAAACTGTAAATGTTCATCTGTGTACGAGACTGTAGCATTGCACTGTTCTACATGTATTATAGATTTTCTTTAAGAAGTGACTGAACGAAAAAATTCTCAAATCTGTGCACGTTATTTTGCCTATCCAAGGGTTCCGGAAGCACGCCATCAGGGGTCAACTTTCAGGCTCTATGGTAACGCAGAGATGTACCGCTAAACGTATTGTACATGTACGCAGGTATTGAAACGAGAAACAAGTTCTCGGTACATGAACAGGTACACCTGTACATGTATTGAACTGTAATTATGTTACATGGTTTTCTGCGCAAGAATTTCTCAAATCACACGTACAAGTACATGTACCGTACCTAACATGTGCATGTGCACGTACTATCTTCTTCTGTGTACTTGGGTTTAAAGGTCACGGTATGACAAAAACAAGAGGACTGCCTACATGGCTCACTCCACACATGGCCATGTAGGAGTTCCACACCTGACAGCTACATGTACACACAAACATCCATCTCCTCATTACTGCTCCCCATTGATACTTTCTCCCGACCAATCAGTGGGGGGCTCATTTATTTTCCCTCCCCCTCTGAATTGCCCTCTACAAAAGCCTGACCGCCATTGGCCCCGAGTTGTCAAGCAACTGTCATCAATGGCTGGGGGAAGGTGTTAATGGCATTAAAAAAAGGAATTGATTTATTGATCATCAGTTACACGGAAGGAAAAAAATCTGACAGGTCAATTTTCATTGGCTGGTGGTTTCTTCCTGTGTACCAATTTACTGGAAATCATTGAAAGGTGCAACAAATGAGCCGTTACAAATGTCAAGAGAGGAAAAAAATGCACTTAATGGATCCTCTACACAGGTATAAAGCTCACTTAAATGGAACTTATTAGGCAGAAAATGCCACTAAGAAGGTCATGTAAGATAAGGGCAATATTGCTAGGAACCAGTCACAAGTTTTAACCATCATATGGTACTTTGGCTGGTAACACAGTTCAGGTAAGCAGAACAGTCTCACGCTAAGCTAATGTCAATGCATAGCAACTCTCTGCCATCATTTCCCCGGATACACAAGCAGTTTCACCATTAAAAACATAACATTTAGAAGCTGTTGGTACTAAGCAAAAACAAGACTAACTAGAAAATCAAGACAAAATACTTACAGCAGAAGTAAAACGTACATGTATGTATGTATTTGGTACAACTTAAGCTTAGGCCCCAGTGTACATGTACATGTACTGGTATAACATGTCACAGTTACCTTGCTGTTAGCTCAATAAATTCATGAGAAATAAGCCCTTCAAAATAAAATATGAGACCCGGTGCTGCCATTGATTTTCTTAATTCGTTTATTTTGGGGGGGGGGGGCAGTTTATGTTTTTTCCCCACAACATCACCGATTCCACTGTCCCAAACTTGTGCCTCATAAAACTCCCACATAGTGTAAATATAAATTCAAAAACAATATGGCTTGGGAAAAGAGTGTGGTTTTTTTTACCAACTACTACACGCACCTGAAACAGACTTTGTCTTTCTTCTGTTTCTTGCATAGCTCATGAAAACTATCTACATGCAAACATTCTAATGTCATACAAACCAGTCTCATTACCAACGGCCTCAGCACTGTGAATTGTATGACAACTGTGTGTTAGCATACTGTACGGGTAACATGCCACGGAAACAAGGGGTGGGAATTTTTTACGTATTAAACTTCAAATTGGGCAGGTATAAAACAAAAGCATAATCATTACCATACATGGCTTTCTCACTTCTGAATTCAATTCGGACTCTCGTTAACAAAGCGTGAATTTTTTAATAAGTGATTCATAAGTGTGACGGCAAATTTATATCCATTATTCAACTTTCTCTGTGTACAGGATGCAACAACAGCGGTAAAGGTTGTGTGCATATGTAACTGGAACATGTGTTGTAGGTGTATCATCTAAAGCACACAGTACACGTACATGGCTGCATTGTAGTCAGGGCACGTGTACTGTTCTGGAAACTGGCCGAGATTTTCGCAGTAGCTATTTAACGCTGGACCACGAACTTAAGCTTACAGCACAAGCAACATTGGATTTCACTTCACAAACTGTCTGTTCACATCAGACTCATTTAAATGTTTTGCATTCAATGTTTTTTTTAACATCCTCTTGAACCATACAAGTAGTTGAGATTCGTCCCTTGGTTTTGACACCTTACCTACATGTACATCTATGGTACGGTACATTTTGCTGCCAAACAAGGTTAGTTTTGCGAAGATTGACATCAAAGAAGTTTTGGAGGAAAGCAAAATCTTCTTTTTTTCTTCCCCAGAAAACCCAGGTTAAGAAAAAATCATCAAATACAGATAACATTGCGAATGTCACAATATTTTATTTCTTTTCCTCCAAAAAGCAGACAATTCCAATTCTGTTTGGACAATTTAGACAATTTTTTAGACAATAAAATTTTTCTGACAATATAGTATTGTGATGATAAATGTTGTACTAGTCATCACTGATGAGCACTTCATAAATGAATGAGATGTGTGCATTACAGTCATAACATGTTTTGACATTGGTTTTGGACATTCGGTACACAACAATAAAATCTGTGATGTTTGTTGCATACTTTTCAGCAAATGACTACGGCACATGTACCAGCATGCCGTGCTACATACAGTGTAGATATGGGCCCACTCCATACATGTACATACCAGCATATGAATTACAGCTTTGATATCACACATCCGATCTTACTGGCATACAGATATGTCTCGAACAGAACGGTCTGTTCTCTTTTTCCCATGCTACATAAATTTGAAGTGGTGGTGCTTGCCATTTTGGAGATTTCCTGAAGGTTTCACTTTTCAGCCATGACCACTTTGGCATGGAACTGCCCATATGCAATAAACAGTGCGAAATGGTTTTCATGAAGACCCATCGCACCGCCGTATGACATCAGTGTAAGTACAGGTACCCGTACCCGTATGAAATTCCAAAGATTCTCAAAGGATCACAGATTTAGTTTTTATCATCAAATTTTTAAAATTTAAAGAGCCTGACATTTCAATCCTTGCAGGATTTTTCTCAAAATAAAATGTGTGAATTCGTTAATTTACACTAAGTGCACTTCCAACCAGTCCTTTACAGTTGTAACTGACATTGTAAATGTTAAGTGAACAGTCTACATTATGCAAATGCATCATACATGCACACCTGTGACATTTTAGAGCAGTTGACATTTGAGGGAACAGTTCGCACTTTCATCAGTTCTCAGCATGCAAACTAACTCGCGACAGTTGAGGAGACATCTTGCAAACAGCATTAGATTTCCAGTACGGTTAAGCTATACAGCTTAACCGTACATGTGTCCTGTGTCCCCAGTCTCTCAGTCGGTGAAACCATTTCTTAACATCACTGACCAAATTTGGGCACTAGCTGAACAACCTGAACAGCTAAGAGACCCAAGAAAATTGGTGGGAAGAATAAAGTGTTTGATACAATTTGCAGCAACATTCCCACCCCTGTAAATTACCAGACTAATTTATACCCGTCTTGAGTTACCAATTTAAAGCCAAACCCCCCTTTACATTCACAATACGCGAGGCAATAAATCAGGGCTGAATCACACGCTGCTCACACAAATCAAAAATTACGTGTTGAATACTTGCAAGGCCAACACAGCAAGGTTCCCCCGGCAGCTACAAGTACCAGTCCTACACCTTACACTACAATACGTCATCAAAGTTCCTCTACATGTAGTTTTCCAGAATTGACTGTGGCACCTTATGTGTTCAGTCTGGGCTAGGGCACTACAGTGAGAGGGAAAGAAACGGAGAAAGGAGCGTTGTGACATTACCCACGATGATGGAGGTTACGGGCTGTAGAGGTGGTGGGAGCGGCGGGGGTATGCAGGGCGGCTTCTTGCGTCGACCCCGGCCCATACTCCTCCAGTCGTCCACCGGTTTGTACAGCCTGTCCTTGTCCATCTTACCCATCATTGTCAGGGTGAATCATCGCCATGGAATCTCCCGAAAACAACAGCGACCCAGAAAGACCTCATAAAAGGACCAACTGCACCATGTGCATGCCGACTGGTCGGTACACATGAAGTCTCCACCCACACTATGCACACACACTCACACACACACTGCGTGAACATTCCTACATAGCAGTCCCATCAACTCTTTTAAGCAATAAATCGTGCAGGAATTTTTTCCATGTGTCCCTGCGAGCCACTGAGTGGAAAACAGGAGGACTGGGGAGAAAAAAAAATGGGGCCTTGGGATGAAAGAACACCAACTGGGAAGATTGTCATCCTAATAAACCACGGAGGCCAGAGAGAGTCAGCTGGCCAGAAAACCAGAGCAACATCTCGGGCTAGATGAAAGCAGAGACAGGGGAGGACGATAAAAATGGCCATTACATATTGAGTGTTATGAGCTTACCCACAGTGACGTGAGCCAAGACCATCAGTTTCTGGTTGAAAGCCTCAATGTAATCCATCCCCAGCGTGCGGGCGAGAGCGACACTGCGTCTACGGATGGCAGCGTGTGTGCGGGGTCCACAGTTGTAAAAGCAATTAAACCAATCTCAGGGGCACGCATGTACATGTACCACTTCATATCAAGGATGCCACAATTGACAATAAAACCCTGACATACATGTCTGTATATGCGTGTGCCATGGTGGCACACAATGAAGGGGGGCGGGGAGACCAAATACAGGTACACCTAGACACAAACAGGCCTCACTGATGTTGCCTTCTATTCAATCACATCATAAAACAAACACAGAGAAATCAGAGTCCGAATCTTGTGAACGGAATGTACACATGTGCGCAAGCCCACTAGTGTAGTTGACAATTGCCCGGTTTGCAAACGCGATGAGCACTTGGCCACGTCTTGTTGAAGCCTACTGCTGAGCCTGTCCGTTCCGGCTACAGTCAGTCCAACTTTACCAAGAGTACCTTTAGCACCATGGCAATTGACGATTTACCTCAATGGAATGCTGGGGGGTGACTTCAACAAAATAGCTTGGCCCATAGAGAAAGCTTCGCCAATTGGGTCGGGGGGGGGGAGAGAGAGAGGAGGAGAGAAGAGGACGCATAGCAGGAGAAAAAGATAGAGGCGAGCAGTTGCCTTGCTCGGCGTCTCCAGGGGAATCAGCCGGAAGGGAGAAACTATCCACCTTCTCAGCAGGGATGAAACGCACGACAGCAGCACTGCTCCAAGGAGTCAGCTAATAAGATAGCGTTGTCTCACTACACTGGGTTTAATACACTGGTAATTAAATCTCGGACAATTAATTATGCATTCGAATACTTTCCACACCGCTTTCCCCCCCCTTTTAATTCTATTCCAATGAGTGGAAACAGCATAATTGAATTTTGCAGATTTACTTTGCTTCTTTTTTTTTTAAATTCTACCACTCCATCAGACTGGCGAAACCGATAAGGGAATCCATTAGTATGAAATGTATGCGTAAATACGGGTCAAGGATTCTGCTTCTTGTCTGTTCAGTTTTCTACACGTACATGTATCCGATTATTAAAATATCATTCACAGCCTTTCTGTATGGGACGAAGGAGGCTTGTAACACAGTAATTTCTCTTCATTTACAGAAACGGCAAGTTTCACATGCAGTCCCTGATTGTAGTGTCCACAGGTAACACATTTCAACTTTTCGTTTCTGGGTCTTTTCTCAAATAGTGCCAAACAATTAAGTGTGAGCTTCAGCCTCATTTTTTTTTTTTTGTTGTTGAATATCTGTTCCACTACATGAAGCACATTGGCAATGTGAATCATGTGGTGTGAAACTTTTGTCTTGAATTTCTGTCCAAAAGTCAAAACATCTTTTTAGGAAATTTGGAACAAATCTGGGCAGAAGGTTGCCTAGTGTGGCAAACTTTTCTTTGTCAATAAATTCTCAAGGTAATCGGTGATTTTTATGTTTTGAATCCCCAAGATCATTACTGAACAGTAGTACTAACATATACATGTACATTTATTCACTTATTCACGAGTGGTTAAGATGTCTGCACTAGTAAGCAGGAGGTCGTGGGTTCGAGTCCCACCCGAGTACGCTTGTGGTTTTTTCACAAGCCTTTGGGGGCATACACTGAGTATACAGTGTTAAAATACGCGTCGGGCAGGGCAAAAATCCAAAATTAATTTACATCTCCCCGGTGCGAGTCCATCTTTGAAATACATTTATTCACTTACCTATCCCCAGTTTTGTCAAAAAATTACATGCTTTTCATAATGAGTTTTTCCCAAACATAAGAGATGCGGCAATTAAAATTTTGCTCCAAATTTTTAACAGGTCACTAAACACCGGTCGTTAATCAACAGGGATATCTGAAACTTGCAAGTCAGAATTTCATTTTCAATGCAGTCTGAGTTTCAATAATTGTACAAGTACATGTGCACGTGTACAACACAAAATGCAAGGGGAAAAAAAATTATACATGTAGTGTGCCATGCTAAGGGGGTACCGGTATCATTTAGAGTTAAAATATCACAGTGACAAATTACATGTACGTACCGTATGAATCAAGTTCTTCAGTCCAAAAAGTTATAAGACAAATCAACCTTCAGATCAGTTTCAACTACATACACTGTACATGTATCAATTTTTCAGATTAGTATGACAGCCATTTGAAACAGTAAATAATTTTACAAGAGTCTGAATCCATCGAGAATTAGACAGTACCCTCCCCCCAAGTTTTGGTCCCTATTGTTCAGTGGTGCTTGGCCTAAGCAAAATCCTGCATAAATTTACCGTTCCCTTGCCCAGTTTTCTAAACACCAAATTTGGACATTCCAGAAATCAGACCTGGAGTGCCATTGAAGGAAAGACACATTCAGCACACTGAAATATACCTCATGAAAAAATGGACCCTCTTATGAAAAAAACAAAACACACACACACACACAAAAAAAACACTCTCAGTCTGAAAGAGAAATATGTAGAAATATCCCGGGCTGCTGGAATGGCGTGACTCCGCCATATGGCGAGCTGAGCACAGCACGGTTCAATGGCAGGAGAAATAGCTGGTTGGCTGCGGCTGATCTAATCAGACCCAGAACTTTCCAGCGGACAACGTTTAAAGGGAAACTTGCACACAACTCGTTTGTCGCAAAGCAAAAAAGAAAATAATTATTTAATGACTAATGCTTGTGCTCTCATGACTGTGACCTCACTGAGCAGAGGCTAAAATCGGCTGAGAAGCAGGCACGAGTGACATCAACATGTACAATAGTATGGCCAGTGATTAATCTCCCCTTGAATTTGGTGATGAAAACTGATACCTTTAACTACGAGTTATCACAGATGCGAGAAATTTTTGGCAGAGTTTAGGTGCCACTGGGGCAGAGTTCTTTTACAACGTAAACAGACTCTTTTGGGGGATCTTTCCTTTTCATACTTTCTACAAATGAGAGCGAAGGAAGGAGAAATTTGACCTGAAATGCACAATAAGGTGATACTCATGTAAGACCTAAACAGAAAAAAAATGTAAAACATGACCCACTACTGAACCATCCAGTGAGAAAAGAGTAGATCGCTAATTGCTGTCTGTTTATGAGGAAAGAACGGCAAGACGTGCCATTCAAATTAGTCCTACTGTGTATCTCTTAGTGTGAGTTGGAATGTTTAACCTCAATGGGTGTAGCAGCCTTGCTGGGTAAGAACTCATCACTGACAGCTGCAGGGAGGAAAAGAATCCTTCCATACTCTACCACTTCCAAATGTCATCTCCAGGTTCCGTCCAACCGTCATTGTTTTCCAAAGTCGTCAACGAGCGAGACGGCTGTCAGTTATTCCGAACTGAACAGCGTGCACTAGACAGACGGGCTCTTGGCACGGTTGGCGCAAGCGACAGCCGACACGTGCCGACAACTACTGGACAGGTCAAAATGAGCCAGGAAGCACTGCTCGTTTAGGAAATTTCCCAGAGATGAGCGGGACAGAGGAAGAGGGCAATCCATCACTAGTAACAATGACAAGTCCCCGCATCTTAGATCCTTGGAGGAGGCACATTAAGCGGGGTCTATTCACGACGCACAGGAGAACTACACAGCTCAGATAACCAGCCCAGAAAGCTGATCAGTGGTGCTCGGAACAACGCAAACATGTGCGCACAAGCACTGTGGCTTTCATCTTCACTTCAAAGGTAGGTGAGCAGGCATCGTCGACAACTATTAATACAGTACAAGTATCTTTTCATGACTAAGATATCAAGATGCGTATCCAGTGCATGCATGGAAGTTCAACAGTTGCAATGTTGCAGTACAATGTGGAATCGTACATGTTTAGAACATGTACATGTTTGCAAGCTCTGGCAAGAAGTTTTTTAAGAAATAACATTCTGATAACCACGTACATGCACATTTGTACTACCGGTATGTGAGCCTACTAGAATACGCACAGGTTCAGCGCAAATACATGTACATGTACATTCAATTCTAACATTCATCAGTGCTTTTCCAATGTTCATCATGATAATCAGGAACGGTTACAAGTTCAAAAAGAAAGGTGATAATTTTTCTGACGGGCTAAAAAAACTTGTCTAATTCCCTCTGGAGGACTTTTTTTCTCAATTTGTATGGTACTCGTACATGTACCGGTATCTCGCATGGAAAGTATTGGTGAACCATCAGCCTGTTGCAATGGATGGGTTGAGCTCAACTTACTGTATGCACTTTTTCCAAGTTCTGCCGACAGCCCTTGTTTGGAAAAACAAACTTAGGCCAACTGCTAAAAATAGAAAACCGATGTAAATAACGGCATATGCATAATATACATTTCAACATAAAATACCTGCGCACACAAAGGTTATCATGAGCATGACCTGAGCACATAAATCTTTCAGTCCACAGAAAATCAATTCTGAAAAGATGTAAATTTATACACCTCCTGTATGAAAGTTCCCTACAACCATTTTTCTTACACCAAATCCAATCGCAAGCCACATTTTCGGGGAATAATGTACATGTACACTCCCGGGAAAGCACACAGTTTGCTCTCAACATGGAGGTAGGGAGAAGGGACAATCTATGGTAATGTGACACCCTGGACAAAAACATGACAGACCAAGCCCCTCCCCTCCAAAAAAAAAAAAAAAAAAAAAAAAACAACTGGCCCCGGCCTAATCGAGTTTAGAATCCAGTCTAGCCTGGAACCTTATCCATCCCCCCTTGCACTTTACACCAGTGAGCGGGAGGGAATTATGCTGCTTTGCAACTGAATGCCGGACCAAAATGGGAGGCAAATTAAATTTGCCCCGCCAACATGTGTATCCCCATGTGGCTGAGGGGCCGCGCAGTACCCCAGCAGTGTGGGAAAGTGTGCTGGAATCTAGCGAGCCAAGAAAGAAAAAAAAAGCCATGCTGTTACTGATTATAGACATGTAAGCTCCCAGCCAACATCTGGTTACCAAGCAGTATGCGGGGCTGCAGTAATACTCAAGCGACCATACTGAACCAAAACAGTCTGAAAACTGAAGATTAAAGCCAGTACGTGATGTAAGCTTTCAAGCATTTCTAGTACTGTTCCAGCGTGAATACACATGAAACTCTTAACCATATGAAAGAGGGATCAGTAACTCTATGGTGTATCAAATGGCACAGGTGTACAGTGCAGGTAAAACCTACCTGTAAATATCCATATACTTCAGTACACAACTGCCAATAAAAGGCAACTTCAGTAACATTTGAATGCAGTCAGGAATTCAACCTTGCAAGAACTCTTGAAGGGCACTCCAGCCGAGCACAATTGTACATTAACTTGCGCACAGCTCACTTAACTCCCATGCTAAGTGCATACATGTATATTACATTAAGATAAACTTGGTGAATTTGATATTCTGTGGTTTTAAAATAGTATTCTCGAAATTCATTTCACAGACCGTGTACATGTAACCATACACTACAAAGAAAAAAATGCTTCAATGACCTACACGTAGTCCTTCCTAACACACGTGACTAGAAGCTGCTCTTTTTTAAGCCAAAACACCAAAATGAAATGTATCTGTTGCATACATGTACATGTACGCGTACCTAAACTTCTTTTCTTATAGGCTTTGAAAATTCCCAAACTGGCTAAAAACACCAGTATCCAAGTGAAAAAAGCCAACATTTTTCCACCATGAACTGTGTCAGCGTATTTTACTGCTCGTGACCAATTACCCAACAGCCATATTCAAGCTTGTGCCTGCATTTATGTTTATGTGACCAATTCAAATACCTGTACCAACTGCCAAGTAATAAAATCCACCTGCACATATTCCACGTTTACAGACATGTACTATGACAAGATTGAAGGCTTTTGATTTGGGGAGGAATTTCTCCGAATCCAAAGTGTTCAAACAAGGCATGGGGCCAGGCAAAATCTCTTTTGAGTTGCAAACCTTCCCCCCTTGGTATTCACCTCTCATTGCTGGGCTTCCCGGCTCAATGCTGACATTTGATACATCCCCTTCCCCCCTCTTCCATTCCTGTCCAAATATTTGACGGACGTGCCCCTCAAGTGTACAAGTCTTGCTGTGGTTTATGGCCGGCATGTGCAGCACTCACAGTACAGCGTAAGTTCTTGTGCATTACAAGTACCTGGTACATGTAGGTATCTCCCACACACACTGAAGATGGCAAAACATGTACATGTATTTACATGTACATGCAGTTGCTAAGGAATGAAAACAGAAGAGGGCGCTATTTACTTTCCAAGACACAGCACTGGCAGCAGTGTTGCAAAGAGCTGAATGAAACTGCGTGTATTTGCAGAAACAGAAAGCACACCCATGTACAACGTGTACACTGTACATGTTCACTGAAACAGAAAGGCATCAAATATGTGGCTCCCTCTGACGGAAGCCTTAATTGTGTGAAAACAGGGGTTCCAATTAACAGTGGTCTACTGGCCCAGGGCCACCGAAAAATTCATCAGGTCACTGCATTCTCCCAAAACAATGGCCCGGTGCGACAGTGGTCATTTGAGGAATATTGCCATATTTTCACATTTTACAACCCATATTGCTAATCACCGGCGCAGCACTTTCGAGTTCACGGTATTGTTCCACAGTCCTCACGGCCATGATTGCCCGCAATAATGCACCGGGTTTGTGTGCCACATACACACGTAAGCGCGTGACGCAACATTCTGTTCACTGCATGGTCGTGCATACAGCTCATACATGTGCAAACAACCGGAGTACTGATATGTTGGCTGGTATTGTTTTCAAACAATGCCAGTTCAACGCTATCTCCCACAGACGCCAGTGAAAGCTTTACAGGTCATGTCGAGTCCGTATTGGACGGATTGTCAAGTACGAGCAATATATAACCTCAAATTAAACAGATCAAGTTCTGGGGATTAACTCGTAAAAATCTTCTGGCGACATCAATTTTTTCGATGCGCAGCTGTAGAGTTGTGTGTGTGTACGGTACTTGTACAATGCTATTTTGACTGGTATGCATGGACTGGTTGCCGTGTTACCATCACACCTTCTTTGGCAATGGCACGGTGCAGCGGGAACCAGTGAAGCCTTGCTCCTATGCATCGAGCAATACTGCATGCATGTTTTCACAACCATGATAGCAAATTAAGAAGGGAACTTGTGAAAATAACGGAACTTTCTTTCCAGATGTTGTGTTTGTAAGCAGACAAACAAATAGAAGCTTTGGATGTGAAAAACTTGTTGCGAGGTGTTGTATGGAGATGGGACAGACAGTATTTTGTTTTCCTGTTTTAAAAAATCTTTAAACGTGTTTCTTTAACTAACCGATATAAATTTTTCTGGTCGTGCCAAAAATTTAGGATCAGTCGCGTAACCACAAGCAGAACTAGTTTTTTGGCTTAAAAAAGTGTATTCAAATCCAGCCAGGATGGCCAATCGGCTGTTTCAATAATGAAGTTTGACCGATGCAAATGGGCATGCGTGGTGGGCCTGATCAATTTCATTACATGCACTCAACCGTTGCCCCCAAATTTTCAAGAGGACCAGTGCAGTGCACTTCCCACTGACCCTGTGGGCCATCAAGAGTTTGAAGTTAATCTCAACCCCAGTGAAAATGAAAACAAACATGCATGGGATGAGAGCCCACAATGTGAGCTTCTGTTCAGTATGTGGTAAAACATTATACCGTAGTTCTTTCTGCTGCAGAAATAGGGTTTTTTTAATATTAATGAGTTCCATGGAGTTCAACTTAACACAAATGAGAAAATAAACTTTAGAAAAGTTGAGTCACATACAGACTTGGGCTTAGAAGACTCACCTTGAATCTGCCAAGGTTCCTTTTTAACATTTCCGTTCACACAATCTGAAACGATCCAGTATTCGACCCCCCCGAAAAAAAAGCTGGGGCACTTTTGCGTTTGTAAGAAACAGAAAGCGTGAAATTACACATAACAATGGAACATCAAACATTTCCCCACCCCTTTCGGTATCTCTCCGACCAAAACAGGTTAGACAAAAGTAATGTCTAAAGGAAATGCATGCAGAGGCATACGGGTAAACGCCCCCAAAAGAGAAACAGTTTCAGTGTCCCAACTGTTTTACATTTGTGTAAACTGCAATTAAACTGGGTGTGTTCTGAGGTGATGTTGGTTTACATGTAATTCCAACCAAAAGCTGATAACAACCCAGCAAAATTGACCATGCTCATACGTTCGACACACCCCCCATCTTTGTTTTTATCTAATTTTATGTACATGTACTGCACAGGTTTGCAGGAGTGGGGATGGCACAGCTCAGCCGCTGCACATACTGCAGGCAGCTTCCCTGGGCCTCGATATCCTTCCAACATTTCAGTACAGTTTCAGTACAAACTATACCAGTACACGTTCCTCGGTTTCTACACAGGACTGAGGAAGCCCTCCCTCCCTCCCCCCCACCAAACACACTATCCCCAGAGAGTTAGGGTCGGAGTTCGGTTGCATTTGACGACTGGCCTACCTATTACACAAATTACACATTGCTGTGATAATGAACCACTGGTGAAACATTTCAACAACCAGTAGCCTAGCTACAAGAACTCTGGGGGGCAATTTTCATTTGGCAGAATTGGATGAAAAGAAAGATCCTGCCACCACTGGACTTTGCTCTGTCGCATTCATGCCTACCCTAGCTATCTGTGTATCAGGCATGCATCAGACACACAAGCCCGCAGCCAAAAGCCCCAAAGCAATTAGTGCAAGGCAAACAGTGATAAAGTTCATTGGCATTTGGTTTGGATGGTGGGAACTGACATCTGTCCCCAACATTTTGTAGGCCCATGAACAGTAGCTTCCAAACAGTAATTAGGGCTGGAGAAAAATTAACAGACAATCCGAGCACTGTAAACCACAGAAGCCTTTATCTATAATGGAAAGCAAAGCGGCAGCTTGGAAGACATAATTCATCCTCGCTTTATAGTTTCTCTGCAAAACAGCAAACACTCTATCCCCTCCCCATTCAGGGAGGGGGGCTTCCCAAGTGTAAGGTGATATTTTGCTGTGATCACTGAACATGTACCTTGTATGCTGTGCACGCATCTATGTACATTTAGTCAATGTTACGCTCGTGGAGTTTTACCATAGCCTGAAGAGAAAATACACCCACTTGCAAAGCTGTTATAAATCAAACAGTTCATTGGAATACACTCAAAAAGTGCCCAACTGTGTACTGTACAATGTAACCTTTGATCGTGCTTTGGTTCAATAGCTGTAAGCAAACTTCCATTCATTAACACACACCAATGATTTAGGTTGCACCATTCACCAGGACTGATACAGCACCAAAGAAGCAAATCCATCCTATCAAAAAGAATGCACCTTAAAAGTGAACCTTATCACACATTGTATGTTTACACGGGACGGCTTTTTTCATAATCCAGCTAAAGTTAAGGAGTCTTTAGGAGGTTTGCTTTGGTAAGCTCAAACGCTAACTGGCTGCAATGTTATGCGCTTTGTACAAAGTGGTTCAGTGAAAAGTGTCCACTGTGCAATGACGATCTCTAGCCTTATATCTCTGGCCAGTGACATGTACAACATGATCATGTTGGGTTATGCTGTTATCAAGAGAAACAATTATACAGATCATCCAAAACTTGTTGTTTCAGCTTAAGAAAGCTCATTCTTAGCACAGACTTTGTATTGTACTTATGAACCCGGTTTTGATGAATGCAGTTCAAAAATCACTTTATGCTGGTACGTACATGTAAATGTACAAAGTAACAAAGTACAGCACATTTTCTTTCAAGAGTTTAAATGTTCACACATGTACATAAATTTTGTGGAATGAATGTACAGTTCATTCAAAACCTTTAATAGTTTATTTCAGTGAATTCTTAAGTAGGCTTACCAACATGAAGTACTCGAAAAGTTCGTTTTGGCAATTCAACACTGAAATGCATACAACATTTCAATCATCGGGAATCATCATTCAACTAAATAAGCACACGAAAATACATTCTGTATGAGCAAAACAAATACTGGTAACAACAATATGCAGAAACCCACATTTATGAGCACACTTTAAATATTTATAGGTAATATTCGCATTTATCAACCTGACTTGGGTTCAAGAGGTTAGCCACTATATCATTTTGCATGTTTAGCAGACAAGACCATTTAAAATGACGCATTTTCTGTGTGCCACACCTTTCCACGGACCGCATTAATCAATTAAAAACCTCTGAACACTGCACATCGAATTTGCCAATTTTGTTCCCCCCCCCTCCGATTCGTTTTCCCATCCACATTGGGTCCATGTTCTGAATCCTCTGAGCAGTCCTGACCTGATGAACACGGATTAATCACATGTTGATGAAGAGTACAATTTCCATGACACAGCGCTGAACAAAATTTGTTAATTCGGCCTTCCTTTCTGTCAAATACGGTTCAGTTTCAAGCGCAGGTCTTGCAGGGCACAGCCAGCACAGCCTTGATTAATCATGTCGTGTTGTGATTCCTCTACCTGCCCCCTAGGGGATTACTTCTCATGTCAAGCCCATGAATTGGGAATTCCCGCAGCTTTCGGCTATTGCCTGGTAATTACGGAACCATGCCCACCTGTTTCTGATATCAATCCCAAACACTGGCCCAAAAACAAAAACACGGTCCTCTGGATATTATGAATCCATGGTACACCTCCTGGATACGCTGACAAAAAAAATTGGATTCCGGGTACTAGGTTCAGTTCAGAAAGAAATCAATTTATATTCAAATGTCGCAAATGTGCCTTGGAACAATGACTGCACTCCATCCTTAATTGAAAGATGTTAATATTTCAACGTATGGTAGATATGAAGTTCACTCAACATGTTCAATATCATGTGCATACATACATGAACTCAGTCATTTTGTGCTTGTAGAATATACTTGTATGTGCAATAAAATACCAGGAAATTGAAACTTTTCCCCACTTTTAGAGGTTATCAGGACTAACGTTTTGACTCTTTCTCTGGGTTCATCTTTTGTTGTTACTATGAGAATGAAGAACTTGGACTTGACATTTTAAAGTATTTCGAAGTGTGATGCTGTCAAATGCTACAATGTACTGTATTGTATTCAGTTAAGTAAAGCAATTTTTACAGTGTAGAGCTTGACGCGTCATGCTATGAATTCACGTACAAATACATGTATACATGTATATTGTTTAGCACTTAATGTGCCTCCGTGCCTGACATGTAACACATTTGTCACCATTCACATTCATAATGTACCACGTCTACACAGTACATTAAATAGTGCGTGAACCCTACATTCAAACATGCCACAAGGCACAGGTACACGTACAGCAATGCTGGGTTCAGCGGACAGTCCCTCACTGAACAGCAAGCTGAAACGGAGATCCACTTCTCAATTAACAATTCACCGGGGCTGGTTTTTAAGCAAAAGCTAATCTGACTATGGAGGAGGCAATTCCAGCCTACACCGTCTAGCCCTCACTGTCACTGTCACGTTCAGCATCTAATCACAAAGATATGTGGTTGAGAGGCCTCTGTTAGTTACCCCTGGGTGGTGGTAGTGGCAATGGCGACGGGGGAGGGGGTTGTACACATAAATGTGTGCATGTTTTTCCTGATCTATTGCAACATGAGTCATTGATCTCAATAGCTTCCAAGAGCTGCACAGTGAGTCACATACAATCCAATGGGAGACAGAGGATTACAAATCTTTTTTCGGGGGGGAGGGGAAGACTGGAGGCTAATATAACATGGACAAACCATTACTGGGCTGCACGCGTGCTCTGCATCAAAATAATCCACCACCCATGGAGACATTCTCGGTTTTAAAAATTCATGCCTCTGGCATTTGCAAGAAGGCGCAAATTCACCTCGAGAGTCTGATATGAAATTATACGGATCATCTGTCCTGCATAAGCACTACACACACGTAAGGTTTGTGCTTACAGTATGCTCCATTTCAACAACATTGCATCTTAAATTCAAAGCCAAATACCTCAACGGACAACACAAGGAACGGTGCAATAACTCCAAAACCTGCGAACCAAAATACATGTACATTTATTTGAGAAAAAACCTCGACGGCATCACCTTGTTAAATTATTACCAGTAAAATGTAAACCACGGCTCAAAGGAAGTAACACAACTATCAATGAAGGCAAAGTTTTTTTAAAAAGTCCAGTTTTGGCGCAGAAAGCATTCTGGTAGGACACCATTAACGCAGCACTGCATCCGGTGTAGGAATAAGAGCCAGGAACCTACTGCAAAACTGAGCCCAGCGCCATTAATAAATTTTAACAAGAATGTACATGTACAATGAAGTTCTACCTGTGTTTGCAATGTTTTCTCAACGATAACTATGGAACTTTTTTTAGTACGTCCCTCAGTAGATGGTGACTGCTGGTGCTAATGGAAATGGAGTTTAAAACAAAGTGGACATGGTCCATTTATCCTTAAAATGCAGGCGTACTTATTGTCCCATTAAAACAGCTTTATGCTTTACTGATTTCAAAAACATCTACCGGAATTGAATGAGCTTTTACACAGCAGTCAAAAACAGAAGGCCGCATTGTTTTTCAGGGAAAACTTGGATAATTTATTCAAAGAACCACTTCAACCAAATTCAATCTACTTTTTGGATATATCCTTCAAATGCCAAGGGACGCCATTTTGCTTGGTCCTACTCTGAAGATGTAATCAGGAACTGCAAACTAGCAATCTGGCTTCTTACAGTTTCCGTGGCTTTGTACTTTAACATTAAAAAAATTCACCACTGTGGAGCAAATGGTAAATGGCATATTCTCTGCACTTGACTTTCGATGGGCAAAATCCCAAGTGAAGTAAAATGTGATTGCCTGTCCTGCATGTGCTTTCCTCAGACCTGAGATCCTTCGAAATCTGTGTGGATTTTGAAAGATTTAAATGTTACATAATGGTAAGTTTAAACGGTGGTGGAATACTTGGATCTTGAAAGTAGACATGAAACAATAAATGTGCATGTACCTATGAGAGATTTTACCGTCATTCTGAGCAGGTTTCTACCTTCAAAAAGTGTATAAAAGCTATTGACAAGTATCAAACACCAACAAAGAAGTTTAAAACAAGCAGAAAAAGAACAGAGAATATCAACATGAAAAAAAGGTTTTTATTGACCTTCAGCTTCAAAAAGATTACATAATTCCACATAAAACATTTGACTGATGTACGCGTTTATGCAAGTTTAATTGCTTTAAACAGCTACATGTTCACTTGTTTTCAGCCATCAACGTTTGAATACATAATGTTGAACCTGATGCTTGCTCTTGCCTGATAACTTTTAAAAAATACTTCAGGGCTTAAGAATACTCTGTCCTCATCACAAGAAGCCAGACATCATCAAAGTGTTGGCATTAGGATCTTAAAAGCTTTGACTTCACCAGATTTGAGTCCAAGATCTCTTACATTGCCTTCATGTACAAACATTGCAAATGTTGGAGTGTTTTGAAAAGTGTGGCAAACCAACAATTAGAAGCAAGTTGTTATTCTGGCTATCCCAGCAGGCTCGGTAGCATTAAGCCTCGTAAAAACCTCTACAAAGGGCGGAAAGAATTCCACCATAGGTAGTCACAACTTTCAAATGTCAAACACACCAACATATTTAGCCCTTTATTGTACATTTCAAATCTGTTCCCCACCATTCCCTCCACATTTTTTCGCACTAAAACTCTTCTTTTAAAAACTAACACTGACTCTTCTTAAACTTGTCAGTGTTCGTGACACTTAAAAACTGTGATGGTCTAAAATGGAACTCTTCACCAGAAGGTTTGAGTCATCACTGTTTTGCATGACATTGCGTCAGTGGACTGCTATTTAAGGGGAACTCTACGGTGTGCCATTGCAACATCTGTTATAGGAAGAACTTCTGATTGAATTTATTATCCATCGCTAAATGGAAAATTTTTTGATTTTTTCTTCACGATTGGGGCAAATCAATGTTAATTTTAAATGCCCCCTGTCCAAGTTGAAAAAATGGCTATGTATCATGTTGTTATTCAGAAACATGAGATCATTCCAGCTCTAGAAACTCAAGCTCGTGTTCAAGATATATGAAATTCTGTGATGAGGGCTTGAAACAAGTATGAGCCTTTTTTATGTGATCAAGAAAATTTGCCAGACCCAATCCTTGCGTCTGAGTTTTTTTAGGTAGTTGGTGCACTGGAGGCATCCCGAAACAGTCTTCCTACAATGCATCACATAAATGCGACATTCAAATCAGTTATGTCACAGTGTTTCACACTGTGGGGGTGTTTCCCAAAGAGGGCAGTTTGGTGGGCCACAGTCAGGTTGATGGCCCAACCTATTTTTTCCGCGTTGAAGTATTTCACACTTTTAGGCATTTTTGGGGTTTCTTGAATGTCAACAAGCAGTACTAAGTGAGTTTTATTGGGGTTTGGTTGGTGAACTTGGGTCGGATATTAAATCTGTCAAAACAAAACTAAGACCTCAGAACCAAGACTCCGGTCTAGAGGAAAAAGGCACACAGTGAGCACACGTCCTAATTGCAAATTTCCAAGACATCATGACATCCTGTGCACAAACATTAGGAGACTGGTTTGAAAAATTCCAAGTGTCTTCTAAAACATTCTCTGCTCAATGTGACTTTTTTAGGACATTAATTTGACTTTCTTGTGGCTGATACACAAGCATTAGTCCGACAGGAAAAATTCATGACTGTGCACGGCATTCTTCCTGTTAAAGAGCATTAGGGCTTGAGTTACTAGGATATCCAGCCAGTTTGGGGTTTTTTGTCTGGCATTGTCTTAGTGGCACAACGTTCGGTAGCTGTGATCACATCGAGTTGCAGACCGGGCATTCCGCCACTAGGGAAACAGTCGTTGACATGCGTGTGTAGACGCCGCACACCTATTGTGAATGGTCAGCTCGGTGGACGCCAAGTGGCATCATCTCCAGGCATACTACCATACAGTTTGAATGGCTACATGAGAAAGATGGCGATTTCGAGCTTGGCCGACAAGTGGGTTTCGGATTCAAACAGGAAATGTCTTTCTTCTTCCCACATGTGATTAAACCTTACCACCATCACTGGAATTTCTGATTCCCACTGAATCCTACAATGGGCGTATTGAAAAGTTTAAGGACCATTCTGTAGGCGAATTCTGAGGATTCAGATTCGGGGCACAGCATGTACAAGCTAGGAAATCGATTTAATAGAAGGGGAGGCCTATGAAGGGTTCTTTGACTCTACTAGGCCCTATTAGACTATCGCTCGACCATTTCCAAATGTCAGTAGATGAGGATATTCGTAGAGTCCAAGTTACTGGTACTTGGACTAACACTGTCTAATGTCCATGACGGTATAGGTGCCAGGTCCCTTATTTCGCCACTTCGGACTTGACAAAAGTCTGATTGGTAGGCCTAAGGGAAAGAGTTTCATATACCGACAACATTTAATGCCTCTGTGCACAAACCTACGAGACTTGCCTGAAAAAAAACATGTGTTCTCTAAGTAAATGTTTGGAAATTTTCCCAGCTAAATTTCACTTTTTAGGACATGTTATCACTGTGTAATGGCTAATTTCTAATTTGGCTTGTTCCGTATATGTAGGTATGTGGCAATTTTCATTGAACAGCCCTATCGATTTTGTACTCAGCCTCGTTTTCAGTTTTTTCATCGGTCCGATTTTAGCACTCCAGCGCGGCCATGTTGGTGTTTCCCCATGTCTGAAAATAACCGAAATTATGTAGAACCCCTTTCCTACAAGGTTTGATGACGTACATGTGGTTACAGATCAGCCATTTTATTTTGTCCAGAAAATATTTCCAAAAAAACAACTGAAAGTCACTCTTCCCAACCGGGTAAAATATTGCATAGAATGGGTGGTCAAAACCTTCAATAATTTTATCAAAGATGACTTTAAGAAACTTTCTCTTTTCTACAACTGATTGACTGTTCGATTATACTGTATTTAATTTGTGAGATTTGACAGGATTTTATCGATCCCCACATGGTTCTTTTCGGCCAGCAGGTATGTGATCTCAGCTTTATGCCGACGTGGTACAATTTCCGCTGCAATTATGACAAAGAAATTGTCGTTTTTATTGCTTCTGATCAAATTTAATGGATTTTCTTAAGTGAATAGATGTATTTACCGTAGATTATTGAAAATGAAAGTTTAAACTACAATGTTTGAAGATGAAAAAAAAATTGTATTGCTGCACTGTTATTGGGAAAATAAAGCCATAGGTTAATTGTGAGTCATGTGACCTGAATACCACTTCCTGATTGGCTTAGAGTCTGTCATAAGCTGTTCTCAGCTGACTTGTTTTTCTGATTTTTAATGGACATGGATTTTAAGGGAATTACAAAGCCATTTTTATTTTCGTACAGATTTTAAATACATCAGGAGTCAAGTTGGCGTAGTGGTTTTTTCCCTCACTTTCCACCTCTGCCATGTGGGTTCGAATCCTGGCCCGGTCCACATGTGGATTGCGTTTTCAGTCCCTACCTGATTCTGTGGGTTTTACCCAGGATATTCCTCTGGGGTTTTCCTCCCACCTCTACAACTACCTGCTTTGCATTGTCTCCTCTCTTCAGGTTTCTTCTGGCTTGCAAGCTACAGTGCCTGGGCCCCGTTGAGGAATCCTTGGTGTCATTACCAGAAATGATTAATAACAACAATAACACTACATTTTTCTTTTTTTTAAAAATCTTTTCTTTCCAAAGTCCTTTTTTTTTTTAACTATTTCTATCATGTTTTTTAAAACCTAAAAGGAATTTCTGTTTCAGTCACGATCCATTCTGTGTATTCCTATTGCTTGTACGAAACAAAATAATAACCCCAGCTCATGTCTCTTTTTAGCTGTAACTTTCTGTTGGAGAAGGGTCATCTTGGCAGTAGAGTGTACATCACAACTCGGAGACTGTCCTCGTATTTGGTGAAGTCTCTTTATTCAAGGACAAAAATCAGTCCCCAGAAAGAAAGAATGTCCCTCTAAATGGGGACGTTTTTTTCAAGTGGGCTTGGTGATCTTACCATTGCTCTGGGGATCCTTTTAATGCCTTAATTGGATTCAACAGAAGAAACACCCAAGGCTACCGTTAAAAAAAATTCTACCATTTACTTCTAGTAAGATTAAAACCAGGAGTCTACAGTGGCACATAAAGGGTGCAGAAAGGCCGCATCTAAACAATACTTCCAAAAAACAATTCTTCATGGTATAGTTAATCAAGTGACATGGCACAAAATTCATAAAAACAACTGAAATAACTAAATAACTAAATATGAATGGAAATTATGGGAGAAAAAATTGATAATAGCATGTGGCAGTGTTGTAGGTCTCGAGACCGTCTTAAAACCTTTTTTTGCGGTCTCGGTCTCCCCTTTCAAAGTCTCGGTCTTTGGAGGGCCGGTCTCGGTCTTGCAAGTGCCAGTCTCGGTCTTGGATGCCGTAGTCTCGGGTCTCTCCCTCGAGACCAGTCAAGACCATAACAAAATGCGCATCTAGCTACCACGCATGCACGTGATTGCAAAAGGCAAAATTACCTCTGCTCGAGTCAAATCTTCAACCACTGATATAAATACAACACAGTAATGTTCAGATTTTTTGCAATTAACAATGAAATCGAGGCTGGAATGAAGACTAGTCAATGCAGCAAGATGCAACCTTGTCCAAAGTTGTTACTTTATTTCCAATCCAGAGTAGCCATGCAGCTTGACACCATGGAGATAAAGTTGTGAGTAGCGGAATTCGCACACTAGACTGGTGCCCTACGTAGTTTCCTGCTGAACATAGGGCTGGGACGGGAACCAGTCTGTGTGTGTGCGCACGCTATGAATTGTGTACACCAGTGAAAGTGCTTTCAAGACACAAGATTTGTTTTTCAGTATTTTGCTTACAAAAAAAGTCTAAGGATGTTTGTTTCAATGTTTACATCATATCATTTGGGACACTCGGGTTGAAAATGACCAGACCAGGGTAAAAGTAGAGCAGTATCACTGATAAAAGAACTGAGACATTCTTTAACAAATATTTGACCTGTGTGTGTGTGTGTTTAAGCTAAAGTTTTCATTATATTTCTTTTGTACTTAATTGTACTGCCATATGTTTGTCCCTATTTACTTTTTGGTAAAAACTAAACATTGGTTTATGGCTGGTCTCGGATGTCGTGGTCTCGCTCTTGACCTGCAAAAGTCTCGGTCTCAAAGTCCTGGTCTTGGTCTTGAAGGAGTAGGTCTCGGTCTTGGTCTCGTATGCCTTGGTCTCAGTCTCAGACATCAAGGTCTCGGATACAACATTGGCATGTGGATATTTTTTTTTTTACGTAAGACCACTTGAGAAAGAATGTCCCCTTTTGAGGAGACAATCTCTCTTTCAGGGGAGTCGTTTTATGCCCAAGGGACTTCTGCGAATCCTGTGACAGTCCCTGAGTTGTGATGTGCACCTCTACTGCTTTGGGGTCACTGGAAAGCTTGTTTCAAGACCTTTCCAACCGTATACAATGCAGTGGCATTTAACAACTTTGAACTTTTTTTGGGCCACATACCTAGTAGGCCTACTTGTACCGAATATAGGTCACTTCGGCACCTTGCAAACTCGGCACCTACCAACTGGGCACCTAGCCAACATGGCACCTAAATTTTGCCTCCAGTCTGCATTTTTCAACTCGGCGCCTGACCAACTAGGCACCGGCTCTTGCAACCAATTGGTCCTAATTCCGTACATGTGCTTGGTAAATGTAATATACGTAATGCTTATTGTTTGGGATTTCGGTAACTCAATTACTACAAGAAAACCGACAAAGAAATTCACAAAGAAACAAGAGTTTTGCATGCAGAAGGGAAGATTGAAGGAAAAACATAGTTGAAATGAAAGTCCAATCTTAATTTAACCCCTTCACGCCAGGGCGCGGGTAGAGCCGCCGTAAAAATTGAGATCCTCAGCCCGCTTTTCAGCTATTATTCTCGACCCACGCTCGAGCGAATACGATGAAAGAAGGCAGAACCTGGCTCTTGTATATATAGTAACTGGCCTTTGTGCGTAGCCCAGAAATGAAAGGACCAAATTTGCATCATAATCACCAGCTTGACAATAGTCCTCACTTTGAAAAGAGGCAGCTGGGATGTGGAAGCGTGAGTAGAGCCACATGCCACCGAGCAATCAGCCTTTAATTGTGTAATTCAAAGCGTGAAGAGCACGCAGGGCCACAAACCAAGAATTTGCAGTTTGGCAGGTGGCCTTCGTGGCCAAGCGAGGCTGGAATTCTTGGAGTCAGCTTTTGGGAAGAAATTCCCAGCATGAAGGGGTTAAAAAAAAGAAAGAAAAATAACCCTTGCCTTATCCTGGCCATTCCGTGAAAACTCATGATCGAAGTTGCCCCCGCATCCCCGGCCCCCAAACGCGACCCACAAGCCAAGCAACTACTAAGCTCCGACAAAGTTTTCCTAGTTCCAGATCATTTCATCCAGTTCCGGATCGGGTCAAAAACTTCACTCATGAAAAATTCTCACGCGAGAAAATCATGTTTGTTTCAGCCAAAACCACCCAAACAAGCAGATTTTGCAATGAAGCATTATTTTCTGATTTACAGAAATTCAGTTAGCGTAACAAATTTGTAAAGTTTCCATATGTCCAAATTTTTAAAAGAGAACTTGCGTAAAATGATTAGATCGAAGCACGCGCACGTGCTCACAACCACCCAAACAGCTTTGACAGCACCAAAAGCACCATCACCGGGCAAAATTCATGCGCACTAAATACTGTGGTAGCGCATATATTTGGTGCCAGGGTGTGTAGTCTACACACGCAATCCTGGCCAGAACTACATGCAAAAAGAAAATGTACATTTAGTCCTTGGCAAATTTCGAAATAATGGAGACCCTCAAATCGGTTTGATTCAATGGTCATTTGATTCAAGAATCTTGGTGGCTGAAGAGTATGAGGTGCCGAGTTGACAAGGTGCAGAGTTGGCTTTTGCACAGGTGTCGAGGTGGTGGGTGCTGAGTTGGCAAGGTACCAAGTGACCAATTACCCTTGTATTAGAACTTGTAGGTTATACATGTAGGCCTATCATGCCTACAGAACTCTTTCCAACTAGCTCTACTGAGTGGAGCGTCAGTAGGCCCTATTCCTCTTTTTCGAATTTTGGACTGGATCGGTCATACCCTACTAACGCTCCACGACATAACATGTAGGCCTAGGCCTACGTAGTAAAGTGGCAACGGTTCTCAAAAATTACAAAGACTCACCAAAAAATACCTTTATCACCAACTTCTGGCTTTCTTAAATTCCAAAGCTTTTGGGCATGTTGGAGCTTTAGTGATATTTTCGACTTCAAAATCTGTCAAAATCCGACTGTTTTCGGTATTTTTTTCAATAAATACTGGGGCCAGAATGAGGTTAGTATTTACAAATAACCTGCACGAGCTGTGCACATCCACCTCTGCAACACCAGAACACGGTGCGGTCCGCGTTGCTCGATCGTACTCATACACACGGTCATTACAGTCGCTACGGTAGGATGGGCCGACAAATTCACGATAGAACAACCACAAATCATTCTCTATTTACAAAATCAAGAACGATAATATAATACTCACAGTCTTCGGAGTCGTCTTCAAAGTTCTGTGATAAATAACTGAGGTCTGTAAACCAAAAGAGAAAAGGGTAAATAAGACAAAATGACTTGTATTTCAGCGGAAGAGATTTTACACAATTTACTGTCACTCACCCGCCATGTTGAAATGCTACACGAGGCAAATTTTACGACAGTTGATTGGTCGGTTTCGACGAGGTAGATATAAGATGACGGCGTGTACGATGTCTCAAAACGCATTCAATTTATAAGAAAGGGTGCTTTACATTTTGTTGAAATGTTAAAAACGGAAATTGCATTTGACTTTTTAATAGATATCTCATGTTTTAAACGAGAATAAAATAATCATATTGCGTTTCTAAAATAGACGCATATACTGTTCATCTCGAACAACCCCTGTAAATAATGGTCCCTTCTTGTTCTACAGGAAGTGAACTTCAAACTGGGTCGCATTCATTTTGTAGAATAAATGCGGCCCAGTTTGAAGATCTGATCGTGTGAACATGGAGGTAATCCCTAATGGGTAACACGTGAACTTTTAAATGGATGTCAAAAAGCTTTGTAATAAATATATGAGAAACCATGTGGTAACTAGTAGTGTAGATAATTCTGCCCAGTACTAAAAGAATGGACGGTGGTTGGCGTCGTTGATGTCGTTTTTGTTTGCTTTTGTTTTATGGTCAATATTTTCGGGGTTTGATATGGATCGTGTGCATTCCATCTTGACTACACCCTCCTGAGTTGATTACCCCATCTATGATTAATCAATGGATCTTCAAACTTCAAAGGGTAGACTCCCCCCCCCCAGGTCTAATCAGCTTTGAAATGCAGTACATTAAATTTGCACCAGAGTCAAGACTGTGCTTATTGCCGACCACGGATAAGTCGGTAAACTTAAAGAGTTCATGCTAGCTTTACTGCCTGGTTTGAAATAATTAACGTTTCGGCATGCTCTCAGTTGTGTGCATATATTTCATGATGAAGTTTTATAAAGAGATTAATCTGAAAGCAGTGGTTTTATCATTTAAATATTTTATTTTTTACAAATTTGGCTGTTTTAGTAGTTGCTTTATAACCTGCATTTTCAAAGCGGCTGTTCTGATTAAGAAAAAAAACCTTAAATGACGTCAAGACCCCTATGACTATGTCATTCCTTCATGCCCCAAAACAGCTCCCGCTTCACACTCCAATGTCAAAGGAAGATGTTTAGCAATTTGGTTTAAGCCATCCTCAACATTTTCTCTGAGTGATATTTCACAGTGCACGTTTTTTGTGCGATGATTTACGAGTACATGTTTAAGCTTTTATCATCTGAAGACCAATTGTTTAAAAAATCGGGCAGGCATGCACCATTCTTGCAAAAACACGGCCATTGTTCCAAGAAACGTCAGCCAAACTTTAATGTTGACTTTTCCAATTTCCATGCTTGATGGATGCAACTGCCAATATTCTCCCCCTCGGCTGTGGTAAAGAGTCTGAGAAAGCCCAGCTGTGCTAGGGTTAAAAGAGAAATGCTGCAGTTGCATTTTAAAAGCTTTTTGTATGGTTTTGTCACCAGATAATTCCAACAATGTCAGTGAAGTCTTACGGAGTTGCTCTCGGGTGGTGTGCAGCAGCGTTCCTCGTCAGGTTCATCCTGGCCGCCTACGGGGAGTGGCAGGACAGGACCATGCTTGTCAAGTACACCGATGTGGACTATCATGTCTTCACCGATGCGGCTAGATATGTGTCGCAGGTGGGCAGGGGATGTGAGTGGGGGTGTGACGTCTTGACTGTGTCCACGGCCTACTTTGGGCATTATTGCCTGTCTCAGCACAGTTGGGTGTGCCATGCTATAGTTATCCCGCGAAATCTTACAAGAAAGGTGTCATGAAATGAAATTGTAGCGTTGTTATTTCATGCATTCCTGCATCACTTGTGTTCAACTTTTCTGCCCTCCTGGAGTGCATATCATGGTCGATCTTATGCCTTATGATCTTATCCTCCGTTCTAGTTCAACATTGCTGCTCAGTACACCTGTCACTCGCACTAAGACTTCTGGATATCGTTCATTCAAGTATGCATCACCATCGCTGTGGAACTCTCTCCCACACCATATCAGAACTGTCAAAAATGAAAACGAATTTAAGTCACTACTTAAAACTCACCTGTTTCGTTAATTGCTTTATTTCATAATATTACTGTGAAGCGCATCGAGATGTTCTATGTGATGCGCTATATAAGAAATGTGTTATTATTATTATGCCAAACCTCAGATTTAACTTTCCTTTCCTCTCGTAAAGTGGTTGACTAGTGGTTGCACAATCAACAGATTTTGTAGGCTCACATGATCAACCAGACAGCACCAATCATACCATCGGATGAAGAATTGTTTCGAAATTAATCGTAAGGTGGCTTGATATCTGATAAGATCCGTGTGCAGACCATGTCATTTTTTTTCCTGTTTTTTCAGGGCGCATCACCGTATCAAAGAGCGACCTACAGATATACCCCTCTTCTAGCATGGGCGCTCATCCCCAACATCCATCTCTCTCCACTCTTTGGTAAGATCGTCTTCATCTTTTGTGACGTTCTCACTGGTACCCTAATCCTGCGGATACTGCAACTCGGCGGCTGTCCTGAGCGGGTGGCCGTCAAGAGCGCCCTCTTGTGGTGGTTGAACCCCTTGCCCGCGACCGTCTCTAGTCGGGGGAATGCGGAATCCGTCATGTCGGTGTTGGTGCTATCCACGCTTTACACCCTGATGAAGCACCACACACGGACGGCTGCGTTGCTCTACGCCATGTCCGTCCACGTCAAAATCTATCCAGTGACGTACTGTGTTCCTATATACTTTCTACTGGGCCGAGACTATCACAGAACATCTCCGGGAGGAATAACACATGGTTTCAAAGACGGATTTTCAAGGTGGATTGCTGAGCTGTTCTGGCCGAACAAGTCCCGGCTGGAGTTTGTCTTTGTCTCGGTAACTACATTTACCCTGCTAACCGGGCTGATGTATTATTGGTGAGTTCTGCATGCTGAAAATTGTACGGACAATTCCGGTTACCATAGTGACTGGTCATTTCCACAGGCGCCTGTGAAGTGGCCAAAAGCATAATTGTTGTACACAGCCACTGTTCCTGGACATTTGCTCTGTACATAACCCAACACTGCTTTCTACTATCCGGTTCATTCAGTGTGATGTCATTTCAGTTTAAAGAGGCCCATTTCACATAGGGTGGCTCAAGTGTTCATTCAATGAGAGCTCGTAATCAACGATTCCTGCAATGTGTTTGATGAAGTCAAGAACTGGATTACAGGGGGCCATCAGGATTGGCGCATTCAATCTTGCCTTAATGTTCTGTAACATCTTCCAGCTCAGAGGACTGCGAAACATCGTATAGCTGTATGACAAACTCGAGACAATGTTTGCAAATGCACCTGACAAAAATGACCACTCCAGTTTGAGATCGTAGAAACATGAGTTGACTGTTAGAATTTGTGCAAAAATGCAACCAAGCAGATAACCGTTACAGAGAGGAACTCACTACTCAGCCAATTGGAGACTTAGCAGGTTCGCCATATGGCAGATATTTAGTAACTGTAACTATGATCTTGACCAATTTGATGAGAAAAGAAATTGTATTTGGTGCTGCATAAAACGGAAGTGGCCAAAACAGAGCGCACTGAGCTAAAAACATGGGCTGTTATTGTCAACGTTTGCAGATGGAACCGGGTTAGCAAGACTAGTCTGAGGGCTCCAAAAGGCAGTGTCCACTACTGACCTGTTTTGGTTCAGCTGAACTTGTTCTTGATAAGAAAATGTGACCCGTCACGACAAAATGAGAGTAAAGTTGCATCCTGCTCTTTGCTATTTTGAGGGTTCAAAGTCATATTGAAATGGAGGTCAATTTGGGGGTTTGTAATATTTGGAAAGAGTAACCCATCTACTTAATTCCAAGTATTTCGCAGAATCATGTATTTAGAAATGTCATTTTCTCGGCAATTTTCACAATGGCATTATTCGTGCCTGATCTGAAATGTTGAAACAATGTCAGGAACAAAGATGCAAAACTGCCAGAATAATGTCCCATTGTCACCTGATACTCTCACCCAAAGTGTTCCATGTACATACCATTGGAAAGCTTTCTCTCTGTTGAATTCAAAAATATAAGTTCATGAGCATTACTCCAGTAAGCTTAGATGCATGTGTTAGATCACACATCGTTTGTGATAGCATGTTGCACCTGTCCTTTGCGTAGTGTTAACGAGGTTAATAGTAATTGACATTTATAAATCGCCCAATCCATCAGGCTGCTCCCAGGCGCTGTACATCAAAATATAGGTAAATAAATATAACCTACATGTACCATAATCAAAATCAATACTAAGAAACTAGAAATGCTTGTTTAAAAAGGTGTGTCTTCAGCACAGTCTTAAAACTCTCAACATTCCTAGATTCTCTAAGATGAACTTCAAGCTGGTTCCAGAGACGGGGACCAGCCACAGAAAACATCCTCGGTTAGATTCTCGTATGGTGAGCCCCACTGTAAAAAGACTCTACATCATTAAGGGATAAACCCCATGTTTCCATACTTAATTAATTACTCCAAACTTGTTTGTTTTTGCCCAATAGCTATGGAGATGATTTCCTAGAAGAGACATACTTTTACCATGTTACTCGCCGTGACGTCCGGCATAACTTCTCCCCGTATTTCTACATGCTGTACTTGACAAGTGAGTCCCCGCTGTCCTTCGCTGTCGGTCTCCTTGCTTTCTTACCACAGGTCATGCTCCTCATCGCCCTGTCCATCCGCTACTACAAGGACATTGCGTTCTGCTGTTTTGCACAGACCTTCGTTTTTGTGGCTTTCAACAAAGTGTGCACATCTCAGGTGAGTTACTTCTGTGTGAATGTCTGTGACCACCTCTGTGGTGCGATAAAGCATGACTGTTCTGCTAATAGAGCCGCTGTTTGACGGAAAGCGTCAAACGCAAGTAGGTAAACACCACGTTTCTAAGCAACATTTGCTTACGGAAATGGTCAACAGACTCAATGGAACAGCTAGACTCAGCCCTGCTGAAACACAGTATTATCTCGGTGCGGGGATATGCTTTCATGCCCACTAAAAAGTAACAGCCCTAACCTAAAAGTTGCAGCTCCAACAACTTCTCTGACGAGTCAGTTTGTTTATCTCAAAAAGACAACGTCATTCGAGAACAAACACCTGACATCCTGCCAGGTTGACCACGTTTACTTCATGGGAGTTGGTGTGCGGCCGCACCGATTAAGCCCACATTGTGCATGCATATTGATGCCCTCAAATACGACGCACTATTCACAGGAAAGAGCATTCAAACTTCCATGACAGAACTTCCTTGAAATAACAACCATTGGGATAACGAAGGCAGTTTCTTGGGGAGTTGTGCCAGAGTCAGTTTGCCCACTTGTAGCTTATTCGCCAACCTCGTGTTGTGTAAAATTCACAAAGTGATCCATGGTACGCTACGTTTCATACTTTAGGGGAAATGCCGACAGCCAACGTATGTCGTTTTTTTTCCTAATTTTGGATTCATTTGCCGACTGTAGCTCAATTTACCAACTGGAATTAATGATTTAGAACATTTCTTTTTCTAACTTGCTGATAAAAATTTTAGGGTTGCACCGGAAATTTAAGGTCGGTTGGGAAACCGGAAGCACAAGTTTTTTTTGGGGGGGGGCGCTAACCCAAAGGGTAAAAAGAAAGCTTGTTGTTGTCTACATGGTGGCACTCAAAAATGTCACTTTTCTCCTTGGGAAATGGCAGGACTCATTCCCCCTTATTGTAGGAGTTCAGCACTTTATCTACCCCACCCATTATTCGTACTACACTTTCTGTATTGGACCCTGGACTGAAACTACATGTATCTCCTCCCCCTCCCTTTACATCTGTAGTGCTGTTATTTCTGCATAGCGCCCTCTGTTGAACCAATAGGGTGTCAAAGCAAAAGTACCGTGCATGTACAACTTAAATAGCGCCCTCAGTAGTTCTGAATTTTTTTTAACAAATTAAACTTACCTGTCCCTGTAAGTAGCTTGCTCTTGAACTTCTTTTCACAGCCAAGTTTGTAAATTAAAACTTTGAAAACAGGCATTCCCACTGTACTTTGAACTTAAATTACGTATGGTGATAAGATAGTCATTTCTTGGGTGGTCTTTTCCTGCCCCTTTTCAGTACTTCTTGTGGTATCTTTGCCTCTTTCCTCTTGTCATCCCAACGCTGAGGATGAAGCTGTCGGAAGCTCTCTGCCTCACAGTGCTCTGGTTTCTTGGACAGGTAACTTTTTTTTTTTTTTTGACCAGTTCTAAGAACAGATTCCACCCAGTTTGGCCAGGGCTATCAAAAAAACTGCTGTACCTCATCTGTAAAACTGAGTATTTCCACCACTAGAGGGCTCAGTTGTGAAAAGAGCCTGTCTGCCCCGAGCTGGGTCAAGAGAGGGCGCAATTTTCCTAGGAACGAAGGCTCCTGTTGTGGGAACTGCACTTTGCTGGTTCACAAATTCACACTGAAATACAAAATAAGCACTCCCTACTAACATGGCTCTTCTCAACCGACAAGGGGGTGTTTTTGCTCAAGGCAGAGAGGTGCAATTCCATTGGCCATATTCAGGTTGACATCTGGTCCCCTACGTCTGTTTACACCAACACCAATAATTTTCGACACGAGCCAAGTTGTCAAGACTGTAGCCCCTCCCTCCTTCCACATTGTGGTAGAATTCATCCATTACTAAATTCATTCTTTTTCCCACTATTTGAAAGGCCCTGTGGCTGTATTTGGCCTACCACCTGGAGTTTGAAGGCAAGGACACCTTTCTGGCGGTGTGGCTGGCCGGCCTCGTTTTCTTTGCCGTGAATATCACAATCCTGGTCAGAATGATAACGACCTACGAGGAACATCAGACTTTTGTGGGCGGCAAGTTGGCTCTGATGGCCAGAAGGTGACAGAAGAGCAGCCACAGAAATTCTGTTTGGACAGCGACTTTTAATCTCAATTACTGAACATTTCAGATGTCCTCTTTAGATGAAATCAGGACCAAAAGGGAATTTTCAGAATTCGGGTTTCAATCAAAGAGACAGTCAACCACCACCACCATCGAACAGCTTTTATACTTTCATGAGCTACCTGGTCAATAGTGTATATTTCCTCCCATGTATTGTACAATGTTCCTGACTATATTTTGCTGCGTTTGTTTTTCTCCTTTGTTTACCCTACATGTCTTCTTCTCGATTGTACTAATTTTAACTGTTGACGGTTGTTACCGGTTATATTGTATTTGTAACAAATCTTTTACGTGTAAATATTCTAATTTCTTGTAACTTATTGTATTTTGTTCATTTCAATGGAATGAAATAAAGTTTCCATTTGAAAAGTCAAAAAAGTCGAACAGCTTTTATACGAGACAACTCAACAAAAAACATGAAGACGTAAGCAACATGTGTCTTAGTTATGGATTAGATACATTGAATTTATTCCAGATTTGCATCTTGATATTAACACAGAATAATAATACCTTTGACTCAGCCCTGAAGCAGACATGCAAGAACAAAATGGAGTGATCAGAAGTACATCTGAATTGAATCCATGCCAGTGTATTCACGTTGGGTTGGGAGTTCAGTTACATTTTGTTGGAGTGCAGACAGTACACTGAATGTTTTCCTCTGCGCTGCCAAATCGAGACAAGCGACCGGTAACAAAAAAGCCACAGCCTGTCAGGCTTGAATTAAGGCCACTCTCGGTTCCTGAAGTGGAGTCAATGAGCCTGAATGTGGAATCTTGGTATACAACACCACTGGCTGCAGTGGGTTTCAGTTAGGAGGAATCAGCTGATCAGGGGACAAATTGAGCGTGGTACTGCCCACTTTGAGAAGAGTTGCAGCGACAAGGTGTTTCTGGCAATCTCTTACCTTTCTTAGGAGCAGTTTCGCTCGGTCTCGATGGTTTGAACGATATTTTGATACTTCTCACGGACATAATACAAAAATGAAGTTGCAAGGTGAAGTTCACAGTGAAGACAACATGGATTTTCTTTCCCTCATACCACCCACGGCAGCTATTGTTTACATCCTGTGACACACCACAAATTAGTTTTCAACAAAATGACCATTACAATGTGATAAATTTCTACAAGAAAAATTTTTTAAAATTTCAGCCTGAGTAACTGTACACTATTAACACGTTAATGACTATAATTACACCTGTCATTGTACTGTTCAGGTTGAAATGAGTTTTGGATACTGTAGTAAATGTGTACAAAACATTAAATCTTGTACCTTACCAAGGTTTAAGATAAAAAAATAAGCTAGTGCTAAAACAAGACAAAAATATAAATGGTTTCTAGTTGTCTGATTTCTTTAAACCCCCAAAATAACACAAAATACCTTTACTGTGAATGTGTATAAGGTAATAATAAATACAACACAATAAAAGTGAAATACTTTTAAGCTGGAAAAACTAAACAGAGGAAATATATCAATGAAGACAAATACTTGTCAAGGGTTCATTTATGACACTCTGTTTCCATCCCGTAAGAAACAAGTTTCCTGGATCATTTTGCGAATACACCTACTCTTGAATAAACTCCCTCAAAACATGTCTGCGCATACTTTCCCCTGTGCCTAGAATGAGCCGATTGGGGTCTAAGCACGTACTGAAGAGGGCGCTACAGAATGATCCGATAAAATGCCGTTACCACGGTGGCACCACACTCGCACCTTCTTCAGCTTGACACGTGTATGCATTTGGCAAATCGTGACACCATATTGGTCGCGGCGGCACATGCCACGTGCTTACAACACACCCGTCAGCAATTAGCCATCGTAGTAAAGGCTTCCAATTCTGGTCCTATGATGCAAGATATGGGGCGGAGAGAACCCCCCCGCCTTTGTGTCTGTCATTGTTCGATCGGAATCTCAGGAATTCTTTACAGACTTCTGGGGGGATGTGTTAGGTAACAATAGTCTTGAGTGAGTATTGGGATTGGACATGGGGGGACCCATCGGCCCCGTATCATGCACGGTATTATTCTGGTTGTCAAAGTACACTACATGTATAAAGTGACTGAAAAGAATTTTCAAAGCCAAGCAAACCTGAACATGGCATTTCTTTTTGTTATTTTTTGAAAAACAGGTTACCAGCCCAAGTGTCATGCAGTCTGAATTTCTGTTGGCTGGTTCCCTGCTAAGCAGTACATGTACTTTAGAAAATTGGGTCTAGGAGTGAATAACGCAGGTATTTCACTGGTCAACACTGCTCTGTTAGTTTGTTTACAAGTAGGAATAAAGGCATACCAGGGAGACTGAGGTTCTGTCTGAATGCTGGTTTTTCATTCCATCACATTCTAAGCTCCGGAAGCATGAACTTCGGATGAGGTTCTTTTTGTCACATGATGCGCTTTCCCGTGATGACAATCACTGCTTCCATCACGTGCCCTAATGTTCAGAGTTTTCTCAGTTAAGTAATCATGCAAATGGCCTTCAGACACCATCGATTTTTTCTCCATTCCACTGAATTCTACTGCTCCAGATGTCCTGGACATTTCCTTCTTTATTCCTTGCCCAATTCTAGGAATGCCATAAGATTTCCCAGGCATTGTTTTCAAGGCCTTTGAACTGCTTATCCAGCAACGCTCGGTGTTTAACAAAACATCTCCAGAACATTTCTGTTCTTCCATGACGTAACCAAGTTTTTCCATGGGAACCCTTAAATAATGTTTAAGTATAAAAACATTCTCCACTGTCTATTAACACAAAGAATGTAACGAAAGTACTTATCATACCTCAATAAAACCACAAAAGGAAATGTTGCAATGTCTGCCGAAGACCTGGAAGAAATAAATACTACTAGAGTCCACTTACCATGCTCAGACACTCCGTAGATAACAAAATTTGAACAGAAATCAAATATTACTAAAAAAATTCTTTGTACGAAACACTCAAAGAAAAGTTCTCAAAATGAACAACCAGATCAAATAGACGAATCAAAACCTGTTCCCAATACTACACAACTGGAGAAATACTTGGTGTTGGGAATATAAAGAAAAGTCACGTCCACCAACCGACCTGCACCCATATTTGTTTCACTTGGTGATCATGGGTACTTTCCAAAGTCACTCTACCTAGATTGGAGCAATGATGTCTTTGAGAGAAAAGCCTTGTCAACAATATGCCTCAAGCTTTGGATCCAAAGACACGGACAACCGATTCAGAGCGAACCATTCGGCATTTGTCATGTGACCATCGCTTCAAAAGACTGTCACATCTGAAAAGTTGCACTGGGGATAAAAAAGCGTCAAGTATGACTTGCAATCTGTAACCACAGTAAACAGATAAATATACAAATTCTGTGGTTAAAGTTTACCATTTTAACTTGCCATTTACAAAATCGACAGTACACGTAATCCGTTCTGGTGTTTTCCAGTTGGGGATTGTAGTGTAATATATTAAGTATACGATTAAAATATTACTGTTTAATAACATTAAATGCAGAAAAGAGGTAAAAGTATACACGTATATTACAAAGGACATGAGCTTGTCTTCACTTTAGACTTAAAAATAGCAAACCCTGCTTTTTTCGTGCTTTTAGGAAAAGCACCTTGTTTAAAGATCTATACAATACTTAATTACAGCCCCATCCAGATGGTGCAGACGCGAGTGTGACATTGGACGTTCATGTTTCTAGATGGAAAGCTTGGTATCCACAACTTAGCAAGTCACCTTGATGTACAATCTTGCAAACAAGATTGGTCCGAGATTCTTTCTTTTAAAGTTTCAGTTCAAGACGGTTATGGAAACTATGCATTTTCAACCCCAGTTGGCTCCACTGAGAAACCAACGGACCAATCCAAAGTGCCAAATTTGGCACAACTTGAAGAGCTCCAGAGATACTTTTATGCAATTCAATGTGGTGGCTTCTCCACACTGAAGTAGAACTTGACAGCCGCAAAGAAGACTGCCATCCTTCTTTTGATCAGCTTTTCCAACATTTTTTACACCCTCCAGATTTTTTTCTCTGATGTGAGCTCCCAGCAGTAGAGTCGGCACCATGTGGTTGGGGCTGCCACGACTAGTCATTTGTGGTAGTGGTGATAGTGGTGGTGATGGTGATGTTCGTGGTGATGGTGATGCTCATGGTGCTGCGACACCGGAACGTAGACCACTCCCTCCATGCCGTTGGCTATCTCGTGCTGCATGTACGTGAAAGGCTGGAGGACGGGCTTCAGCAGCTTCTTGTGGGAACGACGCCGCGCGGGCACCTTGGGGCTGGTCAGGGCCGGGGTCTGGTCCCTGGGGGCCACGGGCGAATGCAGCTGGGTAGGGCACAGGTTGGCCGGTGGCAGGGGTGGGGCAAAGGGGCCCAGCCCAGCCAGTGGGGAAGACTCGGCGGCGGTGAATGTGGGTAGCTTCATGGGGGCTTGGGAGGCCATGTCGCCCACCGCTGGCGGGGGGGACATGGGTTGGAAACCTTCCAGCTTGGCCCGCGACGCCTCCAGCAGCATCATGTGGTAGTCCTTGTGGTACCGCTGCCGCAGCCCACATTTAAGTTTGTGCTCCTCCGTGCTCAGCACGCCCTCCTGTATCGGGGGCTTGGCATCCAGGTCGTAGGAGCGCGAGCGCCGGTGGCCCCCTTTACCCCCTTTGGAGGAATGTCTGTGCCCCCTTCGCAGCCTCTCGGCCGAGGTGTGCCGGGTTCTGTGGGGGAGGGGAAGCTGTTGCTGTGCCAGGTATTCCACCTCTTTCTCCTGAGCCAGAATGATGGTTTCCTCCTCCTGCCGACTGCCGTTGTTCTCAATTCCAGCCAGCTCTTCGTAGTAGTTCCTCCGCTCTCTGTTCTCCAGCTCTCTAACCGGAGATGAGGAGCTACTGATAGGATGCAGTCTCTGTCTGACCTCCTCGCCTCCTCCATGACCAAAGGCACTTTGGTGTCTCCTGAAAAGTCAAAAATTCAAAGTACAAATCTAATTACCATAATGTGAGAAGACACTGAAATGCCCGTTACTTAAAAAATACTCAAATTCATGACTTTGCCTGATGACTCAGTGTTACTGATTAAGTCATGCACTGTTAGTTTCAGGACATGAGGTATCAAACCAACTTGTTTTTCCACTGGCATGGACCACTAATCTTGTTTTCCCTCCTAAATTTCTATGTCATGAATTTTAATGCGATTCCCCATAATTGAGACAATGGACCTTTTTTTCTGTATTAGATATCACTTTTATTTAAAACACATTTTCAGTCAACTTCAGACCACGGGACCCTGACTTCAGTATGTGATCTACACCAGGCTACAGCAGCACAACAGTGAGGCTCCACACTGGCCTTTTCAACTTGGATAATCCTTTGTGTTGTGGAAGTCTGTTATTGGTCAGCAAGTACAGTTTCCAGGTTTTTTTAACAGGAGTGCGGCACAAAAATTTGTAGGAAATAATGTCCAAGGGATTTTCTGAACAGTCATTTCAGATTTTCAAAGAATCTCCTGAGGAGATTCTGAATTCCAACAACTTCGATGATCCAGATACCAGAAAGGGTGTGAAAATCCCGTGGATGGCTTTGGAATGTCCAACAAGCACAGCATGTTGAGTTCCTTCCACAGCCACCTGCCCTAGAGATACAGACAGATGTTGGAAAAGTACAGTGGCGACTGCAATTCACATCTCTGAGAAAAAGTGCAATGCTTCACCAAAACAGGAGAGGAGGATGCGTGGCAATCCCTTAATGTGTGAATCTCCTCACAGCCAGCTGAAACCCCCCCCCACCTCCACAATCAGAGTCCCACTGACTCAGGGGGGGCTAACCTCAGCACCTCTGGTGTAAGGCAGTAGTATTGAAGGTGTGCGGTTTGCCAGAACATTCAATCAACACAGATGACGCCACACAGGGACAAAATCTTGTTTACTGTACATCATGTCAAACAATTCCAATTCAGTGAGACTGGACTGTATCTCACTGCTCCCGATTTCTTTTCTTGCTTTCCTTCAAGTAGAGAATGGTGCAATATCTCGGTGTAAATTGTGATGTGGTTGTGCTTACACATTCGTGCTTTAAACTTTCGAATTTGAAGTATATGGATGAGAAACAGAAATACTCTTTCAAGTGGCGCTGTCCCGCCAGCAGGGAAACCGTTACTGAAGTTCACAGAGTCAACAGTGGACGTGGACTTAGCACCTTAACACCAGGCGAGTCCTTGCGCTAAGCCACCTGCCCGCTGGGTGGACTGAACTATGGCCCCTGGGGGTCGACAAAGAGTGCATTCAACTGTGGAGGTGACACAGGTTTAGCACTCCCTGCATGGATGTGATCCATTCTCTCTCTTTCTGGTTTTGATGAAAACTCCATTAACCAAGTCTGACCCACATCTTCATAGCAGCAGGATGTGTATGTACATAAAATTACATAGAAATAATGACTGTACATCCCCATGGGGAATGGGTGATTCTATAAATTAGGGGTCCAACTTGGGGACATTGTGGTGTCCTGTTACACGTGAAGCCAGTCAACTTTTCTTCATGTCAAATTGTAACCACATTATCAAACATTGTGCAGATTGAACTGTACATTGTACAGGTTATAAACAATGTAATCCTGTTTGATCTACAGAATGTGAACAGTACTAATATTAGTTCCATCCAGAAAAGCTGAATGGTTTCACCCGTAACAGAACACCAAAATGTCCCCAAGTTGGACCTCTAATTTATATAATCACCCAAATACGTTAGTCGGGGGTAGACCCCATGCAAAAGCAAGACCACCATGGTGAAAATGTGCCATATCACCAAAAATAGAAGGCACCTCACTGGTATGTGCTGACTTCACTACTGATTTCCAACCCCTACCCCATCTGAANACACATACACATGTCAAGGTGATCCAACCCGTTTCACTCTTGCTATGGGGCAAACAATGCCTTCTTCAGAAATACACTTTAAGATAAGGTTCACTTGTCATCGCTGCTGGGCCAAAGCGCCCTCTTCTGTTCCTTCTACGAAAACTGAAATCCAACCCCAGACAGCATCCTGGACACAATGCAATGCCTTTGCCAACAGTGAGAAGCGCCAATTTCATTTCCACAATACGCATTTCACTTTGCCTGGACAGGATTCCCAATCTCCCAGTCCAACTCCGAGCAGTGAAGCCTGGTATCTGACTTGCCGTTGCACCTCTCTCCCCTACCAAAGTACCACAACCCCCTCCTCGTAGTAACAGCATTAGCAGTGGGGTGACGGCCAACGAGCACTGTACTTTTACAACAAAGGGCAAGTACCGCAGTTTAGTAAATGTGGACGACCCAACCTCGTCAAAACGAACTGAACCATTTTGAGTGCTGATTGGTCTCAACACCTCGGTTTGCCAGTCACAGAAAGCTCTCACGTTTTCATTTCATGGTATGTACTACTTTTTTCAATGCTTTATGCAGCGTGCCCTTGGAACCCTCTGTAATTGATGAAAGAGTGCTTCATAAATTCTCCTTGTAAATTTGATAATAACCTAAAATGTACAATTTATGATCAATAAATCTGTGAATGTTTTATTGGGAAATGCAATAACGCCAATGGGGCCAAGCACTTGGAAACAACAGTCATTAACATTTAACACTACCAGATGTGGGCATGCATTTTTCTTGACACACAAACAGGGCCACCGACTTTACACAGAAAGACACGGACACACGAGACAAGGGATATGCATTTGGGCCACCTGATACACCACATTTACAGTAGATCACCAGATCCATCCAAACGGCTAGCTCGCCACATGTTCGCCGGGGTGAAAGGTTTACAGCAGGATCATGGGCATTGCCAGGATTTATTGGGGGGGGGAAGTAAACCAACCACTTTTGCCTGGAAAGGAAATTTCGGAGGGGGGGGTAAAGGATTCATCAGATAAAAACTAATTAACAACAATTGGAAAGGATCAATTAACAAAATTTCCAACAAAATGTTGATTTTTAGTACCTTTCTCTCAGTTCTTTCACCTTCCCCCCCCCCAATTTCTTTCTCTTTTACTTGCCACATTTTTCCGGGAGGGGGGAGCCCCCTTGCCTAACCCTAATACCGCCCATGAGCAGCATTTTACAGCACCCGCTATAAACAGATGGAACATGTCATGGGATGGGCAGGTCCACAGTTTATGAAACTGGTTTCAAAATGCCTGCAAGACATGTGCCAAAACGCTTGGCAAGTATTAAAAGTGATATGGCATGAGAAGAAGAAACCTTGGGCCTTCCAAGGGTCACGGTGTGTCCTGTTTCACATGGACCAGAAAATATGTAAGATCATCTGCAAGTCGTGGATTCGACTGGTTAACAACAAATGCAGGCAAGAAGAAACAGGAGAGCAAGAAAAGTAACAGTTTTTGCAGATGGCTCATCGTTGAGAGACCGACTTAGGCAGATCCACCCACTTGAGTGGCGTCCTTTGAGAAAGCCGCCTGACAGACGAGTGTGACGAACTCCCTAACACCTCACAGGGTGGAAGAGTCAAACATTCACGTTTAAAATGGCTCACGCTGCTCCACGCCTGAATTGCGTTCAAATATTCATTCATGTTCCCTGGGTGTTCAACATGATGGGGCTTTCCGCCGGGGTGTCAACACATGTTTTTCCCCTCTTAAATAATGAACGCGGTGCGCCGCCTTCCCCAGACACCAGCTCTATTATGGATGCTTCAGCATGGTTCAGAATATCTCACACTGGATGCACTGCTGCGCATTCACTACTTACAATTTAGCCTGAACTTTTTTTTCTCTATGGTGGACCTGTGAGGAAAGTTTTCAACAAAGCCACTCTGCATTTCTGGAGTAAGCAATTCTTTTCAAATTGCTTTTGAGATATTTTGCCTTGCCAAATTTTGAACGTCTGGCTGTTTGGCTAACGGCAGCGTCAGAAGGAAAAACGCAATGCTCTTGAGGAGTTTTTACCCCTGCATCTTCTAATATTCTCAGGCTTCCATTGCTTTGTGACAACCAAGTGTTGTTCTCTTTGTAATTTCTTTGTAACTGGGACACCAAGTTTCATTGGAAATTCAGCTCTGCAAAACTAGATGTAATCATGACATGATAGGCTGGGTTTTTTTTTTACCTTAGCTTGTACTGCCTCTTAGTACATGTATTTGGACTGCGGTCATCAACTCGGTGGTAATCTGCCTGGCTAGCCGACATCGTCCTCCTCTGGTGTCTGTGCGCTCGCATGCCATTCTCTCTCCTCACCGGCTGCTGTTGCTGGTATCCAGTGGGCAACGTTAACCGGTCTGCGTCGGGTAGAGGTTTCCCGGGCCCCGTCCCATCGTGGCAGGCCGTGGGTGCAGCCTCCCGCGCCATGTTCTCTTTGTTTTCGGCGCCGGCGCCGAAGGGTTTGGGGTCGCCCGAGTCTTCTGAGCCGACAGAGAGACGGACACGAAGCTTCTTGCTCCCGCTGGCCGGCAAGGTGATGGTGGAGGCCAGGGCTTCAGAGATGGTCTTGAGGAGACTGGACAAGTCCTGGCAGGAAAAATGTTAACAATCAAGGTTGTTATCAGTAGGTAAACATCCACTTGACCATCAGTGCTGCATTGCCAGTTCCCAAAACGACTCCACAGTTGTGTGACCATTCAAGCTACATGTACGTGTGCAACATCGCACATACTTGTTCCATACACACACACTTGGGTGTTCCAACAGGTGTGTGACTACACACCTGTTGAAAGACAGTTATAACGGGGGGCAAGATCTTTATGGGGACATGCGAAAGTCCTCACAATTCCTAGCAAGAGAAATTGTCCTCTTTAGTGTTGCCTCTTGGGGTACATGTACACGCATGCACAGGGTTGCGTTTGGCCCCCTCAGGGTGCCACACCTAGGTAAAGAATGGGAAAGATTTTTGGAATCATGCCCCTCCCATAAAAGGTCAGAAAGTTTAGATTAGTTTAGATTTGCATGAACACATAGCATCTATTTCATGAGTTTCTAATTTAAACGAAGAGTGTGCCTTCCGAACATGTATCCTCCACACCAAGGAGTGTCCTACTATACACAATGTGCCGGTACCAGTGCTCAAATGAGAGCCAATTTCTAACTCCCTTTTCATTAAACTTCATTTACTTTGAATAAGCCATTTGGGAGTTAAATTTGAATAAAATCTGGTACACTGAGTTATCTGTTTGCACATAAACAGAGCGTTTTGAATTCCCCAGACTAAAGGTACTGTTGCTATACCCTGTGATTCGAGGCAAGCTTTTGCATAGCGACCACCATCTCTGAAATGGACTGGTTCCTTTGTGCCCTTCTTATCCACTGAGAACAGTGTATTGTAACCAAGCACAAGCTTGCCCCGAATCATGAGGTATAGCAACAGTGGTTTTAGTAAGGAGAATTCAAGTTGTTATGTTCATGTGAATTTTAAAGAACTCGGTGTACCAGATTTTGGTCAAAGTTAACTCGCAAAAGACTTATTTTCAAACTGAACTGTACCACCGTTTTGGTTTCTTCTAATCACAGAGAGTTAACTGTCTTCCAGATTACTTTTCATTCCTATTCACTTCTGCAAAGGGTGTGTAAGTAAAATCTTTCAAAAGATTTGTGAAAAAAAAAAAATGGTTCCACTCTTCTGCAGACCCTTCTTACCTCTCGGGTCACCCTGCGATGGCCGTCAAAGTCGTACAAGGTGAAGGCCCACTCTTGTTGGTCGGACTCCCCGTCCAAAGAAACATCGCAATCGACAGCCTGAAAGGATGGAAGATCAAAGGTTGACATCTTCGCAGCGGCAAACATCAGTTCATGGGCAAAATGTTACCACCCAAAACTTCCCGAGCAGTGGTTTACGACGAACTTGTCAGAAGATTTAAAACTGTGACTTCTTCCCCTTCTGTACACCTCTCAGCCCGCAAATTTTATTTGGCTACTACTTTTTTTGCACGTTATAGGTTTCCTATTTTCATTAATCAAAATCCATTTTGTGCAAATTCAGGCTTCCTTTCAGAATGCATAAAAGAATGGGCCAAATATTCTGTCCACCAAAAATCTCCATTCTCAAGCAGAAAATGGGGGATGAACTTAGAAGAGAAAGGTAGCATTGGATACACGATTTGCAAACACACTCGGGAGATAATGAACCGTTGCTACTGTTGATAAAGCCTTGCTTTGAATATTCGGGCACAAAAATGCTGTTGTATGATTCAACATGCCTGTAATTGGAAAAGGAATGATTACTCGATTCTCTAGTATTCTGATGGCTTTGGACCACTCAGCTAAGACACATTTACTTTACATGACATTTTGAAGCACCACTTGTTTACGACACAGTGGTGAATTCCCTACGCATCATATGAGATACCTGGGGAGTTACCCTTGATGATAAAAACAAGTTTTAACATGACCGCTGACTTAATGTCAAATGTTGGGTTGATTGTGTAACTTACGATGCAGAATGTGCCCCACAAGTTGGGTCATTAATAGAGTGATTGCAGCTTTTTTTTTTATGCCAGATCTTGCCCTCTGTGACTTTCACTTTGCTGATGCAACAAATTCCAGGCCTGGCAAACTCATTTATACATTTTAAGCTGCGTCGGGCCACTGGCCTGCAGCAAAGCATTTCACTGAAGAATATTTGTGGGTAGGCTATGATAGGAGAAACACCAAACCTTTGGGTAAACTGTGTTTGCAACAGGACTTGTGTCCTAATCCACACAAACGTGACAAACCTTTGCATTGAACAACTTGATGAACAATGGACGCATTGTATAAATCCCCTCTTCAAATTATTTGCACAATACGGTACATGATTACTTTTTTTACATCGTACATACACATTTAAGCTGTCCCTGGGGAAATATGAACAAATTAGGAGTTTCTAAGGTGCCCGTGACTTGGCACAGTCTATGAATTTAAAATGAGGCATCTGGGAAGAAAAACAAAAGAAAAGAAGCAAGAATGTTGAGCACTTAAGAAAAATTCACGTACGTACCCCCACTGTTGCCTTGCCGCTGTTTGAGGACATCGTTGGGGAAAGTGGTGGTTTCTCCTCATCAAAGCCGTCGCCCTTCTCCACGGCCACAACCTTCACACTGCACGCCGAGCCTGTGACCTCCGGCGGCAAGGCAACTGGAGAATCAATTAAAAGGAGAGGTGAGCGTCGCGAGGAGAACAGGAAGGGATGACAAAACAAAATGCAACACTGAGGCAAGGGACAAGAATCCACCAGCTGATGAGCAGGCAGCCGAAGAGATAGCTCAGGGGGACAATCAATTTGGGCAGGAAAGGGAAAGGTCTGTTACCAACGCCCCCAGAGTGACTGATGTGGGAGGGAAAACGTGGCCCGAGTATGTGAAAATCAATGACCGGCTACAAAATGCGACACCAGCTGTTGGACCTTCCACAGGCGCAAACAAACTTCCACCCCGAAAAGATTGCATTTCGACTCAGCACTTCAAGAGTTTAAAAAAAAAAAAAACGATGGAAAAGTCAGTAGTCTTACTTCTTCTTTGGAGTTTGCCCTCTACCCGACAATCAACAGATTAGTTACTTATTCATATACATATAAAAACAAGTCTGAATGGTCCAATTTAAACTTTTGTGCTGGAAATGTGGTTATTTATTTGTAACAACAAAACACATTAACTTTTGCCCACAACCAAATCCAAAAAATCCCTGAGGGAGCTGTACAATGCACTGGCAGATTGTATCCCAGGCGACTAACACAAAGAAGTAGTTGTACACCCCTGCCACAGACCCAGGTGTATGGGTGTTATGGACATAAGGGTACATGTACATGTACATCCCTTAAATTGGAAAGTGCTACTGGTAGATCACTGGTGGCTCCCTTTGCCCCAAGGTGCAACCCTAATCACTCTTACAGGTCCATCTGTGGTTTGTGTAACCCTGTGTCATGGACGCAAGATGCAATGATATCACAACATGTGTAGGGCATTGCTTTCTCAGAGCCAGTTGAAGGAATGTACTGCCAGGTCTTAATCATGTCTTAACCCCTTGAACAGTTGTGAATATTCCAATTTCAATCTGGTTTCCTGCACAGTGGAAGATTTTTGAGAGGAGACTTTGGGAAGGTCCTACAGGTAGCTAATATGCCACAGCCCGTCAGGGTCAACTAACTGCATCAGGATGTCTAACTCTGGAAGTTACAGCCCAGAATTTACCAACTTTGGAACTGTGCCATCGACCACCTGAATCGTCTAGGGAGTATTCCCCCTAAAAAACCTTCAGCATTTATATTTCCAAATGTAAACTTGAAAAATGAAACAAGTCCCTCAAGGAGGTGAAAAGCACTTAACTAATTTGCAAAGGGTTTCCTAAAGGTTGGAAATGGCCTTCTGCAACAAAGCAACAAGTGTTTGGCGCAATGTGATGTCGGCAGGCTTCAAAAGGAGAATGCAACAAGGTGTTGAGGGGGGGACAGAAAGCTAAGGCTGAATTGTAACAGACACCCTTACCTTCAAAGTGGCAATTATCTTTGGCAAATCCTACAGGGACATGAGATGTATTACACTGGCACAGGTGGGGATCATCTGACGTGGGCTGCAGGAGACAATAGAGAGGAAAGGCAGGGAGTAAGACTGGTTTATAGGGTGAGGAGTCAACGGTTAGAATATGGTTGTCAAGAACAAACAAAATAAACAAAGTAGGCAGAGATTAGTCAAGAGAAAAGTCAACATTTTAAAGGAATGGCTGTATCCAAAATTCAAAGTGCATTTTTTTGTCGCAATTAAATACAACATCTTCATTGGTATTTTGAGCACAAGAACTTTTAAAAATAACACAAAAGGTATTGAACACTGTACATACTAGGTTTTCTTTTAATCCTAACTCCCCAGAGTGATTTACTAGGAACCATACCCATTCACACAAATTCCAACCCCATATGGTAAACTGTGCACAAAAACTGTTGGACTCTGTTTATTTTGGGTATGCCTGAACCCATGTTTAAGCACAAGCAGTTTAGGGGTACAGTACCCAGTGCCACAAATTCACACACTTTATTTGTGTTCAATTCTGTGTGGTTAGGGAAGGTTAGGGTTAATAGGGGAAAGAAATTCACGTCAACTAAATGTATGTAGAAAAAAAAGCAAATTAGAGTTTGTGCTTCATTAAGAAAAAGGGATCTGTGCATATGGTAAAGCATGTACCATACATGTACATACATGTAGGTGCACTTCTCACGCTCAGTTTGTAGAACACCTGTCCAGTCTTAAACAAGATAAACAAGCACATAGGTACAAATACATGGAGCTTGGTGGTGGTCATTGCCCTCATGGGTAAGGGAAAGGTATTACAAAACCAGAAGGTGCAGACTTCTTGGGTAAACTATTCACAGAATTTTACAAAATGCTGGCATGTGACAGTAAACACAAATAAATAACAAAACAAACCAAAAACCTCAAATTTTTTATTCTCGTGGGTGGTGGCCTGCCTCCCACAAATTCAAAGCCGGTCCCCCCCCCAAACATAAAAGATGTACCAGTACTAGAGTACCAAATAACCAAAAAGGGGGTCAGTGACCACATAAAACCTGTAGGAAAAAAAAGTCACATTTATACCGATGGTCCCTTTCTTTTTTCTGTCTAAAGGAAAACAATTTCTGTTTACAATTACAAAGCCATGTTGAATTTGCCACAACTCAAAAAACTGCACAAGTGAAACACACGAAACCAAAAAAAACCAAAAATACACCAGAATAACTCTTAAGAAGTACAGAACCCAAAACAAAAAACCTTCAAAAAACTCTCAAGCCAGTGACTTTAGCTTCAAACGACATTTTCCGACTACTCCCATGCTGGCCTGGAAAGATGCCGCGAGTTTAATGATCAATAAATCATGTACGCAGCAAAATTCCCACCAGTAAGAACAGAACTGGAACGAGCATTGAACAGGGAAATAAGGGCAGGAGTGCAATAAAATATGACATGTTATCATGCGCTTTGAAATAATATTTGTCCGACTTTCAAGCACCAAGTTCTCTGAGACTGTCCAGATATGGTATGTATGCTGCATGTATAACCAGGGGAACAAGCACTGTGTCTGTCTTGTAAGGTACATGTATCCATACAAGCAATGAGGTAACCATACATTACATCTACATCACCCTTTAAAAATCCAGGTTTGGGGGGACCATGGAGGTCCCTATTCTGTCCCCCCCCCAATGAGCTGTCCCGTGCCTAATCTTTTTAAAAACGCGTGTAAAGATACTCATTGTCGGTACAAATAAGACATTTTAACTCAAATTTGAGTCATAGGTTTGTTGTTACTGTCAACTGAAATTCAAGGCCACTTGTATGCCACATGATATGCACCTAGCACCTCAATGGAAAATGCTAACCTGTCTAGAAAAAATTGGTGTTAAAATGACATCAACATTACACATGGATAAAAGCCTTCAAGGCTAAGCGCATAAAAAAGTACATTACGACAGAAAAAATGTCCGGGGGAGGGAGTAGATTCCACCCCCCCCCGGCTTTGTGAATAACAAGACTGCTAAGACAACCTGAATTGACGGTATTCATATATTGGCCATCTTGAACTGAAAGTGGATTCAAACTTTTTACTTGGGGAACCTTAGAGTAAGAACAGCAGTGACAAAATAAAAGTTAATACAAATTCATGTCAATTTTTTCAGAATAATTTAAAATTTACGATGAATAATATCAACATGTTTTAAGCCACATAAAAACTCATAGTGAGGTCCGTTTGGAACCTAAAATAGTCTGGCACTATCCCATTTAACAGATTACATGCAATGAATATGATAGATTCAGGGAACAAGATTTTTTAAAATGGCTCTCTCTTGAATAAGGTCTAGTATTAGCTTGTTAAGTAACCAGAACCTTGGTGTCACAAAGGGAATGGAAAAAACAAGAAAGAAGAACACAGAAATTCAAGAGACTAGGAACCTCAGACTTTGCTCACCATACCAAATTATCACAACAATGCTCTTTACAAGTACATGTATATAAAACACGCTCTTAATAGAATGCTTAGGAAAGACACTTTTCAATGACAACTTAATGTAAGCCTTCAATAGGTTGAACCAAATCTTCCTCAATTCTACAAAATCCAACTTGCCTAGGGGTTTTCAAGGCCAGAATCTGAGGAACCAAATTTTCCTTAATTCTACAAAATCCAACTTGCCTAGGGGTTTTCAAGGCCAGAATCTGAGGTACATGTAAGCACAGAGAAATGTGGAGTCCAGCCACACTATCACATCATGCACATGTACATGACCCATGGGGCTTAATGCCCCTCAAAGTTGAGCACAAAGGATGTATCACTGGTTTTTTTCATGGCAGAACACTTTGCCACCTTTGGAGGGTTCAGAAGTCTCCAGGCAAAACAATACATCTGCAAGGAGTCGGGGTTGATTTCAAAAATCTACACGCTGACCTCTTTCTTTTGCCTCACAGGCTGTAAAAGCTATCAAACCTTTCATTAAAAACAGGAACAAGTGATACCAGGGACAAAAGGGATCCGGGATAAACTCTCCAAATTTCATGTTCCTAAACAGTGGACACTATGTAGTCCCAGGTGGCTTCCACCTGTACTGCAACCGCAGTCTATGGCAGAAACAACATCAAACAGTTTTTAACAATAATATTGTTTCTGGCGAGTTTGGTTGGTTAAACCCAGGGAAGACAAACAAACCTGGGCCAGGTTGTACCAGCCCACAAAGAAGCTACCAGTAGCAGGGCGGCCATGACGGGTCACAGAGTTGAGGGATGCGACTAATCCATCCACACCACGTCCTTACAGGACCACGCTAATGGTGACAAGATGCTGTAAAACAGCCCCTATCATTCCAAATGACAAACAAGGCGGATGCATCCCAACTCCATGAGAAAACAAAAGAGATAACGGATGGACCAACTCTGTCCCAGCTGATGACCTCATCCCGACCCAAATGCCAGCCAGAGGTTGTTGACCTCGCCAGCTCGTAAGAAAATACTACACCATTCCGTGCATCCCACCAAGCAAACAGGGGCATAAAAAAAACTCAATGGTTTCTCAGAACGGCCGACAACCCCACCGCCAATGCTCAACTCACGATCAATGGGTGCAGTGGACACACAGAGAAATATTTTGGGATCCTCTTGTTTGGCGTGAATGGTACTCGTGTCTTAGGGATTCTTTTAAAAGGAGTGGTGGAGAGTGCAGAACAAAGGGGAAGCGGAAGACAGCACGGCTCTTCATCGCCGTGACAAAAACAAGAAGTGTTTGACCAGTGGGAGGTCCAGCTGGGTAGGACTAAAACGCAGTGTCTGCATCAACAAGGATCTAATGACTCCTTATATCTACGACTGTGACACAGGACAAGAAGAGACCTGCACCAGGGGTCACCTCTCTGTTTCCCCCTTTTTTCAAACGCCCCAGAATAAACTTTTCATGGAGATAAACATGTCAGGCTTCTAAAAGGGCCCATTAGGGGATTATTGAAAGTTTTGCCTTCATCGCAGCTGGTGTCCTGTCTGGTGAGATTTGTGGGGCCTGTCAACTCAGATGCGACAGAGAAAGGAGGCCTGTACATGTACATGCCTCTGGAATGCTGGCCTCCAATTTCCTTTTTTTTTTTAGGGCACTGCCGTTCGGCACTGGTGGACTGGCTGAAATAACGGCCACTGATGCCAAACTTGAAGGCATTAATGCCATCAGCGTACCAAAGTTATGGGCATTAATGCCATTCCGATTTTTGTTGGATATTGCATGAAAATGATTCAGGTCTAAGAAAAAGTAGGACATCCATTATACCTGAACATGTCCGTAATGAGTGCTGAACTAGCAGCCGAGCGTTAAAAGGCTTCGGCCCGTTTTGACGGCAGCTGTGCTTTCCTCGGCATTTTGCGCACCACAAAAACTGGCCAGGCCAGTGATTTTGGACACAACAACATATGTGAGAATTAATCAGGGTAGTCCCGATGGACTGATGTCATGCATGTACTGTTCGGATCGCACGCAGCGCGTAGCACTAAACTGCAAACACTACATTGCGGTGTTAGTTAAAATACTGCCACGACCATACAATTGTCCTGTGTGCATGAAAAACGTGGAGCTCTCGATATACTGACAACGCGTACACGTTGATAAGCACTTGTTCCAGACTAACATTATCGCATGATACATTAAAATGCTTGGCTTGGGCATGCCCTGTTATGTTCAGTCGTTGGATAGGCCGGCGAGTGTCGCCTGTGCCATGCCTGCGATCGTGCAGTGTGCATGGAGCAGGCCGGGTCGCCAGTGCGCGGTAGGCTGAGTGTACGATATCCCCATTATACACACAGTGCACGCACGCCCTGCATATGCATGCATGCCATACATTTGGGTGGCGCGGCGCGGTGTTCCGGTCAGATGTGAGCGATCATGGAACGACGTGTATGTCGCTTTGCATGCCGCTTTCCGTGTACCTTGCTGAAGACAGGCAGTCAATATGCACGTGTAAGGCACTACGGTCAAGAGAAAAAAAGGGCACTGCTATCTTGGCAGTGAAACACGATCACTTTTCGGAGGCATCACGGCCAAATGGGGGGGCACCAACGGCCGTTTGGAAATTGGAGGCCTGGGAATGCATGAATTTTCAGACATGGGGGCTACCACACTTTTGCAGGTTTGCTTTTGGAATACAAGAGTAGAATGTTGCGCCTACATGTGTACACATTCTGTATGCCTTGCCATAGCTACTCCGATGGAAACAAGCCTGTATTGTAATGTGACAACATCAAATCAACTTTCTCTTTTTCTGGTGCATGTACAGGTACTATAAGCCTGAGTAAAACATCACAATGGGAATTGTCGCTAGGGAGCTTACACAATATTACGCGCTGAACATCGGCATGTAAACAACTCACAAATGTGGACATTGAACCTCATGCAAAGGAATTGATTTGGGGTGTGGGGTTAATGCCTTCAGGTTGATCCAAGGAAAATATTGAAAACTGTTTGGTATCGCTCTGGGTCCTGAGCCCGAGACTTTAGGCGGTGAGATAAACATCAATAATTGCAATGAAATATGTGGTCCCCCCTCCCATTAAATTGGCGATGGTGTGAACTCTGGAACTATTTACTTGGTTCACACTCGAGTTTCAGCAACATGTACGGTAAATGCACAGTTAAGGCAAAAAGTTTACATACACCTGGTAGAACAAACAGAAATTTCCTTGAAGTTAACAACTTCACCCATTCCTACTAACTTTTCTTTTCACGAAGACAGACAAGATGGGTCTCTACATAATGTGCATGGTGTATGCATCAAATACAAACACCCTGATATATATAATTTACAAAAACCAAAATTTTACGTACTCCAGCCCTAATATTAAGTACCACTTTGGTTTGGTCACATCTCACACATGTACTTGCAGTAGACCTCTTTCTGAAGTGTTTTTGAAAGACAACAAGGGGTAGAGGTAAATTTTCACAAAATGATTTTTTTCAGAAATATTAATATTCTGAACCATTATAAATGTCTCTGAGTATTTCCAACTGGAGTACACACCCACTGTGAACATTAAGTCAAGATACAATTTGTCTGACCTCATAAAGAAAAAGTTGGCAAAACTATTTCAACCAGCGAAAAAAAATGTAGGCCTACCGGTATGTTAAACTTTTGCCCCAACGGTACACGTATGCCTGTTAATGCAAACGTCTGTAAGAACAAAGCAGAAATCAAATCTATCAAATCATTCACGTCATATAGAAACAAATAACGTGAAAGCTGGTACCGGAGCAAATTTCACAGCCGGTAATTTATGGATTTGCTTCGCGTGCATGTACGACATGTAAGCACAGAGGCCTAAATGTACATGAATTAGAATGATTTTTGTACAGTGTACCATTCAGGATGAATTGTATTTTAGTACAGCACAGATTCAGTGATATCCTTGAGTGTGTGTGGAGTGATTCTCCATGGTTCAAAGTGGGAAAAGGGCCCCAAAAAAAAAAAAAGCCAACAGCCCCTGCTGATTGCCACAGCTCCCCTGCCGGCCCCGGGGGTCAAAGGTCACAAACTAGCAAAAGCCAAGGTTGAATTGGGGGCCTGCAGGGGGCCAGGCAACAGTATGTACACACTGTAATGAACAATGTACACATGTTCATATGCACCCAGCTACTTCTGGGGTGGACTCCTTTGAACAATCTGGTTTGGTAGTCTGGAATCACAGCGAGAGTGCAGCCATAAAACAAGCAGCCATTTGTTCGCACAGAAATTAAATCAAGAGGGGACCAAATCGAGGCAGACCAGGGATGGGCTCATACCTGCATCTGTAGAAATAGACATAGTTCATGTTGAACACAAACAAGAAACTTTCTTTTTTACTACCACCCTATCCATTCCAGATCAACAAGATTCTAACTTAAGTGATTTACACTAGTCTTCAAAAGTTAAGGGCCACAATCAATTTAAGTTTGACACCCCAGTACCGTACTTGATGACATAAAATTACTCACAGTATCCGGTATTTGCATTATACATTAATGTAAAGTTGTTCTAAAAATACAACTGTATACATCTAGCACATTCGCTGTTATATACCCCCTTTGGAGTATATGGAACTTCTGAAGACTTTTCCAACACTAATTTTCATAAAAGTTGTACAAACATGTGGGTTTCTTATACTTTTTACTCTTGTGCGTTACCTTCCAGAGCCCTGCAAAGCATTCTGAGCAAAATTCCCAGGCACTAGTTTTGATCTACGGTAAGTGGACTCACTTTACCCAGGGTTGAGTGGCTTAAAAAACCCACACCCTTTACAACCAATATCTCCATTTTTTTTCCTTCTGCCACTCCATGCCATTGTAAGACGCTGTTTTTTGTCAAGAGGTGCGGGTGGGGCTCCTTGAGCATCCTTCATGTTGACAAGGACCTCTAAAGCTTCACGAAGCAAACAGGGCAGATCACTTGAAAGGAGCAGAAAGAACTGGAGAGTCCACCAGAAACTGGGCTGAACAAAGCCCTCTATATTCTCCTTTCTTGCAACTGGGAAAAGACTGTTCAGCATTAAGAGCCCATCTGGGTTGGGCTGTCTTCTTAACGTGCTATCCCTTCAGTTCAGTGTGTTGATGAGTCTAGTAGACTAACAGGGCTGTATATGGGCTGTGCACTGGGGGTCTTCGCTAGGAAGAGTCACTCCAGCTACACCCTACTTAAACCTTTGGAAGTTGGCCCATCATTTTCAATGCCTGCACATGACCCAACCTGTAACTGAGAATCTCAGCTGAGACCATTCCAGAAGGGACTGGTGGGCTAGTTCTTTCAGCTTGCTACTTTAACTCTAACCCCCTAGGGTGTACGTAAAATCATATTGAAATCGGAGGATTGAGGACGGTAAATATTGGGACAAGATAGGCCTAAGAGTGACTGGAATGCACAGACACAGACTGGAGAACCTGAAGTCATTCATGTACATGTACCGGTATGTTGCCAGTTTCGGAGTGAGTTACAGTTTTCACGTCCGAGTTTCTGATTAATCATGGAAGCAAAAACCAATGCACAAACGGCGGCGTACATAACATACAAACTAACTAAGGTATTTGTGTGTGCTACATGCTTCAGGAAAAATGAAGAAAGATAATTTGGTAAAGTATGGAAACCTAAAGTCAACATGCGTGTTACCAATCTTGATGAAAATGCATTTATGGTTTTTTCCTTTCAAATTACTTGACAAAGATTTCTCAATGTCTTTGTCACACATACCCAATTACAGTGTGCTGTGTGGATTTTGTAAACCACTGCCAACACCTTTAACTAGCCCTCACTCAAGTAATCGGCATGTGGGAGAATACTTTCCCTGAAGTTGCGGCCTCCAGCTGAACTCTAGAGACACACCAACAGGAACGTTGTACGGTTACAAAAAAAAAAAAAATTACCACTGCCCTTCTGATCCTGTGATCCTATCAAACCATGAAAAAGGCACGCACAAATAATGTGATTACGACTTCACCTCCTTACAATGGAACCCTGATCAATGCGGGGATTACCTGGAGCTTGCCGCTCCATAACAATTGCTGTCCCCTAAAACCGCCCGCAGCTTCAAGTTGAAGAGTAGCGGATCAGGCGCATTGTATGACACTTCTGCTGTGGCAGGAACAAACATGGGACCGTAGGTGTGGGGATGGGAGGCGAGATGTCGCATGCGGGGAGTGCAAGAATGGTAAAAGGGCTGCTAGAGGCCCCCACTGAGAGGAAGAAGTGATTGCTCAGTCATCGGAACTGACTACTGACTGAGGACAAGAAAAAAAGCCTCAAACGGACCTGTGTTAAGTACACACCGGGACCACTTGTTTCGGGTAGGGCTCTTTATTTGAGCAATTTTAGCCAGATTTGAAGAGAGATATCCTTGGCAATTTGTTCAGCTTCTTAAGGGGAAAGTATCAAATATTTGAGGGCTTTTTATGACACAGGGGAAAAAAAACAACAAAACTGGCATGTGTGATGTTCAATCCAGAGGTGATATGAACAGCATACTTTTTTATGCCCGGGGGGGTTCTCTCTCATGTGATCCTGCAGGGGACTTACAAAACTACCAAGAGTGAATATCAGACATTGGCATAAAGACACATCTTATTTCAGTGCACAAGAGCGCTCAAGGTTAGTTTGTACATGTACATGACAATGGTGCTTATAAATACTCAATAATAATGCAGTTTTAGGTGTGAGATTTGTTGGTTTTCCTCATTAACAAGTATTGTGTGCACATGAATATGGAATGTTGTCTGGCATATACACTGTACATGGACACATGATGTGAATACACAATTCTCCAGTGTTTTCAGAAGAGCTCCTATTCACGTTAATGACTGTGAAATGCTGTTTCACTGATCAAATTTCCTCGCTTTTTTCTTCTCGAATGATTTCCTGTTGAAATAGCTTTCAGGTCACGGCTACTGTGTGGCTTTGATATCAATGTCTCTTTGTACTGCTGGCCTCTGGCGCCATGTGAAAGGCTGTTCAGGGGCAACAAAAGGTTCTGGCCAGAAGAAAAGAACATTCCTGCACAATGGCTGGTTGTCTCCTTGAAATGCCAGTGGTAATGCTGTCTGGCTCCCAGATTCTTGAGAAAAGAAAATTGTTTGGAAAGGGAAAATAAAAAATTAAAAAAAACCCGAAGTAAAATGAGATTCAATCACTGAGGAGCACATTCTTCAAACACACTAGAGGATCTATGGAAATCTGCCCTCAAAATTCACGACATGATTCATTAATCCCTACTCCCTAGCACATGTAGCATGTGTGAAAACTCATATTACAATTGGAGGATTCAGGAGTGTTAGGAATACGTCTACTACAGTGTACCTCCGGTGACAAAGCAGATGGAACATTTTCACATCGCCGTCAACTACATGTACCGGTATCGCCTATCGGTACCTTATGTGATTTAATGAAGTGGCAGTACTGGTCATCCTTAGCAAATGAGAACAGGCATGTAAACGGCAATCCAAATTTTACGAAACAAAATTCCGTACAGGTACTATCAGAGGTGAGATTTGAAGAAACTGAAACATATGAACAAGTGCCTCCTTAGACCATGTACACACTGGTACATGTCTCTCAAACCTCTCCAGTTTGACAATTTCTCACTCTACAGATCCTTGCTTGTTGATTTTTTTTCAGTTATATTCCGATAATTTTCATCTTCCCCTTAGCAGCCTCTTTTCCCCGGAAATCCAGAAAAATCCGGACAAATCTCATGCCTGAATTATGCACAAAGCCAAATGCAGTGCCACGAACAACGGGCGCATGATACACTGTACATGATGTACATGTACGTGTACACGAACATGTTTAGTAAATTGCCCACGACACGAACATTTCAACTAATGTACCGGTATTCCCGTGTTTATTACATCTGCTGGAACCCAGAGGCAAAATACCATGAAGACTCCAACTCTTGTGTTTTTCAGAATATCAGGCACTATCTGAGCACAGCATGACTTTTGTAATGGAAGGGATTAATTTTCCAGGAAAAAAAGGATATACATGTACACTGTATGTACATGATTTATGGACTGTAAAGCACACTCCTGTCTTGACTTTTCATTTTGCTCTGCAAAAACACCTTTTAATTTATAGCATACTGTGAAATTATGAAATTGGGAAGAGTTGAAAATTTAAAGCAATGAAGGAAATATGAGTGCATGTTGAATTTCACAAATGCTACTTTATTTCTGAGGGCAAAAATCCTCTCCACATGATTTATGCTCCCACACTCCATTTGACCCATTAAGGGTCATAATTTACCACGTCACCCATAGCTGTATGGTTTTAATCAGTGCTGTAGGTCGGTGGAATTCGTACTCCGTTAATTGTGGGTGTTCATTATCCAGGGAATCTGCCCAGCCCAGCAGGGTCTTCCTTGCTCGGTCTCAGATCATGCTGGGTATTTCCTGCCCTATGTAGTCCCAAACAGGCATTGTTATGGAACGACGAGTCCCTGGACAACGTACTGCAGCTACATGTAAGAAGGTTCAAGGAACCTGGGCTGTGATTTTAGCCAAGGAATGCTAGACCCATGCTCAGTAATGAGTTAAATTTCTTCCATTGAATATTAAAATCAAAGGGTGAAAAATGACCAAAACAGATCACTTTCATCTAAGTTTTACGATTACAACGGTAAAATACCCTCACTTAAAAAAAATCGTGACAAGAGACACAAAACTGCAAGAGACTCATTCAATGGATTAATTTCTGTTCATTTTTTTTTCTAATATCAGGACATTTGGGAGTGATTTCCTAATAAAGATGATTTCCCTCAATGTACAGGCCAGTAACATATCCACCTTGAGCAGAAGCATCACCTCATTGGTTGAACAGAGCCAGGTTGGTCGGGAGTAAGTGTTCATTTTGCTGGTGACTGTGATGCATTTCACAGTTGTTCGTAACCAAGCGAAGTGCAGTTCCAAACAAAAGAGCCTCCGTTGCTAGGAAAACTGCCCCCTCTCTTGGTCCAGCTCGGGGCTCACTCACATTTTTTCAACAAATTATACCGCCGCTTCACCGCAAAATAAAAGCATTTACAGGTAAAAGTGGTGGAATTCATTTTAATCAAACCATCTCAGAGTCTGAGTTTCAAACTTACAGTCCAGTCCAGGTTTCTAACCCTTCAGCGCCTGTTCGACAAAAACCTAAGCACATGTAGCCTACATGATTTGCAGAGAAATGGAGGAAAAGCACACTGTCACTGGATCAGCATGCACGCAGTCAATTTGGTTTTACTGGCTTGCAAGCTTTACACATGAAACTAACCTGATGTACCTACTATGTACTTGTACAGTGTACAGTACATGTACATATACTGGTACATGTCATGTTCATGTAGGTATTGAATGCAAGATCCATGCTTCATGTACACTGAACAGGAGATCACTAGCAGTATACACCAACATCAGCACATGTAATAGTTGGCCGCTACATCCCTAAACCAGAGTCAAGTCCTTGGTCCCCAATGTCATGTACACATACACCTATCCCTCGGTGGCGGTTCTGTACCCTTTGCCCTGCTGACAGACGCACAAGCCTAATGTAATGATCTGGTCCAGAGATATAAGGTTTCAAGGCTGCCCCTCCTGGGACATATGGGGGAAAAGCCTGTCCCTGGCCTTCCAACAACAAAGTAGCACAGCCGACAAGAATAGCTGACCTCGGAAGCAGAGCGATTCTAAATGAATTATCCCCTTACCCATGGCACACTGTGAAGTTCTACAAACGCTGAGGGGTACATGTACGTTTCTTAAAAGGGTTTTATTCATGTACATGTACAGTCATTATGTAGTCCATTTAAACTCCCTTTTGCTCAACACAAGAACAGAGCCCTTTCCCATGTACCCGTAGGCAAGCCTCCTACAGTGTACATGTACACCTTTCAATGCCACTAAATGTACACTGTACATTGTATGTACAATTCAACATTTGTGCATTCACACACCTGTACTTCATTTGAACATGTTCTAGCCCATTTTACACACAAACAAATCTTATTCAACCATATGTACATGTACATTTACGTTCTTCTCTTTTGGCAGCGCTGTTATTAACTAGGGCCAAACCTGACGAATCTTAGCAATGGTCAGCAATCAGAGACTATGCATTCATTAATTGGACTCACACTAAACAAACTGACAGAGCCGTCTTGGGTTTAAATTCAAACTGCCACAGCTTGCCCCCCCTCCTTCCTCCATTACGGCTTCCGAGGCATCATCCAGTCTGGTCCATTTCATCAAGGAGAACTTAGCACAGATGCCCTTGCACTCAATCAAGACTGGGCCCTGCTGTTTGCTTACAGATGCCAGGGGAGAATGTTAAACACTGGGCCGGCTGGTGCTTTGATCTGAACTTGAACCCACCTTCCATAAAATAAATACCCGGAAACTTTAAGGCATATCCTCATCGTCCAGTGAAGGTCTGGATCTCAGTTTGGACAAGATCAACACAATATTTCCTTCTCACAAGACGACCCCTTGACCTTTGATGACCTCTCCACCTCCCCTGTGGCTCCTGGTGATTGCAGAGGGAGGCTGGTGTGGCTTTCAAGAGAAGTAAAGGACCTTACTAGTTCATGTAGGTTAGGTTTGTGGCTTGAGGTGTCCTGAATATGTTTTAACATGGAAAGGGGTCTGAGCTAATCTGTTTGTTCCTGATCTTATCCTCAGTACCAAACAGGGAGGGATTCACAGGTAATTTGTATTATCACAAGCAAGCCACAACCGCACTGTCCATATCCCAGGAGAGGCCCACCATCTGGTGCTCGTCAGACTCAAGCTTTGGCAGACTGTAATTTGACTCAATTTCTTTTCCTGCTGCAGATTCTCTGACAGAAAAAATATATCAACTGCATGGAAACTGAGCTAATGGGTTGTACATACCAGTACATGTACAGCTGTGCAAAGCATGCATTTGGTACTGTATCGTATACCGGTACTGTACCGGATACCAGTGGAACAATGTACAAATCCAAAAGATGCCAAAATATGCATTCATTTAGCACTCCTGTGTGAAAGTGTGTACAGTGTAGGCCTACATGTACATGTACATGGAAGCAAATGGCATAACCACCATTCTCATTCAAGTCTTTTGTGTGCTGAATCGTGTACACACGAACAGAATTAAGACTTCCAGGAAAGCCTCAACTTTCCTCTGGAGATTCACTAAGTGCATCATCTTTCTAAGACATGCCTACCTACAGTACATGTAGGCCTATATGTCGTTTTTCACAGCTCTCTTTTCACTGTGTGATGCATGCTGCTAACTGCCTAATCCTGCAGGACAAAGTAAAAGAAACCTTCTCAGAAGGATACCGGTATGTCACAAGTGGTGGAGATGCAAGTACATCTTTCTCAGAAGAATGTCTTGTTTTTCACAACTCTTTCACTTTGCATGCACCGCTACCGTTGGTCCGGTACGTCATGGCTATGTACAGAATAATGTATTGTGCTGCTTATCCTTGGGCACAGCTTTTCCACCTTGCCAACATGTAGGGCTACACTTGTACATGTACTGTCCACGGTCCATGCAATGAGCATTCCTTTGTTATTCAGCTCAGTGTACAGTACATACATGTGCATGTGCTGTGCAGGTTACATGTACCCAAGCTCTTAAGTGCCTCTGGTGGGGTGGGGGAGTACATGGATTCACACTCAGCCAGCTTTCAGCAAAGCCTTCTTGGAAAAGCCCACTTGCTGCGTACATGTCCACCCCAGTGGACTAATCTTGGTGAGGACAATGCACAGGAAACTATTCATTAGACATCATTTGTCCTGCCTTCTGGGGTTGGGGGGGGGCTATTTGTGGCCTTTTCATTTGTACAAGTCTGCCCAGCAGGATTCAAGAACATCAGAATAAAGTTCTTGTTCATAGCAAGACATACATTGTACACAAAAAGCAAGGGCATTCTGCATGGGGGATAATTTTACCTACCAGTGGAAAATGCAGCTTAATTGTAAAAAAATGTTATTCAAGTTGTTTTAAAAAAAATACACGCACACTTCTCTTACAAGTTCACAGGCTAACTTGTACATGTGCATGTACAGTGTACAGTAGATGTACATGTACATATGCAGAAAGTACCCTCAGCTCCAGCACAGTGCAAGTAAAAAAAAAAAAGAGAACAAAGGTCATAAAAAAGTTTCTTATCAGAAGGTAAATCACTTGTACAAGAAGTAGTGGCCAATAAAATCACAATTGCAAATAACTACAGATAAGTGGTTTCCATGCACCTAAAGTTTGGTGGTGAATGAACAAATATTACACATGTATGATATGGTACTATCAGAGAGCTACAAAGGTTTTCACCCCCCCAAAAATAATCAACTTGCAGTAGTACCGGTAGAACGCATTACTGGCATTTTTCTGATTAGAAAACTGAGAAAATAAAAATCAGTAGGGATATCTACAGGACAGGGGTTCTTCCAAACCATGAACTGGTAACGGTACATTGCGTGCATGACCAGGTTATAATACCGAGTTATTGGACCAAGTTTTGTTAATATCTAAGGCCCTCGTAAATGGACGTGTAGATAACGTTACCCAATTCACATCTCCCATACTTTTATAGTTGTAACATACTGGATTTAAATAAATGTTCACTGATGTAAACAGCACGATACAGTTCTTTCATAAAACTTCAGTGAAGATATCAGTGTTTAAATTTATGTTTTGGTATCTCTTGTAAGTTTACTAATCAAAAGCAAAATAAGTTAAATGTGCTTCGTTTACATGTACAGTTGTCGCTTATATGTGTATTTTTTTTTACTGCAAACAATACGCAATATTTTTCTGCTGAGTAAAGGGAAAAAACGGGTTTATTTTTTACGTTCAAATGCTGCCAACAAGTATCTGGGTCAGACAAAAAAAGGCAAATGAATAACAAATTTCACAATAATAATTTCCGAGGGACTCAAACATTAATTTTAAAAATGGAATCAAAACAAACGATCGTTAAAACAACTTCCTCTGCACTACAATATTGATACATTAATTAAATGTCAAAACAAAGCCTTCTAAAATGACGTCATTTTCGATTCATGAGGGCACAGGAAGACTGCAAGCTGGTTATGGTGGAATATTTCGTAATCGTTTTCTTGATGATCATTAGAATTTTCTGCGCCCTGTCTAGACTGAGTGAAAATCAACCCCAAACTGAAAGTTTTTCAGTGGAATATGAAATCTTCTTCGTGAGGGTGAAATAAGGTAGTGGTCAAATTAAAAAGACGGAAATCTTGGCATATTTAGATGGCCAGTTTATTGAAGTTCGAAGCCTTTTTTCTGTTTAAAATTTCACTCACCAGATATCAAGTAAGTTCCAAACAGACTTGCTACCGGTAGCATGACAAAATAACCTCTTTAAAAGAAAATATTCATAACGATGTCAATCAACGAAGAAAATTGACATTTTGGTCCACATTTCATGCATCTTCACCAGCTCATTAAGTATTCCAAATGGGGTTACGCACAGAACGTCACGTATACGGTGCACATAAGATGAAAGGCTTATCAGTGTGCAGCGGACTGACTGTTATATCCCACTTCCAAAGTCACTAAAAAGAACACTTTTTGGTAGGGCTTTTAAAGTTTTATTGCCACAAACCTAATAATGCCTTGTGACAAAGTTGAGGTCAAAGACCACAAACAAGCAATGCCAACATACATGTACACGTACCAGGTACATGTAGAGCATAAATTTCACATTTTTACAACCGGTCCAGTAAATCTTCCCTCAAAAATCCAATGTGAATATAGCTAAAGAAAAACAGGCTCGGCAGGGTCAGCTCACATCACAGTGGCTCAGAATATTTAGGTCAAGGCAAATAACCTGTAGTCCTGCAGATACATGTGTACATGTACAAATGCAAGCTACCCCCAGCACGCCCCCCCCCAACTCCTGATTCCAAGCACAGCCAGTCAGATCCTCAATCACTGGCCCACTTCCCCAGTTCCCTCTGAAAACTCCCTCTTAGCTTTTCATTAAATTGAGCCCTGGCAGAGTACATGTACATCGGCAATCAACAGGTCAGAATTTCGAGTGCTTTGACAAACCGAGCCAATCAAGGGTCACCCTTGGCCAAACCAGTGAGTCTTCTTATTTAAAACCTTCCGAGACAAAATCAATCTTAACCCTCCTTGACATTAGAACAATTAAATTCAAAGTTAATTAAGTCAATGAGTTCCTGTTTTTCCTTTCACGAAGCCATATTATTCAACTTCACTGAAAAGAAAAAATGCACACATGTACATGTAAGGTACTTCAAAATGACATTATTGACCTAATGTTATGAATTATTTTCCTCAAAATATTATCTCTAGAGCAACACCCACAAAGATGGGTTTTTTGGGGGCCTCCAATCCTTTTCTGACCCAAAGTTTGCAGATGAGTCCCCCCCACTGGATTAGATTTGCAGGTGGAGTGGACTACCAAAAAAAATTGCCCCAACAGTTCACCACTAACAATGGGAATAACACTCTTGAGGCAAACTTTTCATCGGTAAGCAGTCCATGTTTCAAGTTCATTCTCAACGGATATTTATCAACTGATCCAGGCCATATGTCCACCTTATAAAAACCCCATCAAGACACCACTTGCATCCTCTACATGTCAAACTGTTCTCATGCATAAATAGGGACAGAACTTTGAAACTGCGTCCTAAGAAGTGGATCACACAGCCACACTCAGTCAACAGGTGCACACGAGACAGGGCCTGCTTCCACATGTACATGGGTTGCCCCATGTGCCTGAGCCAAAACCACTCATAGCTGGGCCAAAAAAGAAAACAGATCTTTTTCCTTCAGAGCGGCTTCCTGACACAGGATGCGATCTTATGCCATAAAAAAAAAAAGACGACGAAAGAAGAGCAAACAGCACGTTGAAAATTTAACCCAGTTGCCGGGGTTATCATGCAGCGGTTGACACAAATAAAGGCCAACTTACATCCGTAATCCATGGCAACAAATCATTTAAAAGCGCTACAGGTCATTACGGCCCTGTCGGCCCTCTTCAGAAGTTGCCGCCGCATCTCCTCGTCAGTGCATCACAAGGCGGTGTCTCTCTTGAGCGGGCAGCCGTTCGCTCTTCCATTACCTCCAATCCGCCATAAATACAAGGGGGGGGGACCCCTTACCTCCTAACCAATGAAAGAGAAGAGCGCCCACAAAAAGGACGGCATATTGCTTTTTGTGTCATCATCTCACCGGCCAAATGAAAATCCATTTAAAATAATAACTGTTGAAAGGTGTTTCCCCTGCAGGCAGGGAGATGGAGGATGTAGATTGCATGGCGGCAGGTCGTAAGGTTGCACTCTGATACATATCAAAGGAAGCCGACACAGCGAGAATGCATCTGCCTTCTTAAATCCTGAATTTCCATAATCAGACGGAAACTGGGCTCTACCTGGGACGATTTTGAAGGAGGGGGGGTCCACGGAAGGAGAAAATCCACATCTAACTTTGCAGAGAAGTCAAGCATGTTAACATCACAGTTGAGTTGGTTTTTGTTTTCTTAATTTTTTTTCAAAGAGAGTTCCGGCAAAATGAAATGGACATGGTGTCTCTACGCATGGTAATATTCTCAGCAGGGGATTTGTCACGCTTTTTATTCTTTTTTTTTTCCTTAATGGAAAAGGCTGTTGGGCCCGGCTGCTGAATGATGGTGCCACTGCTGTTAATTGGCCATGCATCACCCTGCAGGTATTTCCTTGGAATTCAGTCCGACACAAATTACTCAGTTGTGCGGGTTTTTTTTTTTTGAGGCGGAGGACAATGGGACTATGTGGTCTGGCTGCACGATCAGTACCAACACCGCGATCTATCTGTCCAATGTCTTTTGCAGCATGTTTGTCCCTCTTGGCTATTTCTCATCACTTTTATTTTCCTCGCATTAAATTTTTTTTAAGAGATCTCGTTGGGTAAACGGAGGGGGGAGATTTCCAATTCCGAACGGAACAAACTCTTAAGTGTGCACGTTACATCAATTTAAAGTTTGTTAAGATGGAATGGACCGATGGTGCCATTTCACCGACAATAAGGCCCCAGGACATCGCTAAAATGAAGTCTCCTCGGAGGAGGTTGGGAACTATAGAAAGACCGACAGAATGGGGTGCATGTCAAATATCATATCTCCTCTAAATCCAGGGACAAAGTAATTGAAAACAAATTTTTTCCGAGGGGAAAGGGGAGCGGGGGCTGGCAAGGCTTGTAAATTTGTCACAAATCTGTTGGAAACATTCGGCCTCATGTCACAGTAGGCCAGATATCTCTTAAGTAATTAGGTTGGGAGTTGAGAACATGAGATTTTAATCATGTAGGGCAATGCTTTGCCGAGGACATGGATGTAGGAGGATTGTGAGAGTGACCAGATCGATGTGGACAGAGAGATGCAATGAGTAATTATTCTTGCGGAGTAACAGATATACCGGTATGTATTGAAAAAATAAAACAGTATTTAAGACATTTTGACCAGATTATGGTGGATCAAATTTCACAAGTTTACACATGTAAAGTTGGTCCAAAATTTAAAAAACTTTACAAATGCCGACAGCAAAGGATTTTGGTGAAGAGGTGTTCAAAACTGAGTCATTCACTCAGTCTGCGCCTACATGTGCATGCACCCACGCTGTAAGTCACTGTGCAAACAAAAAGCCTATTTTGACCTCAGTGGCCATCCTTGGATGGTGTTTGGACTGTTTATTTTGGGGAAGAAACTGTCAGAGCAGCTGTTTGTCTTGGCCTGGGACAACTTCTTGGAACTCGGCGGAGTTTCACAGAGGCAACCTGACATTGACTGAATAAAAAGAGGTCGGTCTTGTCCAAGGACGGCATTTCAAGGTAAAGGAAGGCCCACTAAGATGCCATGCTATGTGCGTGTCTTCTCTTATGCCAAGAAGATGTACAGTACATGATGGATGTACATGTAAATTCCACACGATCAAAGCATTACGGGACCCAACCTAAGAGAATGTGTAGCAAGTTGCTAGAGCTACCTCCTGAGCTAACATCCTTTACATGAAAAAGAATCTCCCAAGATATAGATATTGAAGAGCCTCACCAAGGCCAGTTTATCCTTGCAAACACAACTTATAATAAAAAATACCTACAAAATGAAAAACTCAGTCTGTGTAATCTAGCCACATACATGGATTTACTTCTGATGATGTCATAAGTGAACAACTCATCATAAAAACTATTAAGAGGCAGAAGAAATGAAAAGTGTATCCACACACGGGTAATTCTCTGCCATCTTTGCCAAGATTGGGCCACTTGGCCTGTAGCATCATTAAAGACAGACAAAAGGTATCCTGCTCTACACCTAAACCTCACACCCCAGAAAGATGGCCGGTTTTCAACAAAAGGCCGGGGGGGGGGGAAAGGTACATGTACGGTGGATTCGTTATGTGTTACATAACAGCTGCAATCGTGCTTCACACATTTACTCTGTGAATAAAAGTTCTTGGAGGTGGGGGCTCTCAGAAGATTAAAGCAAATGAGGCGCCTCTTGAAAAAGGAGGGCAACTGGTCAATATACCTACATGTATATGCTCAATTGTTGGATATCAATGTGTTACCATACGTGTCCCTTGGCCCAGGGGATGAGGGGTGCAGTTTTGGCAGGAGTTACAATAACATGTACATTCTGTCCTCACTGACATACTTTATGGGGGGAAGTACACTCAAACCTTTATTCAATAACTTCTTTCACAGACCATGTGCAGATATACCGAGTGTTTGCACTGTCATGAGTTTTGGTCATGTGGCACTGACTTTTGTAATAGCAAGCCAACACCCATACAGGAAAAATAAATATCAGATACAGAATATTATAAAGTTAAAATTGTTGGCATAGCATAATGGTCACGTGAGGCAGACGAGTCGGGCAAGTTTTTTTTCCCATGATCTGTGCATACACCACAAAACATCATATGGCACATGAAGGTCATATTGTATCCTTATTATCCTATAGATATCTATCCACTGCTTTACTCTCAGAAACCACAATTTACCAGATACAGTAAACTACAAAGTTGTGATAACTCAGTCCCCGTAACTGGAAACTTGATATTATAACACGGTTATGAGCCCTGAGGTACAGCTATGATGTGGAGTGCGAGATCCTGTAATCATGTGGGGTTTAAGTAACGCTCATATGGCAGCAATGTCCAGGGAAGAAAGAAGATGGGACCAGCGATGTGTATGAAGGTATACATTGTTTCGCATTAAATTCTGCCATACAAGCTTCATCCATAGCAACATACTGTACAAGACCTTCCAACCAAAGGCACGTCTCCTACTAGGAAACGTTTTTTTTCAAATCATGCAGCAGCGAGTTCCGTTCACTCACCCCACCCTAGCTGAACAAATGAAGCTTAATCTGGTGCACAATTCAACAAAGATCTCTACACACGATCTTCTGTTCTTATATGCACTTCACAACAATCTGATTCTTGACCACTGCAACATCACACCATCACACACGACGCTTTTAAAACTTGAAGCATTCTGAAGGGAAGTCCTAAATCACACTTACATATATCACATCTACTTGGTTTTTTTTCCTTAACCAAAGAGGCTACGACCAGCCCCACCAAACTATAACCTGCCTTTGATGGGAAATCATAAATAACCTTGCTGCCCCTTGACAGCGATTTCCCATCTCTAGTGTCAGAAGGAATATGGGTTAATAACATAGGGGGTGTTCTGAAAAGCAGCCTGATTGGGTAGTATCCATGTATTCTCAAGCTGGGAGCCAGCTCCCTGCTGTGAGAACATTTTAGTTGGCTCCTTGTAAAATGCCTGGCATTTTGGGAGGGATGGAATGAGTATGAAGCCTGTACACATGGCAGACCTCCTGTGTATGGTACATACATTAATTGAAGTCTTCAAGGGTGGGGGGGGACTACTGGTGTTTGAGCCGAAGTCAATTTCATGCACAAGGAGGCCTGTCCCAAGTTGATCAATCATTCCTCACTCGACTGAGTAATCACTCTGATTTGACTAACTCGGTTTCAATCAAGCACAGTCAATTTTGTGTAAATTTTTCATATCCATAGAATGTCATTCCATGTACTTTTACTTCCCTTCTCATAAAGTTCTATCGATATATCCCATCCATACAATTTTTGTCTGCACAGCTTGTGGATGAAAATCAGCTTGACAGTTTCCTTGACATCTGAACCGATAAGCCATTTGCGAGCTAGAAGCTGCTTCTTGTCTGCAGTCTGCCAACGCCTAATAGTTCACACTAGAAATCTCCATTGTATCCTGATATTTTTGGCTAGAAAGCTGGCATTTCAGATCCACCGATATCTACATGCACATGGTTAATCCAACGATAAATTTTCAATATTGCCATTAAAATAGTATTAATTCTATGTCGTTGTAGCCTGGTCGTACAGTTATGAGGCCATCAAAATAGCCACAAAACTAGGAGGTGAATTTGAAAGCTTCGTGGCAGACAGGGTTAAGATTCACAGGGTGAAATTAGCCCATTTTGATCGCACACCCCAAGGGCCCATGAGAACACACGCCGTAAGCATAAATACCTGAATAAAAACAGAGGCATGCAACTAGGACTTTGACCAAAAAAACGACAAAATTCCAACCTTTACAAGACTTTGTAGTTTATATAGTGTTTTTCATTTTTCAATATCATTAGTGTGAAGTGAAAAATGAGGAAATCAGCTGATCAGAGGAAAAGTTGCACGAATAAAAATAACATAAATATGTCATTTGGGACTTTCGCCTTTACATTCCCTTCAAACATTCTGTTTGACCACATTTGCTCCAGGTCAGACAAACACCAAAAGTAACATGTCTAATTGCAATGTCACAACCTGGCATGACCCGGTCACTGTCATCTGCACGACAGAACACAGCCACAAACTTACCTGTTTAGGGTTCAGATGAACTGTCCTCTTCTCGGACGAATCAGAGGAGCCTAGAAGAGCCACCTTGGAGTGCCACAACGACTCGTCTGACTCCTGGAACTGGTTGTTCACACATCCACTCAGGACATACCCTCCTAGACAGAAAAATAAAAGCACGCCTCGGTCGGAAAGTGTTGGAGAAGGTAAAATAAACAACCATCCAACTTTTCAAAAACAAAGTACCATTTCCTGTTACAATGACCTTTTTAGCATTTAAGCAGTTTCTTGAAATAAACACTGAAGGTGACTTACAGGGAATAACCATGGAGGTACACATGTGCACACTGCATTGAAACGAATAAAAAAGATTAAAGAAAACTTGGCTCAACCTCCTGCCCAGAAAAGTCTACCCTGATAACTGGACTTCTTTTAAGAAGTTTACATGCCACTCTTCCGGGTTACTCACAACAGTTCAGTAGCTTGTGGACCCTTGCTTAAACTCCAGTAAAAATCCTAATTTACTTAGATTCACAACTTCCAGGCTCATAAACTGTAGGCATTTAAGCTTTTCCTGTCAACATCATATATTGGTCAATAAACTAAAAGATGAATTTTAGTGGTCTGATCCTAGCATTAGAGTCAGGATGTTGTGTATGCTTGGTTTATGGATAATGACTTATGCACACATGCTTTATTAACAGTTTACTTTTGCATGGTATGTTGAGTTGTTGACCTTCAATGGCTTAGCACTATGGTTATCACCCAAAAAAGTGCATGCAAGTCTAGGTACCAGTCCCAGTTTAGAATCAATCAAAATCCCAGAGGTCAAGTCACCCAAGAGGTCATGTCAGAGAGATTGAAGTTAAACAGGCGAGGTGCCATGGACAAAGTCGGACAGTGGAGAAAAGGGCAGGGCTTAGGCAAGTGGGTGGGTGTCATACCTTCTGGGTTTTCCCTCCGCTTAGTGCTAGCACTGGCGAAACCTAGAGTTGAGAACCCTGTGGTCCGGGGAAAAAAAAAACACAAATATGTTACGAGATAAAACGTATCAGAGTCACTCCAAAGTATAAATTAATGACTCATTCTAAAAATCCAATACCTGGCGTTGTCCTAATTAGAGTTTACTGGCAGTCATATTTTCACTTTACACATGATGATTGACAGTCAAGGTTTAATTTCTCAACTCTAACACTGGCCTTTCTTTTATACTTCAGGGTTTCACTATATGCTGGTCGATCTGCACAATCACTCGATCTTTGTGTGATCTGTCAATCTTTACGCACAACTTTCCAACATTTCTGCCATCAGCCAATCGCATGTTCTTTCTTATTTGCAGTTGTGGGGAGACTGGAAGTGGAAGTCAGAGATATTTTACAGGATTGCTTGAAGGTGCAACATCACCCCACGCCAACCAACAAATACAACATGTACACATCACGTGACACATTTTGGAGTCCTAGCGCACTATGAACATGCCCTAATCAAATACAAAGAACTTCATGTTGAAGCTATACCCCCAGAACTGTGGGGTCCGACGTCCACCCCGTTCCTACGTAGGAGCAGGCGGACGTCGGACCCCACTCCCAAGTGGCAGCAGGGCAGACGCCGGACCCCACAGTTCTGGGGGTAGTTGAAGCTATACGTAGATAGACAAAAAAGTCATCATGGGTGCATACACTGAAGTCAAAAGATACTAAAGTAAGGTCAGACTACATCTGTGAGTGTGACTAAAATGAAAATCTGTGAGTAAAATGAAAAGGGATGATAACTTAGTCCTTAGAATTTCACATGTGCATCTATTTGCAACCAGTCCCAGAGGTTGCAATTATGTATGGCAACTTTGTTTTATCAACATGTATATTATATAGCAAAACAGCTTTTTTACGTTTGTCTGTGTTTCCAATCTCCAATGACCGAAGCTAGTCTTGCTCTATACTGGAAATGAGCAAAGAATTCCCTTGAAGGTCAACACAAACATAGAAAACTGTCGAGTGAAGGTTAAAAACTCAGGTCTACATAAAACAGACATTTCCACGGTTAGCCAATACTGATTCGACCTTCAATCCAACATAGGCAGCTACGAGTATACGAAGTACATTTACAACACATGCATGACATTAAGATATCAGTCAGTGACAGTGGACACGGTCACTGGTGCAGTGGTGGAAGCTACCGAAATCCACGGGAGGTTTAATTTTACCAATACTCTTGCTGTTCGTCTTTCCCATGGCACGGGCAGAAGATAGCGTGGTGGTGAAACCTGCCAGACATACGCGAAAATATCAAACCAAGCGATCAGGTAGCAAAGATGTCCATTGCAGCACTGCTCGCAGATACTTCTGGTGAGAATTCACCGTGTCGAGGTCATAGTAATTCGATTTTGAAGTTCAGTGGATGAGTGGATCTATCTTCCAGTTTCGCGTGCGTAGGATTCTGCATACAACCCGTTCATTTGTGTACGAACAGCAACATTCCCACAGCATTCTATGCATGCTGCGCGCATACGTACATGTACGTACGTCCAAAAAATAGCGAGCCCAGTTTTCACTGGTAACCATTCCCACAATCATTTGTTTCCCCTGAAAGTCGGCCACCAGTTGTACAGCCGGCCAAAAATGGGCGGTCTCACTCTGCTGTCAATCACCCACACAAAGGGCGGTGCTTTACCAGGAACCGTCTTTGATTGGAACAAAAGCTGCAAAGGGAAGCTGGCTCGCATCAGCCCCATACTCTCACTAGGGTCACCGGCGCCCAGTATATAAGGCCCAACACTTGTTTTGATATATATATATTCATTAATGAAACGCAATTGGGAACAGAAGGTTAAATCCGTTGTTTGTACCATAAAATTTCTATTTTAATGCAAACTGAATTTGCAATAGTGGATGACACATTATTATCTGAAGTCCGGCTTCGCTCTAAGGGTTGAAAAAGGCGCATAGAAATAAGCATCAGGTAAAAATATTACATGTACAGTGTACCTGCAATTATTTACATTGTTTTGCTTTAGTTTCAATGGCCTAAAGAAAGTACTTTGCTTACTGGGAATTTGCTATCATTTATTTATTTCAGTTCATCCAATAGCACATTTAGCCAATTAAAGGACAATAAAGACAGAAGTGGGAGGAAAACCCACGAAATCAGGCGGGGACTGAAAACCCAGTCCACAAGCTGAACGAATTGGGATTCGGACCCAGGTCGCAGAGGTGAAAAGGCGAGGAAATAACCACTACACCAACCTAACTACGTCTTAAGTATGGATCCCAGTCCAACCATTTTACGGATGCTATATGGGATGACTAAAACTGGCCCAGTTTCCCTTTAAGGCTTTATTTCCAGCTTTCCTCGTTGTCTTCAATTATTCATGGGAATCTTCACGCTCTTGTTCCACTACACTCGTTTTGTATCAGGCGGCGAGCCCTGAAACGCCGACAAAGGCGATTATTTGGAAAACATTGCCACTTGGATGGATACCAACGTCAGTCGAGTGTGCTCCCGATCGGATGTAGTGGCTCTCACCTTCACGGTAATTCGTCTTCCTGTTTTCTTAACGGTGGGGACGGACAGCCAGACCGGCCCGGCGCTTCTGCGCCGCAAGCCTATATAGTGATTCGTTTCGGTTTCAAGTTCGCCACCATCTAATATAGTCATGTATCACCTGAAAGACTGTCAGTGTGGTGAATCATCATAATCGTATATTTTTCAAGTTCGCGCGATTCATTTGTGTGCACACTGGTATTTGAATATTTAACCGTGGGCACTATGGATGTTCAGCACACGCTGCATTTACCAGTGCAGTGGCATACTCCCCTATTTAACTCGACCACGCCAGACTCCCTTTAAAATGTTAGAATCTTTTTTAAAATGAGAACACTTTCGGCCTACTTTTTATAGTACTGTCCTTTTTCAACTTTCTAGTCACGCAATAAAGAACAAGGAAGGAATAATATTAACATTAATAACACAGGTCCACTCCTGTTGAAACGATTCAAGAAAAACTGTTCATACTCAAGATTCTGAACAAGGAACCTGAGAATTTAAGTGATTGTCACAGTCAGGACACATAATTATCTATGTACTTTTTCTTACAGAAAGAGCCACTACAGACGATCCAAACTCGTTTATGCAATTGTTGACCAATGTACTGAAAACCGTTTCCTACGATAAACAAAGTTGATTGTCTTCGTGATAACGCGTGGTCTGAGTATAACAAAAGGGCTGCCGCGCCTCAGGCTTTCACCTGGCAGATGTCCTCCGTGTAGGTGTCCGGAGATTACAGGTCACTCGCTCCCGGCTCATATAGATCATGGTAAGTCCACGTTGCCGCATGGACAAGATGGCGGTGTCCTTTGATGTTCATTCACACTTTGTTCTCGTCGGCCGTCCCCCGATGATACAAGACTCACCATATGAGATCCACATTCAGTACTCGTGTGAACAAAGTAAAATCCATGTTGCCGGGCCATATTGAGTCCCATCAGCGACAAGATTGGCCATGACGTGCCGTCGCGGTTGTCCCCAGAGGAACAACGCCTCAGATTTATACAAAATGTATTTTGCAAGTGAACTTTTCACGAGCGCTCGCCGTAGCTGCACTTTCACAGACAAGTCGGATCCACTCCCCGGTGATTTTCTTCATTGAGCAAGCCTGTTAAAGGGCGATTGGTCCCCAATTCGGTCGATCCGCACGATCACTCGGTATTTACAGATCTGTCAGCCTGCCATCAGCCAATTCGCGGTTGTGTGTGTGTGTGTGGGTTTTTTTTTTTCAAAAAAGGAGTAAAGTCTGAGATTTCAAAGTGATCGACTGATAGCTTGATGATAATCGGCCAATCGCGTCCGACATTTTGCATGTGTTTCACGCAAGAAAGCGCAAGCAAACGACTGGCGGGAAAGACTACGCCTTTTAATCTTGGAATCAAGAAGTCACCCACCCAAATCCATACAGTAATAATAAGTGTTGAACCGATTGAAGTGAAACAGCGGAGGCCCCACAGTAAACCTTTGACAAAATTAAATTCGCCTTTGAAATAACATAGGTTTGAATATATTTGTTTGCGTTCAATCTGATAATAAACTACTTTCTACGTTTATTATAAGGGCACTTTTTTATCAAGGGGCAGGAGCATAATCTTTCCGAAAATTCTTGTCGACTCTTACAACGCTTTTTTTATTTGATCCACTATCTTATATTCATTCTGAAGAAAACAGCACTTGATGTTGGACTTCCCCGCAGATTTATGAATAAACACAAATGCAAACAAAACAAAAAGCCAATGTTTTATGCAGTTTCACGCAGATCCAGACGATTTCAAGTCTGTAAGTTGTTTTGTTCAAGTGATACAAACACAGAAGAGTTGAATGGCACATGTCTTCTTTTCGGTAAATTGGACTTGTGACTAGTTTGCCGGTCTCGTTAATAGTAATCGTCGTCTGTTGTGGCACAGCGGCTAGGTATTTAACATAACAAAAACGGTCACACTAGTTTTAAATTGAGCCATTAAAGTCATTCAATATTCAAAAGTGGTGTCACAGTTTACCACCTCTGAAGGAAATGGGGCTTTTGATGCAGTTCATGGAAAGGACGGGACCGCACCAGCCATATCTTGATATGAAATGGAAAGTGTGAACGCAGGTGCTGCCATTAGTGCAGCCAGAACCTTTGGGTCAATTTTTGAGAGGGTATGGACCAAAACATCGAGGGTTTGCATTGCTGCCATCTTGCAGGCCAGTGCTTTTGTTCCACATGGTATAGTATGCACAAAGGAGGTTTCGCTGTCGAACATAACGGCCCTGCAAGATGGCTACCACGCAAAGCCTATATTGAGGATTTCTCCATGCAACCTCAACACACAAGGAGGGACGAGGCTTAATACTTCTCCCCAGTTGTGTACACGGTGGAACTTCCGGTGTGAATGGTGGTTAGCTCTTAATCCAGTTCAAACATCACTACCCAAGCCAAGATTGAGATTAAGCACGTCGAGTATTGTTATGACGACCACCATACACCATTTGTTTAATGGGAATTTTTTTCGACGGAAATAAACAAACCTATTTTGCCCCTGATGAGTCCCTTGCGGTGTACAACCGGAACACGCCGGGGTCTGTTTGACAGTCTGACAGTTCAATAAAGGTTTGATAATCCGAATTTGGAATAAACTTTCTTAGTCCAGATGTTCAAAAGTCCGATACTCCGAAGATTCATCAAGTCAAAAAGCACTTCAACTTTCAAAGTCCCAACTATGGGTTTGACTTCCCTTAAATCTTTTAATTTTAATTTTGGACAAAGGAGGCTTGTTATCAACTCTGACTTTTATGAACCTAAGGTCAGATGATTTGCTATTCTGTTTTCCAACTAATAAGCATTTGGACTATCGAACCCATAGTAGACAAATGAACTATAAGTTGGACAATTGAACTTAACGACTATGGACCTTATTGGTGAGTTGGCCGTATTGAAATTTAGAGTGAAGTTAATTCTTCATTTTTGGAACTGGAAAGCATCCATAAAATCTATAATTTCCCGTCAAATTAGTATAAATAGCTATCTACTCTGGTGAGTGATTTCATATTTGTAATAAAACGTACTTTAGTGTCTTACGCCAGATTTGGAATAAAACGAAAGGGAAGCTCGGAACCTTCATTAGACGACAATTTATCAAGCAAATTCGATGAACAAGATCAGAAATGGCTTCCTCGGGAATAAGGTACCCTCAACCTACTACTGAGGGGTAAACAACACGTCATAACCCCTCAACGAATGAACGGACAGTACGAGTTGTCTACGTATCGGCTGCTTTGTACATCAGCAATTACATCTAAACGTCGCTATGATTAACGTCTGTGCTCACTCGACGGATCGGTCATTTCGCGTGTGATTTGAAAATTATTGGCCTTCTACTAGCCAAAAAGCCATAATCAAATCTAATGACAATTTTGCGAGAGGGTCATCTTTTTTCTGTCAAAAACGTCAGTGGCCATCATTTATAGGCCTAAAGGTTCGGCTTTCTCCATTTAAACGTTCGATCATCCCTCGGTGCATTTTGTATTATTTCGTGGGCTGATTTTATTTGGAAAGGGGAGAAAAGAAGCTTTCAATTTCTTAGAGTTAAAGCCATGAAGAAGTTAAAGCCGTTAAAGAAAGGTGTGCGTCGTGACTTAGCTCGCCAAATCATGCTCATTTTGTGCAGAAATTTTATTCATTCAATAAAAATTCCAATTTCCATATACCTAGTTTCGTGTGACTCGTGTATAATTGAGTTCAATGAATACGCGTATAGGCCTAATAGTGACTTGTCCCTGAACAAGAACAAAAGCATTTTCCTATCCATTTTTTTCTTTTGCCGTCTTTTAAACATTTTTTACGCGTTTGTAGGGATAAAAGTTTGTAGGTATATAATATTATTCATTAATTAAGTCGTATCTCAAAAATTGTGATTTATTTATATCAGTATAAATACACACATATAAAAAGGATACCCTTGGATTACAGAGTTCTACAAGTTCTCAGTCAGCACTATCTAGTTAGTGAGTAGGCAGCTGATTAGTGGTACCTCTACACCCAATTAGGAGTGCTGAGATGGTGCTTAACACATCGCCTTGGCAAACGCACCCAACTAATAATTCCCCGGGGTCAGCGATAACATGAATACCGTGAGGCTGGATCGCAAGAATCCAACTCTGTGAATACTGAAGAGGGGAAAAAAACCAAGTCTATTAAAAAAAAAATCTAAACATTATACGTCCACGAAGATCGTCAATGACGGTGTTATTATTTGTACGAGCCAGCTCATCAAGACGATATTGGCGGTCGAGTTCAAAGCGATCTGACGTGCGGGAGCTAGCGAATGGACCCAGTATAATCACTGTGTGTCCCCGGCATGACGAAACAATCACCGGGCCAAGCTCTCAGCTCTGCCCGCGTCGCACCATCACGACCACGCCGCCGCGTGATAATGACCCGCTGAGCGCGTCGGGGATCAAATCATTTCGGATGGATTCCGGGGAATAATTTGCCACTTCTCCGGCCCTTTGAAGAGCCGCCGACGGGAGGAGACATGAGGGGCATCACGTCGTGGGAGACCGCAGCCCCAGAATTCATGAAGAAGGAGACACAGTGCACGATAAAGCCGAAAATTTCAGAGAGGAGGGTTGCTATCGTGGCTGTGCAGAAGACGAGAATACCATGACAAACATAGAATATTAATATTATTTTAATAAGGCAAGGCGAAGGATGAGAAGGGTATTTGTTTGCAAGCGTGCAGACTGAACCGATCATGCGTAGTTGTCAAAAATATGCAACCATTATTTTCAGCCACGAGGAATGATGTAATAAACTATAAAGTCCATTAGTGGACAGCTTTGATATTATTAGGATCGATTCTCAGAGCACAATCCATACATCACACATATAATGCGCTTTCCAAAGGCCGAGCGGCGCATTTTCTCTCTGTTTTGTTCGCTAGCCCCGCCATAAATAAAACCCTCCAAGTCTCGGTAATTATGCCTCTAATGATGCGGCCCGTCATACACCCCATGCAAATAAGACATCAGTTGGCCTCCTCACGGAAATCCCTCGGCTTAAAAAAAACCAGAAAGAAACAAAAACATACACAGCACTTGACAACATTTTCCTTTTCCTTGAAAGGGTATATCATTACAATTCGTCGAGCGAGGTGAAAAAAATAGTACGGATATCGGCGCGGAGAATGATGAGAGATGCAACCGTTTGAGACGGAGAAAAGAAGATTATTGTGGCTGGCGCCAGGGCTGTGTCACGCTTTCCAGACAGCCGGCTGGGAGAGCCGCCGTAAAAATGAGTCAATTTATGGTATGAATTAATTAGCTCTGAAGTGGGGAAATTGGTTTGAAGATATGTAATTGCGCAAAGAACTGGGACTAAAATTAAGTGTAAGCGGCGGACTGACCGTTAAGCGTGTTATTATAGTTCAGCGCAGAATCGTACCCGAAAATTGTACGTCGTTTTATCGTTACAAGAAGTTGCAGTCCACGAACTAAAATATGCACGTTGAAAACACTAATAGAAACCCATGCTATCAGCTATGGAATTCCATATCTTCCGGGTTTTTTTGTCATGATTGCGCAGTGGTATTTTTAACTTTGACCCTTGATCGTTTCACATACTTGTTCGATCGATCCACCATGCCTGACTTTCATTTTAGCAGTAGAACTAGAAGTAGAAGATGTATTCGTTTTTCCAGTTGCGCCGAACTCCACTTGAAAGAAGAAATAATATCCTGACATCGGTAAAGTGACGTGTATATGAAATAATACCATTTTTGTTACATAAATAAATTAACAAAATGGACTTTTGTTAGGGTAGATTGTTTTTCTCGATAACTTAGTTACTCTAGACGTAACTTTACTCGTTAACGGCCTGACGTTAGGTCTATATATAATATTTCTGTCCGTCCCTGCACGGTATTCCACAGAACTGAATGTAAGTAATAAATTATTTACAATGTTTGATTCCTTAATAGTTTTCATAAGAGACGAACTGATTCAACATTTTTTTGAGGGTCGGTATACCTATGATGAAATCTGCTGTATACTCCAAATTAGACATGACTTGAGTTGCAGGTAGGCTCACAGAAGTCTTTTAAACAGTAACGTTACTTGTTAGCCCCATAAATAATGCTGATGTGCTGGACAACCTGTTCTCATTGGTCTATCCACCATGGCATACAAACCCACAAAAACCAACACGTCACATTTTCTGAAACTTAAATCAAGTGGTAATTGCCCCCTTACAATGCATTTAATAAGCAGTTTGCTATCCACAGCACTGTCTAGTATTTATGGATTTCAAGGTGAAATTGAGAGGACAAAATGGAATATCTGTATCAGTTGGCAGATTTCTTTCTCGAATTTGATGAAAACAAGTTGGCACATTTTTTTCAGTATGCAAATTAGAATTAGACTGTGGATAAGTTGGCCTGAACATTTTTGCTGAACATGTTTCCCCCCCCCCAAAAAAAACACTTGGTTGAATTCTCAGAAAGAAGACATTTTCTTGTCAAGGGGCAGGGGTAGTCTAGCATTATTGGCATTAATTATGGGACTAGTATTATTACTGGTGGGATTTGTACTTGCCTTATTGGGAAAAGATCCTTAGAAGTGAATGGAATCATCACATTGTCATTTGTTAAAGCCTGGCTTTTGCAGGTCCTATGCAACCCATTTGATGGGCGACGCACGACTGGCGACGGAAAATGGCATGTTTGGAACTGGTAAATGGCAAAATTGAGACACAACAAAAAGCAAAAGGCGACGGACGACGGCAGATATGGAATTCCATAGTCATCTGTGCCTATCCCAAAGAATTGGTACCAAATCTATCCACCGTAAGCAGAAGCACCCCCTCATCGATTGAAAAGAGCCAGCCGCGTTGGTTGGGAGTGTTCATTTTATTGGCAGCGACGCGACTGTAACGCGTGCGTTTCATAGTTGTTTGTGAACCAGCGAAGTGCAGTTTCCGACCAAGGGGGCCTTCGCTGATAAGGAAATTACGCTCTTTCTTGGTCTACCTCGGGACTCATAATAGACTTCATATGGGTAAAATCGAGACAAATACTTCACCATCAACCTTTAAATGGTAATTTCAGTAGCAACCAAGGAAAGAGTTCGTTGTACCTATAACCATGCCGCTTCTTTACATGTCCGTAATTAATTTTTATCCGTTGAAAGAACCAGTGTCATACTGATGAGGCACGAAATTATTCATTGCACTTCTCAAATGCATTATTTTATAGTAAGCAATAATGAAAATAATGCAACTAATCAAAATAGACGCTGAATACGAATTTCACCAACAGAGGGCGCGTCTTCTCCAAAATTAGAAGTTCAGGCCCGCACATTCAACTCGGCAAGCACTCGTTCACCTGTCGAATCTGAAAAACATCTCTCTGTGAAGCAGAATTGCATGTAGCGTCTACAACAATTAAACGCATACTTTAAAAAGAATAGATTTTTAAATATTTTAATGTGCATTTAAAACTTCAAGTGCGTGTTTCAACACTAGGCGATTTTTTTGAAAATCAGACACGTATTATTAAAATCCGAGTGCATTTTAACTGGAGTTATTTTGGAACAAAGGAAAACAAACAAAGCAACAACAAAATAAAAAAAAATAATAAAAAAAAAACAGAACGTAGACATCCAGTCGTCGGGTGCAGGAACGGACAGAATGTCAGAATGTAGTTTCATATGTCTACTTTTGAACCGTCAACCTCATGCATTCGACGTTTGAGAATGCATTCGAGCCACCAGTTCTTTCAGAACCCCATATACTCAAAAAGAAAAGCACGTTACCGCAAACCTATCCATAAGTTTACATTCGAACTGTGCTACTTTCGGATCTTCGCATACGGGTATGCATTTACGTGAACTAGAACAGGAGGCTCAAAAGTGCACGATAATTTGACTACGTTTGGCACGAAACGGGCTTCCAGAGATACGGCTAGGTCTATTGTCTTTGCGTCTCCACGCATTTCCAATGGAGCGAAGACCTAGACCTAGCTCTAGACAAGAGATTCGGATGCAGCCCAAGTATCCGAAAGGCACGCGAAACTGCTCGAGGAGGGTGTTGGCCTATCTGGCCTCATTCCAGGGAAGTGTTACACTTGGTGATTAAGACAAAACGTAACAATTTTGCCTTTCACATCGGTAAAAAAAACTAGGGGAAATTCTTCAGACCTTTTTTAGGGAATTCTTGAGCATCTTTTGTAATGGACTGCATATTACTTTTAAAAGGTTATAAAAGAGTTCGAATGTTTTTAACCTTCACCGACAGAGTTCATTTGAACACAATGTTCCGCCCAAAGTCTTCCGAAGTCTGAAAGTTGGCGTTACTTTCAATAGTTGATGATAAGCCTTTTTTACAATGTAGAATTTTTCTGTCGCAGCATTCACCAGAGACATAGGAGGCACTCGAGTTGTTTATATAACTCCAAAGCGGATTGCTCTCTCAACCGAACTGGAAGGCAAATTGCTCCTGAAAGTGGGTCGGCCACTGCACTGACGAACATCATGATGTATTTGATGTGAATAATTTAGGGTTGTTAAGCTCCACGAAGCCTGACCAGAGGAAGGTCATTAGATCTGTAGGAGATGGGTAAATCACACTCCCGGCGCGGGACGTCGAGGACTCTCGCTGAAAGTCTGTGATGAGGATTACACTGATCCACCTTCCTCCAAACCGTGTGATGCTAAAAATTGCCGCCGTCACCAACCTCGCCAGGCCAGCTCTGGCTAGGCTTCGCCCTCGCGTGCCGCTGCCAATGATTTACTCTATAAAAAAAGATGAGACAATAAATATTTAAGGAGCCGGTAAGATCACAGGCGCCGCCTAAGACAATTTGGCAGAATGAATATCAAAGGACGCCGCCGATGTGCAGCAGAGGACGGGCTGTAATGACGGCGTGGCGGCTTTACCGCGTTCTGCTCGTCTGATGGAGCTGCTCTGGTCGAGTCTGAACCTCGTTGACCCACTCCACGGTTGAACCGCTACGGTGGGATCGACTGGCGTGTTACCATCGATCAAGCTGGCCTGGTTTATCGGCAGGCGCGCTCTACTTGGCCTCGTCCAAATCGGAAAACCTTGTACGGTTGCTGCCTCGCGAGACACCGCCTCGCAAGAGACCAATTCAGTGAGAGATAATTTCAAGGGCAAAATGAAAACAGGTGGCAGGGGAGAACCTAAACAAAATACAGGATGCGCTGTGGAAGACCAGAGGACTGAGCACTGACTCAGGACAGAATATCTTCAAGCTTCAAGAGTGAAGTCTCGATTTTGTAAACAGAGATCTTTCAGAACCCTCCCCCCTTCAACATAATCGAGCCACTGAGTCAGAGAGGTTCTTCATGAAGAACAATGGTTCTTGCATCTCTTTTTAAAGATGTAATATGCAACATGCGATCACATAATCCTTACAAAAATACCACTGAAAACACCTGCCGGGAAAACAGTCCCAACTCATCGTTCGTAAGTTCAGAATTCAAAAGAACAAGGCTTAAGGAGCTTAAGAGCCCGGAGTAATTATTCATACGCGTAATGTCAGTTGATTAGAGGGGAGTATAGTGCATAATATAAATGATCAAGTTGAAAACTCTTGGCCGTCTCATTTCGCATGCAGTCGGCTCGTCCTTTGAAGCTCGTCGGCCGAAGAAAGCAGAGTACATGTACCCGTGTCGTTATAAATATTTACGGGTGTATTACAGGGTACACAACGTGAGCCATCGCAGCAATTTATCTTAAACGCCCCGTGATGAATGCTGGTCCCAAGACGACGTTGATTTCAAAGGGGTTGCCGACAGAGGATGATCCCCAGCCGGCAAAGGGGTTTGCGGGGGGGGGGGAGGACAGTCGGCCGGGCCCCCGACGTACCGCCACCGCCGCGCTGATCCATCCCGCGCCGACAGAAAGATTTACTCACGGACTCTTTCAAGTCTTTGCATTTGAACTCGATGTTTATCTGCGGCGTTACAATAATATTATTACGAGTCTGGCTTGGAAGAAGAAGAAAAAATATATAGGTTAAGTCTGCCTGGGTCTAACTTGGTAAGATCATGCACTTAATATCAGTAATGCACAGATGGATATCGTTATAATCAAGGCTGATCATACCCCACTGATCGAACTTCATTAGCCGCGTGAGAGCCAGGGGTCTTTGAAAGAAGAGTGGGCGTGGCTGACATTTGTCGGGCTCGTTTGCCATAGAGATTCGCTTTCAGACAAAACCTAGTGTCACAAACGTGTGTTCCCAAAAGTCATTATTCCTGAATAGTTATGTAAATCAAAAGCTCAGTATTGCAAAAACACTATAGCTTTGCAAAACTAACATTTATTTCAGAGTCTTGGATCTGTCTTGTGATTGATGAAACACTTGTCCAGTACTCTGCCAAATTTGTTAAAGAAATAGCCGTAATCAAAATCCTCTCTCAGCAGATCTATAAACTCATCTTGTATCGGTTTTGATTTCTTTTTATCAATCAGGTCAAGAAAGCCAGATTCCCCCAACTCAAAGCAATCTAAGGCAAGTCTCGCCTCCCTCAACTGCTCTACAGATGACTGCACAAGAAAAACTTGGCGAATTTTCCCCCCGGAGTTTCATAATCTCCAAGCATTGCGCACATGACTGGTTATACAAAGAGCCCTTTTACCGACTTGGCCTTCAATACTTCCCCCACTGCATTACACTGCCATTTAAGCGGATAATTAGTCCAACCATAAAGCATGATCGACTCTCCACAGTTTAATATGCGGAAAGGATGAGATTCCCGTCCACAGAAATACTTGATCACTGCGAATATTTAATTATGTTAGGGGGGGGCGAGGGGGGGAACAAGCAGCAACAAAGCTACTGGTGACCAAATCGAGGCTTCACTTTTTTCCATACTTGGCTCTGCTGCAGACCCATGTTCATTTGCAGTGTTTGTCTATTAGTAACTAGCAAAATGCTGACTGGCCATCAGTCCACAACAAAAAGAATTCTCGAATTTCAAACTCATTCAAACACTCAATGATAAATACTACAATTTAAATTACTTTCCCCTTCACCTTAAATGGGACAAATGTGTGCTTCATGAAAAAAAAAACGAATTGCAAGCCAAGAACAAACTTTCCGCAAACTTTGGACAAATATCTGTGAGCTTTGGCTCTTTACTATTAAAACTACATGAAACTTCTCCATGGCCTCATATCATATTATACACGAGGGTTTAGCGTGTGGCCAAGTGCACTGTGGTGGTTAGGATTAGTGACTCCTGATTACTGGTCAGAAGAATCTAGCAGTTGACACCGAGTGGCGACCTTGGGCAAGTCACTTTACCCCAACTTGCCTTGCCTCTCTCCGCTCAGGGGTGTAAATGCATACCTCTGAAGGCAAAGACACCTGCATGGATGCTGGCTGCCCACTGGTCTTACCTGATGCACAGGGTATTTATTTGTAAAGTGCTTTGAAGTTATCAGTCCTGCTTAGAAGTGACAAAATGAATCCAACACTTATATGAATTTGAATATCCATAATATATGAAGATGAATAGGATTCACCTATTTTAAGGAAAATGTTTGAAAAATGTGGAAATAACAGCGTACATTGTTGAATTAACGCTACACGTTAAATTCAACATGTATGAAATACTGGATTTTGCATTTAAAATGCTGGATTTGTTACTTTCAAAGTGCTGTCACTGACCAAACTAACATAAGTGTTGGATTTAACACTTCAGCTTTTAACGTGATGGAAAGCACTTTAGGCATTACTTCTTATCATTTCTAAGATTGTCACAGAAAGAAAACATGGGCATTACATCCATGAACCTCATCCTGCTGTGTTCGTTTATAGTCTGACGTCAAGATCGGAAGGTTGCTCTCTGAATCATCCCCCTCCTGCCAAATCTGCTAATCTTGGTGGCGGTGCCGAATCACAAACTCAGAGCTCCTTTCCATCAATTTCCCCTCGCTGTCCCCTCCTTTAGTCAGAAGCCACGCAGGAGCGTGTGGTCTAGGGCCCAGGGCCTGTGACTTCTGATCAGAGGTCTGAGGTTCGAATCCACCCAATGGTTACATGCTGTGACCCGGGGCAAGTCACTCTACCCTACTTGCCTCTCCCCACCAAGGCGTATAACTGGGTACCTGTGAGGGCAGAGACAATACCTGTGTTGATACAAGCTGCTCTTTCTTGAGGAAAGGGGTAATAATTGTCAATCACTGGTATATTGGAAAGTGCTGTATATAGCATTACACTTCTTGCATAGCAGGCACTGGGACTGCAGTCCGATGCGGTGATCTGGGACTCTCTGTAGACATAAGTTTCTTCCTATCAGACCTTAATCAATCACTTCTGATTAGACATCCTTCACTCCTTGCATGGTCATGCTCCCGTCAAGTCTCCAAAATCTGACACTGCATTGAAAAACCATCCGCACAGATGTCCTGTCCAATCTCTGTGCCCTCCGCGATTGCCGCTAATCAAACTCTTCAGCCTCCTCCTCCTCAAACTCCTCCCCCTGAGCGTCCGGTGGTCTCAGGCTGTTCAAGAGGTCCCTCATTGCATCCATCAAAGAGCCTAAGCTCTGGCGTAGGTCCGTGTTAGGGGCTAGGAAGCCCCCTGCTGCACCAGCACGTTCATCAGCAGCAGGTAAATCAGCTGGTTCGGGAGGTATTGCTCCTGGAGGCTGAAAGACATGAATCATCAGAAGACAGTAAGCTCTGAGGGCAGTATGGAAGATTTGCAAACATCCAAAATCAACTGAAGAAATTACTGTCAAAAATCATGCTTGTTTGAAAAACAACAATGAAACTAAACTGGAGAAATATGGAAGGGCTGCGTAGCACCGTGATCAAAATATCGACGAGAATATAATATCAAATCAGTGCTCTGAAATACGTGATTGCCGAGCTTTCGGTAACTGAGTACCTTCACTCAGTAACCAAAGCTCGGCAATCACATTTTTCAAAGCAATGAAACTAAACTATTGTTTATTTTTATGCATTTCTGACAGTTATTGCTTCTGGTATGCTGCCATTTTGAAAAAAAAAGATATTAGCTAATTTTCAGAGATATATCAATATCAAATGATTATTAGCGGAGGTACTGTGAATCATGTGTTTTTGACCAGCTGAAGGATAATCCCCTCAAATAGGAGCGATTCGCAAGACAGTACGCCACTAAGAGTTTGTCGCAGACAGGCCACTTCAAATTTATGATTAAGTGCACTTTGTATGTAATTTGGGGATATTTGATTGATTGAGGCATTCCCTGCACCACACATAACCTTCATTTTGACTGCCTAACACCCAACTACAATAAGCTATTTCGAATTTTTAACCAAGATAAACAAACAGTTGAAAAAAATTAGAGTTTTCTGCGCACGGCGCAGTTAGCAAACGGGACTTTGTTGACTATTCATCCCATAATGCACTGCAAAAAGGCCTCCCTGTGACAACCTCTTGGTGGTGTGCTGCATTGTGAATTGCCGGTACTGCTGAATTAGAGATTTTTGTAACAACAGGGCATGCTTCAAAACACAACACAGTGAGTTTTAAGCTACTTATGAGCAATAAAACGGTGCATATCTGACAAACAAAGGAATATGAAATATCACCGTTTTCGAGAAAAACACGTTTTCAGTTAAACAATTATTGTGTACTCATTTTTGATACTTAATTCAACCATCTTTTCATCTCTGAATATGAAAGATACAAAATTGGTCTTTGAAACCATTTCCTAATTTGTATTTTTGTTTGGATACTGCTGTCAAACCTGTTCGTCAGCTTGTGAGATAAAATCTGAAAATCACCAGAATGGTCGATTAGCTGATTTGCCAGATATGCGACAAAAATGTGCATTGTTTTTCAAACTACACAACATTGACAAAGCTAACACTTTTACAAGCTGGTTTTGAAACTCTCTTAGCATTATAATCAATGGTTTGCTTGAAATAAAAAAATCCTGCGCATTAAACAAATTGTCCTACTGTCAAGTCAAAATCAAGGCTGAAAAAAAAGGTAACTTTATTTCCCTGAAAATATGAAAATTCCACTGTTCATGTCTTCGTGGAAGTTTCAGAGCTATCGCTATCCACATAAACCTTACTGCAGACAGACTTTAGACTTGACATAGATCATTTGAAGTGTGAAAAAAAGGCGAAATATAGGAATTGTCAAGCATCCAAGTTACCGACTTCAGCCTGGTTTGGGGATGGTGGGTCAAATATGCAAAACACATGACAGTTTTCATAGAATGGGGAACAGCATATGCTAATGTGGAAATGCATTTGTTATGACAAAGGAAGTCTAAAATCAGCATGCAAGGTTCATCACTTTGTAGAAATGGTGATAAACATGACAGAGCCTTTTAAGTTTTCTCAGTTGAAGCATTTCAAGCATTCATTCAGTCTGTTTTAAAGAGTGATATTGCAGTGTGCCACTCTTAACATGCTCTCTAGCCTGTTCCCAAGTACCACCAACCGGGGTAACTTTAGCAGGTTAAAATCCTGACCGTTTCTGCTTTTTCGAAAGCAGAAATTATTTTTCATTGTTGATTGGATATATTTGTCATATGAAGCCCTAAGTTTAATCTAGTAGTAGCAAACATCCATCCACTTCTTTGAATTGTGAGTGAGAGTTTAATTAAGTGGTACCAAAGTTACCTCGTGGTTTGAGGCAACTTTGGCAGGTCGCTGGAAATTAATGAAAAACATCAAAAAGGATTATAACATGGTTTTACACACGAAAAAAATTACTTTCATAGAAGCATTTGAGAGAATCCTATATAATTCATATAAGGTGCTCGGAAGATATGGCGACGACAACCAAGGGGTGTGGCTCGTGCCAAAGTTACCTTGGTTTACGATACATGCCTTGTAACCGTCTCCAGCTCCACTGAGAGGTACAGTGTATTCAACTGATGGCAAAAAGCTTACCAGACAGTTCAGAACCAGAGAGACCATTTGAAAGTCAGTCCACATTCCACCAAAGATTGTATGAAAGGTTTGCAAAGTGTCTGAACCAACTCTTTGATGGTGTACTTGGAAAGACAAACGGAAGCATGTTCAATGGAAGATCATGTGCGAATACAAAGGATATGTCCATCCCACATTTTGGGGTTGGGGAGAGAGGAGGGTGTGAATGTAGGGGGGGTGGAGAATGGGGGAGAAAGAGGCGGGCAAAACTCACCGGAGGCAAATATGACGGCCGCAATGACCTGAAGAACTCAGCAAAGGGGTTGTTGTCTGCACGCAGGCTGCTGGCTCTGTGTTGTCTGGAAAGCAAATAAATGTAAACATCTCTAAGAATTTCTGTGCATCTAGACACTGGCCCACAACTTGCCATTGTACAGACTTGATTTACAACCTTTGTCAATGAACCAGTTCCGTATTTTAAAAAGCCAAGGTCGTTTGAAAACAGAGTGTGTGCGTGTGAGTCGATATATGGCTGCGCTGGTACGGCAGACCTCGCCTGGGCCTACTGCTATTCCTGAATAACCTCAGACACTGCTGATTTTGGGTATGCGTGGTTAGAATGCAAGGCCTGAACTGGCTCATTAATTCCATCAAACAAAGGTTACCATTTAGGCAGCAAAAGAGTAGAGATGTGACAATTGACAGTGTTTCCTCTTCTTTTGAGAATTTCATAATTTGTGCATTGTATGACATAAAGTAAATAACCACTGACATGTGACAAATGTGAGCTTACTGGATGCTTAACTTGCCAGAGAGATCTAACAATGGTTCAGGGTTTGATTGGAGGATTTAGATTTAAATATAGTCATAGTACAACATACACCCTTGTGCATACCAGGTGGAACAAAAGCACTGGCCTGCAAGATGGCAGCCATGCAAACCCTCTATTTACAGGTTGATAACTATGTACAGCTTGTAAATTCCTCTCCAACACTCTTCAGAAATTCCTCTCAAATGCTGGTTGTGGATTTTTTTTTAATAATACAAGATTAGGGTCTTAGACCAAACTAGATTTCAAATGATGACATTTATCTGATTAACTAATTGGCACCAACAGCACTTTTCAGAAGACTTACAAAAGCCTTCTAAAGGGAATTTTAATTTGCATACGTTGGGGGTCTGTGATAGGAGATGATGGAATCCTTAGGAGGCACTGGGTCATAGGACAAGACGGGACTGTTGGCCAGCTCTGGGGGAAGTGATACGACTGCTTCTTTGATCTCCGAGAGGATGATGTGACGGAGGACATTCCGTGGAGTACCGCGATATCTCATCTGCCTCCTGAAGAGAAATAGATAATTACCAATTTAAATCACGCTGATATTATGATCCATCCACTGCTCACACAGATACATATTTCAGACCAATGATCCATTTGTGACGCTGAGGTGTGCATGCCCTAAGGCAAGATATTTTTGTCACCAGTTGCTTCCCTCTAATTAAGCAGAACCAGTCACATTCAGGGATACGATGACTGTGGTGGGCGTTTCTGGAAATGCAAAGGGCCCTCCGTCTTTTTTGGATGGCCTTTTTGCTAATTATTTGATTAAAAAATTTTTACGATCAACTATAAAAACCTCCTGTGATAGCCTGCCTCTGTTCATGCTGAACAGCCTGGTTGAGTCACGGTAAACGTAGGGGCTTCCCCTTAGCCAGAAAAAAATATACTCCAGCCGGAGTCGGGCCAATTCCCAAGGGAATGTGTACAAACATTTTCCAGATGGCACATCAAAGATTGTATACATCAACAGCTGCCTGGCTTGCCCAGGCCTTGTCTGTGACCCATAAACAACCTTCTAGAGCTGTCCGAGCCTCTTTGAAGCTTTGTGGCTATCCAGAGGGCACGTGCTTGGGTAATTCTAGACATGTCTTGGCAGCAGAGGAGGGTATAATCTAAGCGTGGCTTGTCACTGAAGGATATAACAGCAGTCGGGTACAAGCTTACTATGTTTTCCAGAGGTTTCTTTGCAGATTTAATGGTTTGAGGGTGCAGAGGACATCCATGTAGGAATTTAAAATCACTTAGAACAATTTTTGTTTTCCAAAAACCCACCACACTGTTGCGACACCATTGTCCAAAAAGGACAGCGCAAATGATTTGATAAAAAAACAAGAGTAACTGGCGCGCAGGGTTAATATTGGGACCTGCCATTTGCTGACTCATTGCATTAAAACCTGTCTGAGAGCCTGCAAAACAAACCTTCACAGCATGCTTGGTGAGACTCGAACCTATCATGTCCCACTTACAAGTGCAGATGTCTAAAACACTTCATGACTACAACTGCTTGAGTGGTCACTGAACGTCAAGGATGCCCAATTATGAAAAAAGTTGACATCTGATGCGATCTTAAGGCTGGTAGCTTTATGCAACAGACTGCAATGAGGTGCTGTGCAGTTGATAAATTTTCTCCAGTCATGCAGACAAACTGATCTAACGTAATCATCCAAACAACGGATTATCTCATCTCAGCACTGACTTTGTCTGGTATTCCTTGACTACTGGATCCTGCTTGTCCACACGCTCCAACACCAATCTGACGTTGACCTCTAGCCATTTCATGACCTCTGGCACCTTCCACATGGCGTAGTTCCGGCCGATGTAGAGAGCTATCAGCTGGTTGAGGGCTGCTGGCTGGCTGTGGACAGAAAGAGACGGAATGTTGATTATTTAGATGAGACAGTATTTAGTTGACTGGGCTTGAAGGTCAGAGGCCAGGAGAGACGAAGACCACCAGGCATGCGAGCTAACTTGAGGACTGGAGACAGTTACAGATGAAGGCCGTTCAAACAAGTCCATCTGAACTTTGCTCATGGCTGATTAAATCTGCCCAGAGTACTTCAGCAAAAAGCAACCAAAATGTAACAACGCCTAGTCCTTTTTACTTTTTGTATTTACCTCAAAACACCTCAGGGGTTAACCACATGCTGCCGGGTGGTTTGAAACATGCGGTGCACACCTACGGGCGAATTTCAAGATTTTCAGTTTTCAAAAATTCATCATTTCAATTAATGTACGTTTACACCGACATGAATTACTGTCTGATGGCCACTGTAGCCTGACAGACAAAATCTACTGACGCCCGATATTTCAGCCAGGCCTGCAGCCTTGTAAAAAGAGCCCAGATTGTGCGGTGTTATATAACTTTCTTTTGTTCATGAACCTGGCACAGTGCGCTGCTGACCTCTTTTCAATAGGGGCCAGATTAGTGTGCAGCGGTGCTGTGTGGCTCATCGCTGCAGTGGTGGAGAGCTTTTGTCCCCGGTGGTAATCCGCTCACTCTAAATACCTCAAACCGCGGTATACTGTTTCAAAACAAGGCTGGATTATCTCCACTATTGAGAGTGAAAAAATGTCGGTAATGCCCAGCTCAGTCTTTTGTGCCAAGCACAGTCTTTTGTTACAAGGCCCAGCTCTTTGTCTCAGTTTGGGCTCCCCGGCTTCGTGTATAAAGCCTATGTGCTCGAAAACGGGTCCCCCGGCAGCAAGTGGTTAAAACAACAAAGAAGGCCAAGTTACCCAAAAATATAGGAGCACAGAACGCAGGTCAATGGTTAAAAAAAAAGTAGCAAGAAGTTATTCAAAATGGAATAAAAGTGGAAATCTGACTGCCAAGTTCGGCTGACGATTAGCATGGAATATAATTTAGGGTTGTGGTGGAAACCATGACAACTCCATTACAAGTTTGGCCACTGAGAAAATTTATTGGAAGTCGATCACAAGTCAAATCACATGTCTGGTAAGATGAACAGCGAAAAGAGAAGGCTTTGCTGCCATTCATTATGACTTGGCTTGGGATGGGATAACCTGTGATTGACTTGACGTGGACTAGTAAGGATCTGCAGCGGGCTCACCCTCAAAACAGAGGAAGACCAGCTACAAGCGAGAGAGGACACAAGAATAAGACACACAGACAAGCAAACCAACAAACACACCACTCACGATATGCTGGCATTGAAGAGACTTACTTGCAGTGGCTCAGAGCAGAGAAAAACGAATGTTTCTTGGCCGTAGCATCCGGTTGAATGCTACACTTGTCCAGGAGAGGCATCAACGTCTGAGAATGGATTCCAAGAGATCAAACTGTCATCCAATAATTAGCTTGACGAAAGAACGATACCTGTCCTCATATGGCATTTCTATTTCACTTTTACATCACTGATGATTAAATCTTGCATTGGGCCCAGGTCATAAAACAGAAAAACCTGTAATAATTATCGGGCTATGATAACATCCCATAAATACAATATACAATCTTAATATACACGCAACATATAATAATGCTGTACTTCGGCAGTCTGGAAACTGTGCACTGACTACCCACAAGAGCAATAACAGTGCGCATCATAAGCATACATGTACACTGATTTCTCATACCTGACAAAATTGAAAAGTCAGAAATCGCAACGACCACTTTCCAAGCCCATAGCACAACAAGCAGCCAGTGAGAGAAGCTATTTACAATACACTGTACACTCATGCATGTGTTACAACTGCCATTTTGAGGTAGCAGACAGCGCCCTCTTTTCCGGCAAATAGCGCCCTCTTTTTTCTGCAGTAGTGCCTTCTTTTGCAGGAACTGTTTGATTTTTTAAAAACTTTTTTCTTTTACGCAGATCGGAACGTTCCAATTTTTGCGGTATGAAAACTTAAAGTCAAGACAATTCTGATTAAATCAGAAGTTGGTAGGTATGCTTCCTACTCATCTAACTCAAGCCCCACAAAAAATCAGCATGCTTTGAGCACAAGTGATTTACACTTATTTGACGCCAACTCAGTGCATGCATTCATGAGACAAAAGCACCTGATCGTTGGCTCACGACAAAAGTAGCACTGGCATGCTCCAACCTGACAGAAATATGTTTATTTCCCTGCGGGTCCATTAATCTATATGGACCACAGCTGAAACATATGACAAGACGATGCTAGGTTTTTTTTACCGAGGGGTACATGAGTAGAGCGGTCTGCAGCATGGCGTCAGCCTTGGTGGTGTCGCCATCTTGGCTGCTGTGGAAGTAAGCCAGGGCCAGGCTGAAAGCAAAGTTGGGTAGCTGGGAGAGATTCTTGTGTGCCTGGTGCAGGAAAAGCACATGGGAGAAAGGGAGAATATGGCTGATTCACAATAGTGCGCCACCAAGAGTTTGCAACGCGTTGGCCAATCACAATGCCCGAAATTTGTCGACCCAATGCATGTTTGGAAAGGGCCGACAAATTTGGCGCGTTATGATTGGCCAATGCATTGCAAACTCTTGGTGGCGCACTATTGTGAATCGCCCGCATTGATGATCAGTGATGATAGAGGACTGACATTAAGCAAAAATCCCATGACGATAGTATGAAATATCCATTCTAGTCACAGTATCACTGGTGGTCAGGGAACCAACGTTATCGGATAATGGTTTCATAGCATGGTTTCATACAATCTGTTTACCCATGACCAAAGGCATCTTTTGTCATTACCCTGATGAGTATGGTTAATTTTGTAATGCCTTGAAGATCACATATCTGACTCAACTTGCACAAAAAATGATACCGTGCCATTCAGGTTTATACCAAAAAAAACCAATAAGAAGGCACATTCATGTTGAGAAGGAAATTAAATTTTAAAAATATTGCTTCTTTTAACTAATTGCTGTACTCAAAAAGGAGTACAGTATTTAGTAAAAAGTATTTTATGGCACTGACGAAGGAGAACAAAAAGGAAGACGGAGGAAATGCTGGCCTGATAACATCAAGGAACAGACAGCTCATTGTAAGCTGCATCTCGTTCACCAAGTAAAGTACAGATCACACCGGCGACGATTATCACTTTAGGCATCTGCAAGGTCTACTGCACATCTCTGCAGGACTGTGACGCTTAAGATTACTGTGTTAAACATGGCGCAGCACCGATCTCCCCGCTGACAGCACCTACCTCCCATTCGTCATACATTCTGATCAGACACTGGTACTGCTCCGACCTCAGCGCGTAGTGGTCAATCGTCAGCAAGATGCCCAAGGGATCGGTGTCTGGGTCCAGACTGAAATGAGGACATCACAGACAGAGGTGACTCCAGCGCACGGATCAATTGTTGCAATGTTAGGGTTTGCCATTCGTGGGTGGGTATTTCGGCTGAAATAAACCTGCACTCGCAGCTTGGGAGGGGAGGGAGGGAGGAGGGGAGGCTGGTGAGAGCGAGGTTGAAAGTTTCAACCTCGCTCCTACTCCTTAGCCGCCAAAACAGGAAAATGAAAAGCAAACAATAACAGATGCCGATTTCACCTCCCTCTTGATGGCTAAACCCCTCTCTTCAGTCAAACCTGGATTCATCCCTGACCAAACCGAATAAAACTTAATAAAATATCAAGCATGTCTTTTCCTTATCACTAGTTTCTAATACCTGTCAGTTGATTGTGTGTTGATATTCATTCAGACAAGCCTACAGAGGCCAAAAATATGAGAGAAACTTTAACACTTTTCAGATGTTTGCAAAGTGCTTTTTTCAATGAAAGATTTTGAAATAATTAAATTTGCCTAGACTGGAAGGGTAAAGAAAACACATTATTGGTTCTAAAACTAACCTTAAGATTAGCTTACAAAGTTCCAGGGCGGTACGATTTGCCCCTCTCTGACCCACAAACACTGCATGCCTGAACAGGGCCAAGAAAAATGCCCTGTTCTCCACCCTCCGGTAGTCCAGCCGACAGGTGCCCTGTGTCAAACTGAACATGGTGTGGAAGCTACACTCGATGCTGTACAGCGCCCTCTCTAGTCAAAACAAGTGATCAAAACAAGTACATGTACGTACAAAGGCTGCCTCCCAATGTTGTGGCTGTGGCTGGAAATAACATGTATGCCTATGGAAGCCACTGGCTGGCTGCTAACAACCACTTCCACTTCATGTTGACGTGAGTCTAGAGGGTTTGCATGGCTGCCATCTTGCAGGCCAGTGCTTTTGTTCCACGGGGCACGCACGAAGGAGGCTTCCCTGCAGAATAAAAGAACTGCCCTGCAAGATGGCTACCACGCAAAGCGCCTATATGCCTGAGTGTACGAATGACACAAGTGTGACTCATGAGTGTGCAAGTGAGTACTCTTGATCAAACTGGGAGTATATTCTTCCATCACATGATTATTTTCAGACATTTACCTAGTGTGATTTTTGTTAACCTTTGACTTTTGAAATGACCTCTGGATAGTTTGCCGTATTTGACAGTGAAAGAAAATTTGAAAACGTCTTTGCATATGTTTTCAACAAACTTGGCACACAAACGGAAAAAAGTCTTGTAGTGCTATCTGTTCTTAAGTCAGATAAAACACTAAAGAAAAGTGGAACGCTACATTATAATCTAAAAGAAACAAGCACAGCAAGTTAACTACAAATATAAATACGGGACAGCCATTTTGCAAGAGCCAGAAAACAAGCACTGACCACTACTGCGAAGTGATCTGAGAGCAATGCGCATGTAACATCTCAAAATCATACGTACTGGGAGTGGCAAGCGCAAACGCGGCAAAGAAGTCAGGGGCCTTGTCTATAGGTCCTGTAGTGTCCCTAAGCAGGAGACATGATCATGATATGTGACTCACCGACAAGCTCAGCTGCCATCTGTCTGTCCTCGCTCATTTTGCAGACTTCGCTGAGTTGCAGGAGGGTGTCTATGTGGTAAGGATGCATCTGAAGCAAGATCTACATCGCCATGCCAACAACCAAGAAGCAATACATTAGATACTCAAAGGATATATATAAAACACATTTGAATGTAGTCAACTCTAGGTATACCGCGGTAGCAGAGAAGAGCCAATCTCCCATTTTGTAACGAGGACCGTGGTATTAAAGGACTGGAAATCCAAAGAAGAGCAAAAGAAACGATAACTTGGGAAACATAGAATTGTTAACGTTAACATACAATCTTTATCCAGTCGTCAAATCTTGACAAGCTCAGGATGTGTATTTCTCTACTCTTCATCTCTCAAGGGATTGTCAGGCTCTGGTGCCTTCCCACTGACGAACAATCCTTGCTTACATCACCACTGAAGATTGAATTAACTTTCAAAAATTGTATGACCGATGGTGTGAGTTCAGAGGATTTCTCACCATGTGATGCACTATGAAGTGTTTTTTATGACAGCTGTGGGCTAAACAAATTCATTCAACCAACACAAAATAAATCATCTGACAACATTAAAGGGTAATTACCGTTAGGTTCTGAGGGTTGAGTGATTCCACTGCATCTAGAAATTGGAACTGGACTTGCTGGTAGTCCTTTGAGTGTTCCAGAGTAAAGGACTGATACCTGTCAATGGAAAAATAAGTGATAATTTATCTCAGCCTTGAATATAACCATTGTTTTATGGTCAATATGTTCAATATGGCATTCAGGAGTTTAGAAATATTTTAAACCCTAAGTCCCATGGCCTTTTTGTCATGATGAACTGAGCTGAATTCAAGACCTCTTAGGACCATCACAAGACAACACAGGACCTCCAATCTGACTTCAAGCCACAGTTATTCAAGTGAACAAAAAAAAAAAAAATCCCTTTGTTGTTTGCACCGTTACTTGTACCTGGCCTTGTGACGGTCTTGACTTCAACAGTGATGATGCCACCCAGATACCACAAAATCCCCAACTGCTTCAATGTAGAAATTGGCTCCAGCCTACATCCTTCAAAACCCTTCACTCATGCCAAGAAGATTTTGAAGGACTTTGGGAGGGTTAGGATTAATTAGCTCGAAGTAAACAGGTTGGTTAGCTTACCCGCCTTTTATTTCAAGTCGTTTCATGGATAATCCTGTTTCAGAGAAGAGGGAACAGAAAGAATGGCTCAGAACGCTCATTTACCAGGTCAATGGAAACTGCAAGACAAAACTGGCAAAAGGTAACTAACCCGTCTTTCCAATGTTGGGCCATTCCGCTTTGGGGCTCACGAGCCAAGTTGATCGCTGATACGTCTTACGCCTTCCTCTTCTCCTGTTTTGTAAGATATAGACAGGTGACATTCTACAAATTGCAAATCCCCGTCAAGCTGCCCCCCCAAATCTCCACAGCTTCTTTTTGTTCCCACTTTTAACCGAGTCAATTTTTTAAAGTCTCCATTCTTCCAAACTAACAAAGACTTGTTTGACATTTAATTCCATTATTTACAGTTTCAGCCTTTTCAAACTTTATCACCCACCCCTGAATTTTAGGCATCCCACAATTTTCATATTATGAGGCATTTTCCACAAAGTGCTTCAGGGCCATTTTTTTTCAGTATTGAAGTCGTGATAGACCAGTAGAAATAATTACTACTAATGCGTCATTAGGGAGACATTCCCATAAGAACGTGCACAAAATTTTTCCAACTTTACTGTCCCATAATTCAATATTCCCTAATCTGATCTGAACCAAACTTTGTACGTTTTCATTTAAGACCCTAATCTATCATCTCTCAAAATTTGGACAGTAAAATTTGGCCTCCTTCTGGTAGTTTGAAAATAGGGAGACACTGAAATGTCTCCCTAAAAGCCAATGTCTCCTTAATACTGAAAATTTTACCACAAAATGTCTCCCAAATGACCAATTTGTAAATATAAGTGACAGGCTGAATAGCGACAAAGGACTGCATTAATTGCAGTTCATTTGAAAAGCTTGTGACTTAAATTCTGACGGGAAGTCTTGTGTTGGTCTCTTGGGGTGTTGTGGTTTGGAACAGCCTCATCTGCAACACTGATGTTTATTTGCCTTCCAACTTTTGCACCTTGAAGCTCGACATGCAGGACACATAGCGGCTGCTCAACAAGGCCACCGAGATTTCCCTCTCACCTTTGCTCTGCTTGCCGGACGACGTTTGAACCAAAGATCCTCCTCATTTCGTTATCCGCATTGAGGTTCTTGTGTTCCACGGCCAGCACTGCCTTGGTTTCCATGGTTACAGCAGAGGCACTGACGGTGATCTGCCCCGCCCCTCCATTGGGCAAAGTCCCGAGCATGGCGTTTACCTCCCTGACACTAGCATCAATTTCATCTTCCTGTTATGGCAAGGGTCAAATGTCAACGCTAGCAAATCTTCCAAATAGCATTGGTAAACCTTGAGTTCATCTTGAGTCAAATGCTGGCTAGATGAGTTTAGGGTCCTGACTTTCCAAATATTGATATTAAAATTTGTCAATTTTCTAAAAGGGAATAACTTGGTCACTCTGTAAATTTGAGGTCCAAAAGTGTGACATTTTTGAGTCCTGTTACACTTAAACTGTGTAATTTGACATGGTCACATCACCGGCATTGCTTTCAAACTATTTCTAGTTGTTTGGCAGGTAATTTGCATTAATTCATCACTCTTGGAAATTAAAGAATTTGTTCTGAACTTAAAAATCATAGTCAGATGTGACAGGGACATGACAAAAACAGACCCCTAATTTATAGAATGACCCAACTTAATGTAGAGTCCCCATTTGGAGTAATTTCATTCACTTTAGACCCTAAAAGCAAACAAATTACAGTTCAGAGCTCTAGAACTTGAGACAAAGTCAAGGTCTTAGAAATGGCAAAAGGTTTGGTTAGCAATAAGGTTTGTTTTTAAATCTCAAGAAAAATGGGGATGGAATTGTCAAGGCACAAAATAGGGACAAAAGTCACAAATATGAGGAAGAACCAACTCTGTAAACTAAAGAGTCCCCGTTAGGAAAAATGTTAAGACCATCAACAGTCCTCCGTGATTTACAATGGCAGTTTTCCAAATTTTTCAATGTGTTCCCGGCAATGAGGCAAGCATTTTCAAGAGACAATTTGATTTTAATTTAAATGAATATAAATTACTGCACTGAATTAAATGAAAATTAACAACCAGAATCTTCCCGGGAATGGACAGATGCCACACTTGAACTTTGGACAGAACAGTTGTGTTTAATCTCAGATGGAAATACAAGCTCTACACTTCTACGTACATTTTCAGGCGCGTCCTGTGTTTTGGTCTCGACGTCGCTTTGCTTGTTCTTTTTTTTTCTCTTCTTCTTTCTCTTGGCCCCTGGGGCTGTTTCATGTCTCAGTGGCTTCTGGTCTCCTGGAGAAGATGAGGCACCTCTCTCATTTCTGTCACTCCCATCCTCATGATCATCTTCCTGCAACTGTTTCACAGATGACAATGTTACCTGAGATGAATGCACTGGTTTCAATTCAAAAGTAGGAGAAACAGTTCTCAAGACAAGTACTAAAAGAAGGCAGCTTCCCCAAGGTACTTTTCACACAACATACGACTTCAGTGGTTAAGTCATTCATGGTGTTTTGATGCTACCTTTCTCACTATATACAGATATAATATTTCAGTTCTTAAATGCAATATCCCTTTAAAATTTGATTTTATGTATAATTTTTGAGTAACTTAGATATTCCTCTATCATTGTTAATTTGTGAATCATGCGCAATTTGGCCTTTGGGATATAACATAAGAGTTTCTCATGACCCAATAAACCATAAATATTTGCATACAGGTATATTTTGACTTTGTACACAATCAACAAAACCTTTTTTGAAAACACCACTATTTTCCCCAAACCTATGCACTGTAACCAGCCCCCGTTTCAATTTCAACTAACCATCTGGTTTGACCTCCATGGACTAACATTACAACTTCAATACGACATCCAAACATTAAGTTTTACTCTAACTTACTAGGTCAGGAAAATGAAGTGAGTAAATGTAATTGATTATTGTCCACTTCTAGAGTTAAAAGGGCACCTCTTCTAGGAATGATTGCAGAATACCCTGCCACGCGGAAACATCCCCTAAAAATCCATGGCTAGGTAGTCAAGTGGATGTTGTTTGACTTCGGGTTATCCTTGCTGTGTCAAGGTACGCGTTGTGTACAGCATTGAAGTCATTCTTGAGAACGAAGTATTGGGAAGGCGGAAGAATTTTCCCAAGTCCAATGTGGGTTCTGGGGACTGAGCGGCTAAGCAGATATGGGGATATGAAGTGTGCCTTGCATCCTGCAACGCAAAGTGAATGGGGAAGGCAGAAGAATTTTCCCAAGTCCAATGTGGGTCCCAGGGAGCAGCTACGCGATGTGGGCCTTGTGGATGGAAGCATGACTCCGTATCCGTGGCTACGATGTGGGAAAGGTGAGTGGCGGGGTATTCTGCAATTGTGCCCTCTTAAGTTTTAGTTCAAGAATAACTCTTATCGATAAATTATTGTTTTTTAAAACAGCTAAACTAGTACGGACCAAATCAAACAGGTTGATGGGAACGGCAGCTACTCCATTCATCCTCGCATCTTCGTCATCATCACCATCACCCACATCTTCATCAACAAGTTGATGACGGCTCCGCAATTCATCCAAACTGCGGTCTCCATGGAGCTTTCTCATCGCCCTCGAAGACATCTGGCTCTTTTATGGCACGTGCTTTGCTTAGAAAAGGCGCTTGTCAGGTAGTTGTACAATGCCGAGCCAAAGTACCGGAGTAGGACGAAAATAGTCTGGGTCACATACTTGGCATATTTACTTAGACAGACTGGCCACACAGTCCAGCTGGTCTTGGGTAACTAGTCAACATACATTAAACTGCTAAACAAGTCAGGGTGTCAGTCTGTATTTCAGGTACCGGTTTGG
>NW_019091523.1:363436-469773 GCF_001949145.1 Acanthaster planci
TGATATCAAATCTAGTCCTGTACGGTTTTCAACCACCATGCCTGTTAAAACTTGAAAACGGAGAAATTCTGGGAAGCCTGTGCCACTGTTTCCCTGCATAACGTGTAGAGAGGACATTACATCTTGGCAGCATGCAGTGCCAAAGTGTCATTTACAAAATGCTAAAATGTAAAAGTGGACAAAATAAAACAAGTTTCAACAAATTAATCACACTCCTGGGGTTGGGTCCAAGTTGACTCAGGGTGGGTCCGAGTTAGTGTTGGGCCGAGTTGGTTGTGGGTCGGAGTTGGTCGTGGGTCCTTGTTGGCATTGGTCCGAGTTGGCATGGGTCCGAGTTGGTTTGGGTCCGAGTTGACTCGAAACCGTGTAAATCATTCGTGCCTAGCATGCCCAGTTTAAAATGGGATTTTCGGATCCCTCACAAGTTACTACGTGTATAACTAGGATAAGCAGAAAATACCCAAAGAACAAGATAAGCAGGAAAGAGTAAAGACGTCCTCTGCTCTGGTCATGCTGGTCATGGAGGTAGAAATTTGCTTGAAATGCATATCCCATGGGGTCGACGTCTGCCCTGCTCCCACAAACCTCACAGAAAATGAGCATTTTTTGCCATAGGCTCTGCATGAGGTTTAACACGGCACAAACAGGGATATTCATTCTAGTTGTGTACCCATAGAAATGCTGCTCCATTTCCCCCAGACAAGAGTTCTGTGTAAAATAACTTGCATACCTTCGTTCTGAGTACCAAGAAAGAAACCGGGCCCAAACCATGCCGTATTAAATAAACGCATTCTTGAAAACAAGGAATGTACCTAAATCAATCTTATCTGCTTTGTTTTTGCTACTTACCTCATCAGTTTAATGTGCTAAGTCCTCCACATGGCCACCATTCCTGTCAATGCACATCTGACATCTTCGTTACATGTCCCATACTGCTCGTCTGATCATTTTAAGATCTTGACTCCTGAACATCAATTGAGGGTGTAGTGAAAATTTGGTTCTGCAGGTAACGCCATAAAAAGAAAACGCCTAGACCCCACATGTTGACCTTTGTTAGCAGTAGGCAACTTCTCACAGTTCTTAAAGAAAAGGCATTTGGTATTCTGCACACTTACATGGTCTGTCTAGCCTTGTTAATCACATATGCAAACTTGTCACAGTGCCGATTTCAGTACCCTTAACACTGGTCTAGTTTGTTCACTCATCTGTGTCAATAACATCACAAGCTGTATACCATTGCAAAGAGGACATTCTGCCCTTTGTTGAGATATGTTTCGCTTTCCCATATATAGAGTAGTTTTGCTATTACAGTAATTTTTATCTCGGTATACTTTTTATGTGGTCACCCTGTGTATGGATTGTACTTAAACTCTTCAACTTTGATTTTTCTATTTCAGTGATTGGATCATGTGTATACCTCAGTGTACCATCAGACACTTTATAGTGTAAATTCTGGGTTGCTGCCTGACTTTCCTTTGCAGTCATGGAAAGTACCCAGCTCCAGATGTCCAACAAAAAGGGCACGGCCCCGCTGCACAACTCGGCCGCTTCGCCCCAGGCAGGCCAGGCAGTCCCCAACCCCAGCCTGCAGCAGCTCAAGACCCCTATCTCCCAGAGCCCTGCCCCAACTAACCACGCCCACCGCCACGGCCCCATGTCCACGCCGTCGCCCCAGATGCCACAGAGCCCCGATCCCGTTCATGACCTCCCCCATGAGCTCCTGCAGGCAGGCTGGCGACAGTTCTGGAGCAAGCGAGAGCAGCGCAACTATTACTTCAACAAGTTCACGCAGCAGTCCTTGTGGGAGATGCCTACACTAGGAGACAGGGGAACATCAAGGGTGAGAAAGAAGAAAGCTATGTACTTGGATTTATAAATTCTCTCACAGATTTTATGAACAACAATTCCCTCAGCTGTCAAAGTGTGATAAACTCCAACTTGGAAAGAATTCTTGTTACAAAGATCTCAACATTGTCGTTAACTCTAACCCCCTAGGCTCCTGCACTAGAAAGCATACTGAACCTCACAAAATCCAACAGGTTCATGTACTTGTCTATGTACTTGTACATGCTGGTCTCTGCACCAAACCTGCCAAAACCACACAAAGCCTGCTGTTGGAGTATGGAAGGGTTGAGGTAGTTAGGGTTAAAGAAAAACTGTCAAAATCCAAAAACAAGCACCTCTATCTGATTGTGTCAAGCAGAAGATTTTATTTGGATGCCGTGGAGTTTGTATGATTCAGCAACACATCTGATAGAGTGACATGTGAAACTTCTTCATATTTTCAAACATTATTGCCTGTAGCACGACCCTCTTGGCATCCAGACAGACCACAGCGGGGCACACCCACACCCAGGCTTGCCTTCCCCGCTGGTCATGATGCAACGGAAACACTCGATAGAGGAGTCCCCAGTCAGCCCGACCATCAAAATGAATGACCTCAAAGGGTAAGTGACCAATCAGAGTTCACAGCTAAAAGTCTTCATCCTAAACCCTCTTGTCAATTCTGCAAGATAACTTTTTGACTCTCCTGAAATCCACATGTTTTTAGTTGGGCTGTGTATTCCTATAACTCTAAAAATGCTACAAAATCTGCCATGGAAGTTTGCTGGGTTGTGACAATTTTCCTCGGCATCTTTGTCAAGAACCTTCTTGCATTTGCCAAATTCACTCACTGTGCAGCAATCAATGCACTTTTTCTTTAGCGAAACTCAAAGGACATCAAGCCTTATGTTGATGTAAATGTGATTGGATTCTGCTCTTCAGTAATACATTTATCTTCCAATTCACACAAGTGGAATTTAAAGGATCTAGGAATGTCGGAATATAAAGAAGTTACCGATTAAGTAGACTGCAGTATCATTTGTCACCGAGTGTTTGACAGACCAAGCCAAATAAGTAAATTTTTTTAGGGAAAATGACAAAACCTCTGGGTTTTTAATTGAAAAAAAGTATTTTGACATTCTGTGTTTTGTCTCCACAGTCCATTCTGGGACTTTACGGTAAACACCAATGCCATCATCTTTGAGAGGTACCCCAGCAGGCTTCCCCCACCCCACAACGACATCGAGCAGCTAAGGAGCAACCTGGTGAAGGAACTACGCTCCCGATACAACGAGCTCTGTCAGCAGCGGGAAGGTAAGGGCAAAGTCTCACAACTCATGGATGATAGGTACGGTATTCACTTGGATACTAACCTCAGCTGTTGTGTGCCAGGTACTCTTGAAAGGAGAGTGTAAGAATGCTGAGTAAATGGACTCAGCAATGACTCGGGAACATCTCTGCTTCTCTCCCATGAGGGCAGTATGCCAAGGCAGGAATCTTATGAAGAGCAAATGAGTAACCCAACTCCGTGTTAGAACTAAGCACTCGCAAGAAAGCTCAATTCCATATTTCCTAAACAAAGTTCAAGATGTTTAAATGCTGGATTGATGTGATACCATCGTCTCTAATCTGATACGTTGCCCTTCCTGTGCCCCTCTGTTGCACAACCCTTTGCTGGTCATGGTGGTGTTTGTGGTCATGGTGGTGTTTGTGGTCATGGTGGTGTTTGTATGGGAATTTTTGTACTTGGTGCACTTTTTAAAGTACTTCATAGTATTTCAATTTCATGTCAGTTTGAATTTTTCGAAATACTTTTTTCTTGGGATTTGACCCATAGGCCATGATGTGAGATTTAGACGTGAAATGATGGTGCTGGGCACTGTTCGTGGGAAATGTTCATGTTACTCTTCTGATTTGAACAGCGTGCTGTTTCTCAGTTTGTCATCAAAGACACTCTGGTGTTTCTCTTTCTTGCTACCAGGAATCCGTGCCCCGAAGGAGTCTTTCAACCGTTGGCTGCTGGAGAGAAAGGTCATCGACAAGGGATGCGATCCCATGTTGCCTAGCAACTGTTCTCCAGAGGTGTCTCCCTCCATGAAGCGGGAGATAATGAGTGACATCCCCATCAGGTATTTGGTCTCTGGCTTTTGAGCTGTGTCCGTTCTGAAAGATCTTGTGCATCAACATTTCCTTTACATTCGAGCCCGTGGGAAATCTAGTTTGGTATTCACGCAGAAACATTGGTTGATTCCTTTTTGGAAAGGTTGCACAGACCCAAGATGTTTATGGAGGCCAAGAAATTGCTGTACAACTACGCAGAGGCTGCCAAGAAGTTGATAGAATCTAGGTAAGTAAGTCAAATTTAAGCTCAGAGCACAACATCAGGGCTACATATTTAATGCAGCAGCAGTTTCAATGACCGGTGATGGACATAGTACAGGAAATTTTGAGATGCACGGTGGCAGCAAACATGCGGTTCTCAAGTGACCAGTCCGTTATTGCTTGCGATACGCTTGAGCCAATGGGGGCGTGCACAAGATGATATGTGAGCCTGGGTACATGTGTGCCTGGCGACGTGATGGGTCTGGAAGTCGCCCACTTGAATGAACTCTTCCTCTGCAGAACAATGTGAGTTCCCTTCGGAATTTTGCCGTGTTCACAATAGGAAGAGGCCAACCCTGAGTAAAGCTTGCAAGGGCATTGACGTTGTTAAAGGATCAGATGTTATGCCCAGTAGGAACAATGTTCCCTTTGGAATATTCAATAGACCTTACACGTAAAGTAACATCCAGCTTTCTTCCCATGGGGTTCAATGAATCGCAGCCCACCTCTCAGCCATAGGAAAGCCCAACCTTGGGCTTTGTCATAAGTTTTGAATTTTGAAAGTTAGAGACAGCCCCTCCGAGAGTTTATTTCTCTTCACTGATGCTGGCCAATGTGGATGGCCTACTGTCATCGCCATTTTACTGAAATGCTGCAACATGTTGGCGACACTTGGCCCAACACTTATCCGCTCCAGCCGATCTTGTCCAAGCATGGTATCCTAACATTCCACATGTCGATTACGTCTCACAGGAGAGCCACCCCAGAGAGTCGTAAGATCATCAAGTGGAACGTGGACGAGATGTTCCGATGGCTGAGAACGGGGCCCAACTGTACCATTGACGAATTCATGGTAAGGATAGCCATGCCTTGCGGGAAAGTTCAAGATTGTAGACAAGTTCAAACCTAAAGCCAGTTCACATTCCCCAAAATCTGAACATTGAGATAAGGCAGCAATCGAGTCATTGGCCCTTTGCGCTGCTGAGTTGAAAACGAGGCTACACTGGCAAGCTGCGGTATTCGAAAGGATTCTCAAGTGATAAGTTGGCAACCTACACGGTAACCATTCCAAAGACTGCTGGTTTTGCAAGTATAACCTCGTTTCTGGTCGGGTGAGAAGGTTCCTTGCCAATAAGCCAGTATCTAATAGTTCGTGTGAGCCTGTGTGGCACTAATGAACATACAGTCAAGATGGTGGCAGTGTTGCAAACCTAAAAATCAGCACTGGAGGAACCCTCAGAAAGGATTGTGCATTTGCTAGATTTCTGAGAGGGTGTTTCTGAATTTGAGACTTTTCTTCCGATGTTGTTATCGAAACTCCTTAAGACTGTCAAAGGACCAACACAGGACCTCCTGTCACAAGCCATTTAATGGAACTGCGATAACAGCACTCCCTTCTCATTTTTTACCGCGTCACTTTTTACCCGGTTGCATGCCCGGTCTGGTGATGGTCCCGACCGCAACCCCCTGTTATTCTGCTGGGATTTGTCACCTGGCAATGACACTGTGATTCCCGCCGACAGAAACGCCTGGCCCACCTCAAGGAGCAGTGCGGGCCCCATCTCAGCGCCGCCGTCTCCTCCTCCGTGGAAGGCATCTGTACCAAGATGTACCACATGTCCTGCGAGATTGTCAAGAAGCTACGAGACAAGCATTGGGAACTGCTGAAGGAACATCAGATTGAAGGTGAGGAGAAGATTCTGTTATTGCTACCCGGGTAATTCCAGAAATTAGGGGTCCATGTTTTTTCGTGTCCCTGTCACATCTGACATTTGATTTTGTAAGTTCCGAACACATTTTGTAATTTCCAAGAGTGATGTATTAACCTTAACCTTCCCCAACCACACAGAATTAAACAGTGGTAAAGTGTTGAATTCTGTGGGGATAGGTCTGGTAGGCCCATAACAGCTGACTTTTGCATTGGGTTTGGCATACCTCAGAAAAACAAAGTCCAACAGCCGCTGTGCACAAAGTCTCATATGGGTGTTTAACTTTGTGTGAATGGGAAAGGTTAGGGCCAGCAACCTTTTGGGGGGTTAGGGATAATGTAAATTACCAACCAAACAAATTGTAACAGTTTTGAAATAAATTTCAGTGATATTTCCGTGTCAAATAACAAAGGTTAGATGTAACAAGGACACAAAAATGTCACACTTTTGGACCCTTAGTTTCTGGAATTACCCACCTGCCAGAGGTGGAAATATCACGGACTATTTGCTCTTTGGGTGAAAAGATAATCTGCCTGAATGCCTTTCTGGGAGGCACAAGTTGGTCTTAACTACTGGTTAGTCTTATTCCGATGTTGGATTTTAGATTATACATATCAGTTGTGGTAATGATAATTCCCCTAATTCCCTGCGATTTCCCCCAGAGCCCAAGCCCTTCACAAGGCCACCCCAGGACAAGAAGATGCCCTGCTATGCCGTCTTTGCCATCGTGCCCAGCCCCAGGCTGCCCTCGGTGGACATTCACGAAGAGGGGCCCACCACGTGCCTTCGCTACAATGGCGAAATGATGAAGATCAACACAGCCTATCTCAGAAAACTGGTAAAAAAAAAAAAACTTGAAAATTTCCGAATAACTGATGCATTTTATCCCCTAATTTACACTTGTTTAAATTTGAGACTAACTTCAACTACTCACGTTGAGTGTTATGAGACTGAGTAATACAGATTTGGAATGATCCATGGATAGGCAAAGAGACCACATGGTGCTCACAGTGTTATCTTTTTTCTTGTTGCCTGCTCCAGGAATTGTTGTACAGATTGCATGCCACCGATGACAGACTCCGATATAACTTCTTGCCAAGGGTGTGGTGCTTGCTTCGTAGATATCAGGTAGGGCCATCTTCAGAATTCATTAAGACAAGGAGTCCGGCCCATGTTGTTTATATTAAACGCCGATGTTGACTTTAGTTAAACAGGCATGCAACTTTTCCTCAGATGAGCCGGTTTCCTCGTTTTTCACCGCACACTTATGCAAAGAACTTTGGAGTGGCTTACACGATCGTGAAGTTATTATCACACGATTGTGAAGTTATTATCACAGGTAACCTTTTGACCGTTTTTCTCCAGACTTTGTTTGGAGTGGGGCCGTACGAAGGTAATGGCTTCCATGGGGCGCTGCCCCTAAACGTCTTTGAGGCGCTGAACAAGAACTTTGGCGTGACCTTTGAATGTTTTGCCTCGCCTCTCAACTGCTACTTCAAACAGTTTTGCTCGGTGTTTGCCGACACCGACTGCTACTTTGGCTCCAGAGGGTAGGTGACCTGACCCGTTTGGATTTACAATCAGTTCTTCTCAATCTACGCATCTTTCCAAAAGCCAGAAGGGACCCGGCTGTTTTTTGTCTTGAGCCCCTGCAAACTTTCACCAAGTGTTACAAAAAATCCGGCAAAATATTCATTTCTAACTTGTACTTTTAATTGCAATGTCTAAAATTTAGATTTGATCTTTTTTTTACTGGCTAGTTTAATTTTTGCATCTATGATTCTTGAAAGTTTCTTATTGGTTTAGGTCGTTTTTAAATTATTAACTCTTAATTTAAATGTCACTCTGTTACGATTTAAATGATACTATTTTATGTAAAGCACTTCGAGTGTTAATTTAGGTGAATGGGTGCTATACAAACATTTTTAAGTATTTATTATTGAAGCTATAAAAACATCAAATACTTAACACTGCTGCTAAGTGAAAATACAACCCTCTTTAACCCCGTCACGGCCGGATTATTTTGACCGCGACTGCTGGGCTGTGGCATGCCCTGAATGGAGGGCTTTGTCCAGCAGCAGGCCCCATTGAACCAGCAGCTGCATGGTGAATAGACTGTATGTGTGGTATGCACTAATCCTCGCACAGCGGCGCGGTAGTAGCAGTCCTCCGTAGCGAAGGGGTTAAAAGTATTGGGGTAGATGAAGCTTATCTTGGACAACGCCAGGGTGATACTCCAACATTGGCCACACATAGGAACAGTTGGCTGTCTGTATCACATTTAGTATGCAATTAAGCCCTAAGTGCTCGTTTTTTTTCACCTCTCTGCTTTTCTCTATCGTAGTCCGTTGCTGGATTTCCACCCAGTCAGTGGATCCTTTGAGGCCAATCCACCCTTTGGTGAGGAGCTCATGGAAGCCATGGTCGCTCATTTTGAGGTACATTTTTTGGGCCAAGGCCATTGCCAGAGTCCTCCAAGTTATGAGAATGTAAACTATGCTGTAACTGTTTGTCCTGCAGATGGCTGCTTGGAGTAATGCCCTAATTGATAAAAAACAGGGTTGTGTATTTATTTTATTTATTTATTTTTATATCTGATCATCAAAAACGGGGCTGTATAGTTATTTACTTTATTTATATCCGATCATCCAAAAACGGGGCTGTGTATTTATTTTATTTATTTATTTTTATATCTGATCATCAAAAACGGGGGCTGTATAGTTATTTATTTTATTTATTTATATCCGATCATCCAAAAACGGGGCTGTGTATTTATTTTATTTATTTATTTTTATATCTGATCATCAAAAACGGGGGCTGTATAGTTATTTATATTATTTATTTATATCCGATCATCCAAAAGCGGGGCTATGTATTTATTTTATTTATTTATATCTGATCATCCAACAGCGCATTTGGCGCCAATTACAGGATGATAAGGAGTGAAGAAGATAAATGAAGAAATGTTTAGTTTTTAGAGGTGGGAGGAAAACCCCTGAGAAATGTTTCGGGGAAAACCCATGGACTCAGGTAGGGACTGAAAACCCAACCCACAGGTGGACCGAGCCTCATTCGAACCCAGGCCCCCAGAGATGGAAGGCAAGAAAAGAACCACTTCACCAACCTGACTCCCCATAGTTACGTTACCTCCATAGACATTCTATTCTTTGATGATGCTGCTAGTTATGTGCTAACTTCTGAAATGCTTAAATGCTTTTTTTTTGGCATTTTTAAAGTATTTTGTATAAGAAACTATACCTTGGAATCTTAACATTTTTAGGTTACAAACATTTAAGAACAAGTCCAGACTTTTTTTCCCTTTTCATTTGTCAAAGCTAGATACCCTTGGGTATTAACCCAAGAAAAAACTCAAGGTCAGAGTTATCAAAATCAAGTCATTCTCAGAGCACAGATATTTTGCCTGTGTCCAGAATCGCCAGATCAGTGTCACGCAGACATTTTTTGCAATTGACTTCGCAGGCTGTGTCCCGTACAATTTCATATCTTACAGAAGTCTGCTATAGCTAACGACGTCAGAAAACAGTTATTTACATGTGTGTCTTGTGCTTAAATCTTTGCACAGCGGCTGCTTGCCAATACAACGGATCCGCTGTCTTTCATTGTTTTCGTTCCGGAATGGAGAAACCCGCCCACTGCCGCCCTGGTCAACATGGAGCAGAGCAGGTCAGAGAAACTGGATCCATTTTTAACTGCACTGCACAACACCAAATGTGTTATGTAATACTCAGAGTGAGCAGAAGTCTAGAGAAATATTTTGCAGTCAAAATGACCCTGGTGGTGCACTCATACCCACAGTGTTGTAACAGCAGGAAGAGTTTTGTGAACCTGTCAAAGACAGCAATCGGGTTTGGAGGTGTACCAAGAAATGTACAAGTTTGGTTGTTTGGTTCATCGTGAGCCCGGTCAGGTGCACTACTGAGAATTTTGTGATTTCAACCGTCGGTCACTGCTTCACTGTGCTGTGTTTGATTGCGATCAAATAACCCCATAACCAGGCTGAGATTTGGATTCTTCTCCTGCTGTTTATAAAAAAAATTTGCCTGAAGAGAACTTTAGTAGTTACTACATTCAATGAAATTTCCAATGGAATTTCTGGAATGCGCCCTGGCGACATGTGCATTGGTGCTTTTCAAATACCAGCTGATTAGTCTGCAGCTTGGGCTCAGTTTCACGGTGTTGCTTACTATTCAGGACATTTTTTTTGGCTAATCTTGGAACAAAACTTTGCCAAACAGTAAGCGTTTTCACAATGAACATTTTATAGTCGCTGTTGCTGTTGTTAGTAGGCAAATTGTGTGGGCTTGCATGGAGACATCCATCTCTTGTGTCACGAAGTCCGGCAAATTTTTCCTCTAAAGCTAAGCATGCCTTTTTTTAATGCTTACTGTCGTAGTCCATGATATATGCAGAGCCTCTTTAAGCATAAAATTATGTGCTTAGCAGCGCAGTGACATTGGGCCCTGGTTGCGGGATGGTGGGTCACAATTGAGTCCAGCTCTCTTAGACTCGGAGAATCTCATCTTACCATGATTTGGTTCACCCCCCTTGGGCTTAGGTTCAAGAGGAGACAGGAGATTGTGTTAGCCTACGAGCACGAGTACCGCAGCGGAAGGCAGCATTCCTGTTCAGTGTGAGTCCAAACGAGGCAACTTATTCACCTTGCTGTACAATTTCACTTGGAGCTCTTTCCTGCCGTGGTTGACCCACACCAGTGTACATTTTCAGAGCCAAGAAAAATTACTTGGACTACACAACCAGTGTCGGTCAAGTATGGTCTCAATCTTTCACTTATAAATCATTGCGTCAGTGCAAAAACATTGTATCTTGGTTTTGAGAAAAATGCATAAGTAGGTTTGCAGCCTCACGGTAAACGTTTGTGTTAAATTAAATCACAGGAAAATGGAACTTGAGGCAGATAATGTATTTACAAACACATCCCTACTCTCTATCCCTACTCTATTTTACTCTATATTCTTGTATTTTCCAAAAATTTACATTTGTTCCTCCAATTCTCTTGATTGATTTTTAATCGTAAAATTGAATGATTTGGGTTCAGTTTCAAATTGTGATCAGTTGCCATGAAAAGGGGACAAAATTCAAGACTGTTTTATATTGAATATCGGGAAAATATTAATTTCAATGAATTTTGAGATACGATGTTTTGCACAAACACAAGTATATGGCAGTATGCATTGAGCGCTGCGATACAACATTTTAGCATGAGCCCAAAGGTGTGTAACTAAGATACAATGTTTAAACATCCCCTAATTATGTCATAGTTACGCAGTATTTTTCAATGAAATTTACCTGCAACCTGAATTTAAAAAAATATACAGTAACAACAATTTTGCACTAACAAGATGAAATGAACCGTGGTCCGCCCCGTTGATAAGGTGAAACAGGTGTGGAAGTAGGTTTCTGCGATATTTACGTTTCGTACTTGTTAACCCTAACCTTCCCCAACCACACAGAATTAAACAGTAGTAAAGTGTTTAATTCTGTGGGGATAGGTCTGGTAGGCCCATAACAGCTGGCTTTTGCATTGGGTTTGGCATACCTCATAAAAACAAAGTCCAACAGCCGCTGTGCACAAAGTCCCATATGGATGTTTAACTTTGTGTGAATGGGGAAGGTTAGGGCCAGCAACCCTCGGGGGGTTAGGGTTAAGTGCCCCTATTTGGGTTTTGCCTCAGTGTGCTGCTCGTGAACCTGAAATGCAGATTCCCTGTGTAGTTGATGAAAGGACGCACATGTTGGTCTTACAGAATTATCGGAAAAGAAGGTTGTTGTATCATAGCTGACTTTTAGATGAGGCCAATAGCAGTTCCAATTATTCACCTTTACTCAGCAACATGCATTTGTGTAGGAATGTAGTGGCAAAATTGACATCATGCTGGACAGCACCCTCAACGTTTCAGAGTGTGTAAGAGCTTCACTGATATTAATTCAGTATCCCGTTGATTGTCTGCAACAGGGAGGAGATGAACTATCGTGCCGTCCACGGGACAGCCATCTTCTTCTTGCAGAACGAGGCAGGCCACCAGAGGTGGACCCCAACGGACGAGAAGATCCAGATCCTGATGGAAGCCTACCGGCCCAGTGAAGGCAAGGAGGGCCCTCCCAGGAGGAAACTGGCTAGCGAGTGGCCGGAAGTCAATCGGAGGCAGCCCCCTACAGAATCGCCCACCTACCGACCAGGAGCCCAGAAGAGGAGTATGGACTCAGAGACGGACAGTGACCCTCCGGCAAAGAAGAGAGCCAGAGAATGGAGCAGAACTGGTGACAACGGCGATCCCCCGCCGAGGCGGAACGTCAGAGATGACGGCCCCCTCGCAAGCCCTCTGGGTGGATACATTTCCGAGAAGGACAGGACCAGTAACGATCAGAGAACACAGGATGGAAACCACACAGACAAGTTCCATGGAGATCACCCAAGCAGCTCAAGACCAGGAACTGCAAGGATTGTGAAGTGAAAACCTCTCTTATCCAAAGCCTGCCATCAGCCAATGGCCACATGACGTAATGGGAGACCCAACCTCTGGGGTCTTAGTACGTAGATTTCTTTTGAATGACTCAAACGGCTCTCGGATTCTCTTTAACTTCAAGCACTCTCCTCACAGTCTCCTAGTTGTTCATCAGACAAATGAGTACGCCATGTCAGCGTGTCCTTCCTTGACATTCACATTGGGAAAGGTACCTAGTTATGAAGCAGTTGGAAATCCCAAGTTTGCCACACCATGCAGTGTAATGCAAGGGCCAAAATGCGCAAAGTGCAGTGAAAAACGTTTACTCAAATTTGGCCGGCGTCATGTTCAAAAATATTTTCTGTGTGCTGTGTTAGCGAGCACATTTTTGTTTCATCTGGTATTTGCTTAATCTTCCTTGTGCGTGAGCTTAATTCAAGGAGTCATGGCTGAGATTTGCACAAACTCTGACGGGTTTAAGTGTGCACTTGCATTTTGCCAGATGCAACAAAGCACTGTCAGAATCTCGTTTGCTGGGGTCCTGCGGCCTTTTGATGAGGCTTTTCTGGCCTGTGAAACCATGCCCTGTCAAGTAGGTATTTGCTGAAGATCTCAGAAAGTAGATTGTGATCATGTTAAATGCAGACCTAGCAACCCATATTCTCCCAGAATATTCCGATAGAAATGCCAAGAGCTTGAGCCCAGTTAATCCCCATCGTTTACTTGATAAAGTGTCAATTGCCTGCTCCAAGGTTGACATTTGTAATTATGCTATGCTTTACTGACTGCAGTACTCTGAAGATATGGTTGGTGTCAAGCCTGCCACATGTTCGATATAAGTCCACAAACCGAAGAAATTCCTGAACGATTTTGGCAAGCCATGTTTTGACAGGATTTGGTTGTGAAAGCATGGACAAGAGGTACATTATGTTAGAGCGTTGTGCAGTCATTATGTCAGGTTATCTCATGATGTTGACCTTTTGCCGCTGTCCAGTGTGTACTTCTGTTGATTTGAGCCCTCGACAGTCGCGTTCATACTCGGATGTGAACGTGAACTCGAATGCGTAATGATGACATCAGGACAAGTATTCACACTGTGAATTTGCCAAAGTGAAACACTTTTCAAGTCAAGCGATTTTCGCTGCAGGTGTTTGTGGCATCAGATTCAATTTGATTTCACTTGAAATTTGAACTGTCCCCAACATCCTCATTGGTGGTAATGCAAGTCGCTCATATTCTGAAATGTTGCTGCGTAGCATACTCCCAAAAACATCAGAAACAGGAAAATTTCTGCCAGTGACTAAATTTTCCAGCTTGCAAAGGCCCTATATTTCAGCATCCTGAACTTATTTAGATTTCCTGTCAGTATTTTGCAAGGGCCAACACAATCCAACAACATAAAGTAGTAAACCCTGATGAATTTGGATTTTGTTGGACTGGTGTTTTTTGTTTATTTAGCATGTGTACATAAAATTTTGTTTATTCAATTACGCAAAGTATATTTGGAGAAATTTGCAAGTGTTGTAAATTCCCACTTCAGGTTTTGTAAATAATGCAATGGGAGTGTTTTCTCTGCGTCTGAAAAATTTTCAGAACAAGAAGCATGAGTTTCAAGCAAAACATGAGCAAGGAAGTACTTGCGAATTTCGCGTGAGACACCTGCTAACCATTGCTCACCCAAACTGTGGTGGGTCCCTCCAAAGAATGATTGGTTGTACCCATTCTGGTGAAAAATCGCCATACATACATTGTACATGCTCACTGGACAAACAACAGTTTGAGTGGGCTACACAGCCGCTAATGTTCCTGCAGCTTTTTTTTATTGGAGTCGTACAACCAGGGAGTAGCTTGCAGAGTTCCACTGCCCAGTGTCATTAAGAATATTTGTTGTTTCTCTCGTGCAAAGTAGGTACACGTTCCCAAGAATGTTTACCTATGGGCACTCACATTATAGGTGGAGTCATACTTAGTTTGAAAGCACTCAGAGACTCCAAATGGTGGCATACATTTAAGATCAAATATACATGTTGGGAATTCACAGAAAGTTGAACCCACACAACCCTACTAGGCTTCACTGCTCATGTATCGCGACGTCAAATTTGTCTTGCTCTTGCCCGAAGTACAAGTGCGAACCAGGTTTGACCATATAGCAGACTGCACTTTTTTTCTAGCAAAGTGCTCTCCAAAATAAGAACAGGTGTGGTCCGAGTTCTGAGACACATGTCCTACCTTCCTTTTACTGTATATTCGGATAATATTAGATCGTATTTCATCATTGGGAAAATTTTCTTTCTTAGAAAAACGATGCACGGAAAGTAAAGATACTTCTACATTTTTTTTCTCTCTCTCAGCTTGCTGATTTCAATCTTTGGTTTTTAACTGGCACAGTTTTTGCTTTTGTTTTTTCCAGAAAATGCCTGCCCCTGAACCAAACAATAATCAGTTGGAAGTAAAATAGTTGGATGTTCTGGTGTTAATGCCATCTTGTGTGAGTGGTTCTGTTTTAATCTTGCATAAAATAAGAGTGCATTTAAGTCAACATTTTAGCTGGAATTGTGTAAATATTGTACATAAACCCCAAGAGAATGTATTTAAAATATAAAAATTTTCCCATAGCCCAAGGTCATCTGGTGTAAGAACTCACTCTGAACTGATTTTCAGCTTTAATTTTATGCCGAAGGAATCCTTTTACAAAATGACGGAAAAAAAATCTTAAATTTTTGTGAGGACAAATCAAAGGAGAGAAATTTCCCAATTTTAGATTAACTGTATGGTGTTTTTACATTGAAAAAGTCATTCCCAAGGATCAAATTAATTGCCTGAATAAATTTTTAACTTTTTTTTAATTTGTGTACATTGGTTTTTTTATGGTTTAATCTGTAACAAGTCGAGTTTGTAGCTGTGAATGTGTTGTAAGACGAGCAGAACTGATCAGTTGTATTAAACAGCAGTGTCACAGTGCTCAGGTTTACCGAATTATAAGATGGGGTGCTAATGCAAGAATCGAGCTGAAGTACCCAGATTGCATAGACTGAGGCCTATGAATGAGCAGGAGTATATATGTTCACTAAGAGCCGCAAAAGTCCCGAGTCTGAATCTTGTTTTTTAACCTTCCATGAAATCTGAAAATATTTGTTACGGAGGTGCCGGACTTCCTGCCCATAATTAAAAGACTAAGTATTGGACATCAGTGGTGGCTTTCTTAAGTTCTGTGCCTTTATCTGGATAATGAGTTTTTTCAGTATACCTGTGAAACTCGGGAAAAGGACACGTCTACCACGCTGTTTAACCGAGGGATTAAAGCTGTGCTTAGAGAAGGGTCAAGAGGCCACCACATTATAGATCTTGGGGTGCATTTCATTAACTTTCACAGGTTGATAACAAATGCAAAATGTATCAAACCAATGACAGTTCCCTTGGGGGAAAAATGGTCTCCGATTTGACAGCACGGCAAAACAATGCAGAGAACATATGAATGCAAATGAAGTGGGACGTAATTAGTTAACCTGCAACTTTTAACGTTTTATGATCCAAGTGGCTGGTGATAAACTGCTGGTCAAGCAAATTACGCTGTGCCATAAATGTCTTGGAATATGGAAGAGGGACTAGGCACCACAGGCACAGCAAGGGGGCATTTTCGACCCCCTGACCCATCCCCTACTACCCCCCAAGAAAACGAGCGAAAAAAGGAAAAACTGAATGAAAATCATCCAACTTGCTTTAAGATACCTTGGAATTGACCGTCATCACCATTGAGGGTTTGTCAGCTTGCTGCTGATGGTGCTTTGCCCCCCCTCCCTCACCCCTGCCCCCTAGAAAGTGCTTTGTCCCCCCATTCAAGCGATGCCAGTGCTAGGTACTACTAGACTATTCAGCTGATGCCATAGACAAACCTGGTGACCACAGTAACGCTATCACTGGTCATTGGCCGTGGAACCACAATGGCACTTACGTAGTGTGATTGAGAGAAGCTTATGACAGTGGGTCCGCGCAAGACCCAACATAATGCTTTCTGTCATTAACAGAAGCCATCGGAAATGCCTAGTGAAAAGAGTTAACAGAATCAGGAAATTTACAGTGTATGTAGACTAGCGAATGGGTTTATGTGGATTGACACCTTGACATCTTCAGTTTCCGGCCATGCAGTATTTTATATTTACTCCCGTACTTTTTCAAACTTGTGCTAAAGAGCCTGGAATTTTTCGACTTAAATGCATTTACTCAATTTGAGTATGTCATGTTTGTCCAGTGTATTATCGGGATAAACATTTTTGGAAATTGTAAATACTGGATTGATACTGCATTGATAATAGTATCATTTTAAAAATCTTTTGGTCACTTCCTGACTGATTTGCTTGGATTTTGAAGTATTTCTTTTGTAAGTAGCATTTTGTGTACACCACACAGTTCTTTTCTTTTAATGGATACATTATACGACTGTCATCATTTCATTTCATGCAGTACATTTCTGCTGGTCATTCAGACAGATTGTAGACCTGTAGTACTCATGAAAAAAAAAGCCAGGTATTCATAGCTAATAAACTTGTGTGAGATTATTTTTGGGGGAGGACTATTGGAGTAGTAATGCATGAATATAATTAAATATCAGATTGTTTTGATATGAATTGCCATCAAAATATTTTGAGCGTGACACATGAATTGTTTTCACATAACTTTACCACGTTTAAAATACAAAATGAGAAAAACACGCTGGTATATCCACGAGAAAGCACAGCACAAAGACATTTTGAAATCAAATTTGGCACAACTCAATAAAGAAAGATCGCCATGATGAAATATCACATGGAAGTTGTTCCTGTACATCTGTTGTACTTTTGATGAAGTGTTGTCTCACACAATCAGTTACCTCACAGCTTAAAAAGAAATAGCTTGATTGCAAATACAGTGAAGGTAGCGATGCAGGTGGTACACCCCTTCGTGCATATTTAATTTAGTTGGATACGGGCTTGGGCATTGGGGAGGGGATCTTGTCCCTCCCTCCTTCAAATAGATAAAGGGGAACGAAGAAAAACAAAATAAAGGGATGGAAGTCACAGGTGCGCTTGAGAATGCCTGAGAACTGACCCCTTCCACCGTCCATGGATTATTGGTACTGCTAATGATTGTCGTGACCTTGCCCTTGAAAAAAAATGTCCCTACCCCCAGGAAGAAATTAATGGTAAGGGCCTAGCACCTGTGGACACTGGCTGTACAGATAACTTCATGTTAAGATAGAGTTGGAGTTTGAGCTCACGTTGCACTCGCCGAGTGCTCGAACACAGGTAATGTTTTTCAGTGGAGAGACCTTGAAATGAAATGAAAAGATTTTAATGCATTAGTGGCAGAAAGAAGTTGTAAATAACTGTTTGGACCCAATTCAAACGACACCCCCCATGTAGCAGGTTGGTGGTTTACGTACCGTAAAGCACGTGGGAAGTAATAGCGCCCTCTATTGGTAGCTCCTGGCCCCACAAGATCTAGTTCCTGCACTGATACGACGGACAATGCATAAAAAGAGAGTTCTCAGTTTTGGTGTTCTGTCTATTTATGTTCCATTCGCGAGATGTGACATGTGGATATGTTGCGTGAGTGACGACGCGACAAGCATGACATGCACGAGGACTAGGGGCTGGACTGTTATTGTCGAGTTTTAAGAAGGGCCTACTGTTAAAAGTGAGGAGTAACTATAGAAAACAGGGCCACTCCGTTTTTACCGTAAGTATACGAGTTAGTACGCATGCTACCTAACCTTAGGCCGCGCCTAGCCCAGGTTGTCAGGTAGGCCCTACCATTACCCGTAAACAGGGCCCAACGAATACTCATCTATCGTATACTGGGCCCTGTTCCAATTAATACATGGAGGTATTTCTTTTGAAAACTTTATCCGGGACATCCGGGGGCATAACTAAACATCCGCTTAATTTTATGAGCTGAAATTGCACCGGTATGTTCACTACTTACATTGTAAAAATTCCAATAGGTTGCTAATGCTAATTGTAGAAAACTTGCCTTTTCTTCATTTGGAGGAAAAAATGTTGCCTTTTTTGCCATTTCCCCACTCCGGACGAATTTTCTCCTGACTTGTACATTACACAGACTCCTTCGTATGGTCAAGTAATGATACCCTGTACGAGAGCCTGTCTAGTTTGCACCCAGACTTCAGCACCTTCGTATTTCGTTCAGATCTGCGAGAGTACATGTACCTGTCGATCCAAGGAATGCTGGTCAACTTGTACGCCGACCAACTCGTACACCCCAACTCGTATGCCAAACAACTCGTACGCTGACCAACTCGTACACCGACCAACCCGTCCACCAAGGTTCACATGTGTGTCGGAGCATTAACGTCGTACAAGCTTTTGCTGCCATGTTTTCATCAAATTTACTTTTAGATGTAAATCAATTACATGTAAAAAACCAGATAAGCTGATTGTTCATTATTTTTTTCTTTTTAGGTCGAGACTGGTGTTTTTAGATTTTGCTTAGATATCCTTAATTAAATGATGTTAATGTTATATACCCTGTGGTGGGATTCGGAACCGGATTCCAACCAACCAATCAAATTAGGGACAAGTTGAGGTTGAAAATAGTCCCCAAAAGTATTTGCATAACAAGGAAAGTGTTCTAACAGCTTGGCGTTTGCGTTCCCAACCTAGTTGTCGGCCCGCGCTACAAAGCCAAAGCTTCTTGTGCTCATTGATAGCATGGACCACACAGACAAAGGATATGGCTAATTAGCAGTTCTTAAATGTTTCACTGTAGAAACCAATTTATTCTCTAATTATTCTATCCATGTTAACTTTCCTATGCTGAAGTCACACTTTGGGTCAGCTGTGTTGTGTTGTGCACTGCACCAACGTGCAAAAGAGTGACCTTGGGCACTTGTGCATATTTGTGCTGTAAAACTAAAGGAGGGTTAAAGTCAAAAGTAACAGCCTTCCAATGCTAAGATGCATTCTTGACACAGTTGTCATATCAGTCAAAATCAGTCAAAATCAGTGTACTGGGGGAAATCAATTGGAAGGCCTTTTTGACTGTTTTTGACGGTTAAAACAGAAGGAGGTTTAGTCACACAAATATCATTTTTGGTAGCATCCTGGGAGCTTGCCCTTTATGACAAAATGCAACACATCACAACTGTCAACATTAACCAGTCAATTTTGCAATTGAACAGAACTTCTCTAGAGCTTTGCAGCGTGTACTTAAATTACTCAAATCTTCATTCATATACATCACACACTATGGGGGGGTGTGGGTGAAAGTCGGATCCTTGGACCCTGTCGGACCTGGCCGGATCGTCCATGTAATCACATTACAAATTGGTCAGGTTTGGGGATCGGGGTTGTGCAATTCTGTAGCGCCTTTCCTAAATCCAGTTCATGGTTTTCCTATGCAGGATCAGGGAAGGTCCGACTAGCTCCTGGATATTATCAGTCAAGGTAGTGACAGGAATTATTAACCCTAACAGTCCTCAATCCTTCACCTGTTGGAGGACTGAGGACTGTTAGGGTTAAAGATGCTTCTAATAACATTAGTTATACAAGGCGCACGAGTTGGTCGCCGTATGAGTTGGTCGGCATACGAGTTGGTCGGCGCACGAGTTGGTCGCCGTATGAGTTGGTCGGCGTACGAGTTGCCACGCGTACAGCTTGACCAAACTGCACACGAGTTAGTCAGTGTACAGTTGTTCACGAATCGCAACGAAAAGCGTGGAGTTTCTCAAAAATTTTCTGCAAAATATGTTGTATGCGAATGTATTTAATAATTTCAACACTGCATTTATGGAATTCGGAATACAACTTCAAGGCACGTGTGAACGACATTTTGAGCTGCTTTTGGCAGGAAAAAATGTGAGAAAAAAACGTACTAGAAAAATTTCTCATTGTAGGAGGACTTTTGTACCCTAGACATCAGTCGTAGTGTAAATGAAGACAACGTCCAACCTGGGCTAGGTCTAGGCAGTACCTGCCTACACGTGTGTTTAAGAACTCTCACAAAGTTCTGTGTAATGTTGGGCCTAACGTTGGGCCTATTAACCCTGGGTTTGCAACACTGTATTACATGTACCGGGTAGGGAGAGCTTTTGGATCCAGCCCAGTAACAGAGTTAGGTCAATCCAGTGGTGATTGGGGTACATTTACTTCACTCAGAAATTCCACTTGCTTAATCAAATCGTCCTCCCAAGAGGCTTGATAGTCAGTTCACCCCATTTCCACATCGTCACATCCCCACATAGCCCCATCTCCACTTTTGCCCAATCCGTGCTCGAGTGTGTTACAAATACAACCCTCTTCAAAAGATGGTCCTGAGAGGAATTCCTCAAACGATATGGAGTCATACTCTATGGCATTCACCAAATTTATGTCAATTGCGTTGTCCATGGTGAATCGATACATAATGTACACGTACATGTACATGTATGGTTGGACTAACATTGGGTTCATTTCTCATCCTCTTCAAGTTTATTTCAAAGCGATACACAGTTCTGTACACATCGTTCTGGTACACGTAATTGTCGATGCATCCAGACAGCTGTTCCCCGGCGATCAGATTAACCTCAGTGCACCGCAGCAGGAAATTTTTCGGAAACATGCTGGCTTCAAGTACGAGCAAAACAACCTAAAATTAAACTCCAGAACGCAGAAAATACACACATAAAAAAAGATACTAAGTTCTGTGAATTAACTTGAAGAAATCTTGCAATATCGATGCTTTTTTCCAATGCGTGAGGTCAGGTACGTGTACATGTGTGGTCCCTGCGGCATGAATAGACTGGTTGCCCCACTCCATCATGCATCCTCTAGCATGGGTGCAGTGCGGTGGGAACCAGCTCTTTGCGCACATGTTTTTACCACAGCAACAGCGAAAACCGAAGAGAACTTGGGAATTTAAGGAAGTTACATGTAATTGCAAAATTGGGCGAAGTGGGGATGGAGCAAAGTGGAGAATGGGGCGAAGTGGCCAAGACAGCCCAAGAGCCAATGAAACTGATGCATATCCTTATATCATCAGGCATCCGATAAAATCAAATCAAATTTGTTTGTTTGTGCACCGTGTGGATCATTAACTCTTGCCTTACACTAGCAAGTTCAACAGAATTATCAGATCATGCCGTCATATCTGCTAGTGTGTAAAAACTCGATGACAAAAAACCCGTAAAAATAGTAATCGCCAATAGTTCACCTTAAATTTGTGATCCTCTTGTAGCCAAGAACTTTCTCTTTCAAAATGTGTCATTAGTTTGGACTAAATTGCCATCTAACACCTGAAAAATGAATCGGAAAGAACAATGAGTCAGAGAGCTTCGCAGCCAGGCAGTAGCAGCTTCAATGGAGGACACCATTTTGCAAATCAATCCTCAAAAACCTTTGAACTTTGAGTTCTCTTCCTCTTCCGGTAAATGCCCTCTATGTTGTTTTTATGCAATATCCTCATCAAAGAGGCTCTGAGCTTTAGACTGATACCAAAGTTTCCCAAACTTCACAGATACCAGTAATTTCACTAAAAAAGGTGTCAAAAATCACACTATTTTAATGCCACAGATTTTCATGGGAAAACTGACAAAAATTGTCACAAAATTGCAAAAAAGACCATGATGAACGGGAGAGAAGTTACCTAAAGTAGAGTTTTGGGAAAGTTTGGAGTGTGCTGATTCTAACAGTGTGTGTTGCTGTTGCTGTGGAACTTGTGATAAGCTGCGATTTTCTTACACGCTCGTGAACTGTCAGATTTCAGAAATTTTACCGATACGCATAGAGTTTTACAGTGCTTCACATGTTCATTTGTACTACTGGGGTAAGACTGGTTCGTGTCCCGTCTCAGTCCTCTGAACATATATATTTTTTAGAGTCGACAACCAGTCCAATGACGCACAATGCGTCATATCATTGCCAACCTCTTGGGCTGTGTGCACGTCCTTCACAGGGAACCAAAGTGGCGAGGCAAGATCGTACCCAAGGGAATGAGATTACGTTACTGTACTGGTCACGGTTTGTTTATGTATGTATAGATCTGGAGTACTGGGACAGGAAAGAAACCAGTTTCAACGGTCATGCATCGCAGTGTGAAGTGCAAATGTGCGGATTGGCAGTGAAGAGAGGCATATTTAGTAACTAATTGATTTTAATGCCATCATAATTAATGGATGTAATGATGACTTTTTTAACCTAATTTATTGTCATTATTTTGCTAATTTGACAGTGATGATAATCAATAATCGTTTTGCACCATTCAACATTATTTTCCACGGAATGGTTGAATATTTTAACAAAGCCAGACAAAACAATTTTATGTACTGTACATGCATGTACTACTCTTTGCCATTGTGCATCAGAATTGCTACGATTTTGCAATCTGTCACGGCTTACATGTACATGTACGCAACGCACATTGATGAAAACAAGATAGCACTAGCACTAGGGTTGCTAGTGTGTAATGCGCTGGTCTGAAGGGTTCCATATGGAAATCACTGATTTTTCCCAATAGTGGTGTATTGGCCATCAAAATTGATTACATGCCTGAAACAGTCAAGGAAAATATCAAAATATACATGTACAGTACTGTAACTTCAGAAATATTGAAAAAATGTTCAGACCAATCTCGTAACGTTTGTGCACATAGTGTCAAGTGATGTCCGTGTATGGAACTCTTTCTGCAATCACCTCTCGCCACTGTCAGAATGTCATGGTGACTGAGTTCCCAGGTTTGATTCTCAGCCCGGGGTACATTTGAGTAGAGTTGTTCGTTGGTTCCCTCCTGTGCCTCAGGGGGTTTGCACCAGTTTTCCAATTTTCCTGCTCAGAAATCCACACTTACAGTCTCTGGTTGGCTCCACCAGCCAATGAAGGTTGTTTAGTGGCTCCCTGAGGTGGCCATGTACATGTATAGATTCAGCTCAACTACCGTGTAGTTTAATGTCTTCATTGTACAGTGCATTTGAACATACCGGTACATTTAACCATGAAATTTGTGCTTTATAAATTGATAAATTATAAATGCAAAGAGTGCACAGGTACATGTACATTCCAACTTAAATTGGTCATGGGAGCTTTGCACATCCTGAGCCAAATGTGCATTTAACCTGTGCGCGTGACCAGAAAACTATCATGGCTGTGTGCACGTACCGGTCTACGTAAGCACACCATCTCTTTTTCCCATCATGGAAGTCAGTCGCGGGGGACAAAGATGTCAGAGGGGCCGTTGTTGTGAACGTAGGTGGAAACGTACTGTAGCCCAAAGTGGGATGGGCAGATGTGGCCACACTGTGGGCATGCAGCAACTGTTGATCCAGATGCTGTTGGATCAGGTGTCCTCTCTTTACGGGCTTGACGCTTCAGGTCCAGATCTTGCAGACGCCACTCCTTAAATGCCTGTATTCCACTTTGGACAGCAAATCGCCAGGCACTGTGGTCAGTGGCCAAAGTCTCCCATCCATGTTGAATAATACCACAGGATCTCAAGGACATCTTAAGACGATCTTTGCGTTTGAGTGGTTGTCCAATGCTCTGGCTGCCAGAGGCCAGCTCTGAGAAGAAGACCATCTTTGGTATGCATGCGTCATCCACGGGAAACACGTGCCCAACCCACTGAAGCTGAGCTTTCATTATGAGTGCTTCGATCCCAGGCACATCGGCTCTGCAAAGCTCTTCTGTGTTGGAAACTCTATCCTCCTGGGAGATGCCCAAGATCTTTCACAGGCAACGAAGGTGGAACTGGTCAAGCGCTTTCATCTGTTTCCTGTAGAGCAGCCATGTTTCACCACCATGCAGCAAGGATGTGATGCCTACTGCCCTGCAGACCACCAGTTTGGTGTGTCGTTTGATACCATGCTCATCCCACACTCTTGACTGAAGCCTGCCAAAGGCTGAAAGGAGGCCCAAGCAGATATAAGCGGCAGAGTCTGAAAATGCAGTGTGATTATTTGAATGACAGATAACAGCCACTGATGCACTGTAAAAATTGTTAGTATCATGAGCCATGATCTCTTGAGGAATATGGTGGCCAAGTGGTTGCTTTGGGAGAACTCGGTCCACACTACATGTACCGGTAGCAACAAAAATTCCCCTGAAGGAGCAGAAAAGCCATTTTCTGGGCTAATTTGCTGGATTTGTATCTACCATGGTGATTATCAGGTTCTGAAAAATTCCAATATCATGTTTGGACAACTACATGTGTAATGTCAGGCACTCTCTTTACGTGTACATGTATATGTATGTTCACTCCCATATACCCTTGTGCACTTAGATGAGAGATAGCGCATGTGCACTCAATCACTTTACTGTGGATTTCGAGGCAACCAAAGTCGTCAGACATTGTTCTAATACTTTTTTCCACTGATGGAGACCATAACTTATTTTTAATAAAATACAAACAAAGTTCGCGGAGATATAACCTGATAGCTTAAGTTGATCAGACAACATTAAACCACTGTATTAAATGAACCCAGTTACCAAAAATTTGAAACAAATTCTGAAAAAGTGATTTAAAAAAAAATCAGATTTGAAAGAAAATACTTTTACGGTCTTTTTCATTTTAAAACCACTTTTCCAGTTTATCCAAACAAACGAAATAAAGTGCCGTGTGTATTAAGGCCCAATTAAAACATTAGTAGTATTTTCAAGTTATTGTGAATTGAATAGTTTGCACAGAATCATTTGTCCGTAGTAGTGCATGTACTGTACATGTGTTGGAGTACATGTACTGGGTATGAAGGTGCACATGTGCACACATGCGTTTAAATCATGGACGACCTGTCAACAGAGAGCCAAAACTGAAATTGATCAAAACTAACAAGGGACAATTCACAGTTCAAACATACATGTAACTTGACAGGGCTGAGTCAATTCAAATAATTCACCATTCAAATATTGGACTTTCAATTCGATTGAATAGCCGAATATTCGGTTGTACCCACCGGCAGATTATGGACGAACAAACCATATATGGTTTGTTCAATATACCAAATCAGTTGCAATAACGCACACAACTGTACATTATGATCAATATACCTAGCTTCTCACATCTAGGAGTAGTATCTATAGCCACGATTTGGCAAGATTTAAGAGATGAGCAATATTTCTTGCCCAATTAATAATTTCTATTCCTTTTAAATTGTTAAATGAATAGATTACTTATTGAATCGTTGATAGAGTACTGTTGCTTTTCATTTAAATCTACCGAAACAAGCCTCCTTAGTGCATTTTTTTCTCATTTAAAGCAAAAGAAAATGTTCCATTCCTTTTCATGAATTTTGCATTTTGAATATTCAAATTCGGAAAATACATGTACATTGTAGTATTTGAATCTTTGATCAACTATTTGGTTAAATTCGGATATTCGGCACAGCGTTTCAACATGATAACCTTTTTCAAACACTCTTTCAATTATAAATAAATATATAAAGATATTCAGCATGTGTGGGAAAAACTGGAGAACAATTGGGCTTTTCAATTTTAAAATACCCTTTTTTATGTTCGACATCTCAGTGTTTTCAGAAACCGCATAAAAAACGTATTTGCCTGGCTCTTTAAAAATACATGTTAATGTGCTATATTTGAACACGTTGAAAGAGGTGAGAATTTCCAGACTTAAAAAAAAAAAAATTAAGGTACCGTTAAAGCAGTTGTGTGCAACCAATGGCTCATAGGGATGTGTGCCTTGTAGGTACACTGTATCTCTTCATGTTGAATTAATGTACCTGTAGATGCTACTGGCGTACTGCATATTGCTATCTGTTAAGAATTCATGATCCCATTCCGCTGCCGTTTGCCCACAGCCTTTCCTGTTTGTTTTCAGCAGGCACCCGCATTTCTTCCGTTCGTTGGTTTTTCCCCCCGTTCCACAATCTATTATTATTCGTCTGTGCCACGCTTGCCGTAGGGCACCCGCCTGCCAGTCCTTTCATGCACCCGCTTCCTCTCATCAATTTCAATTCTATTCCTTAGGTTCTTGCCTGGATGGAATTCCATTACGTTAGTGTGTACCTGGATGCACATCTCTTTACAAATTTCCGTCGAATGGATTGTAAGGTGCACTTGTGCTTTTACTGGGGCCTCGTGAACAGCTGGCTTCAGCTTAATTGGGTCCCTGTACCCAAGTATTCTTTCACTGGTGAGCACTCCTTGAATAGCATTGCCCATGTGCATCAAGTGTTAGTGTAAGGCACCACGGGTTTGTGCACATTCTGGTGAAAATTATTCAATTGGTCTACAATTATACTGTGGTACATGGCTCAAGTACATGTAGTTGAGAGTATGTACATGTATACCCCGGAAGTTGGTTCATGTGTACCTGTTGAGCATCAGTTTGATATTGCATGTACTGGTACTCTGCACGTACCGGTAGTCATTGCACCTCAGCAAACTTGAACAAGTATGAATTGATGATGGGAACATTTACAGATGCGAACATTTACAAATGTATACATGTGCATGCACGCATATGTACATTTGCATACACACGTGATTAGACTTTGGAACAAACTCTTTCACATGTGATGCCGGAAGCTGTTCTAAGGAACTGCTGTCCTCCAAAAATAAAAACCAGTTTGGAAATGTCCACCTTTAAGCAATTCTGGCTACTCGGCGATGCTAGACGTGGGTATAAATCCTGCATTCACCCGCTTCCTATGCCGCCACTCTGCGGGCCCTGCACTAAGCTTTATGGAACATTAAAACTACTGTGTCTGCTCCCTGGGGAATGTCAAATGCTTTCTCCCAATTCCCAAGAAGCCATTGACATTTCATGATTGCCATCATCATTATCACGGCTGAGGGGTGAAAGAGTCCCCTTCACACTCCCTGGGTGTCGCACAAGATTTTTTTGTGGGGAGGGGGGGCACAAAAGTACTTTCTTCCAGAGGGAAAATTTTCCATGGCAGGAAAAAAGGGCTGAAGGGGGTCAGTTTTGAGGTTTTCAAAGTAACCTGATGATTTTCATCTCCTTTCAATTTTTTGTTGTCCTTTCTTTTGCTCGTTGTCTCGTTTTTCCTTTTTTAGGATTTTTTTCTAGGAGGAGCACTAGCACCCCCATTCGCCACCACTCATGACACCCCTGACACACCATCATCCACCGGTACATGTACATATATGAGCCTCCTTCTCCCGTGCTCCAGAGAAACGGTTGTGTTCGTTCTAAGGGTGCAAGTCATGCTATCACCAAACAATCTCAGTCAGAGAGGTGTCTGAGTACGGTATCTCTTGGACGCCCTGTAGGCCATTTTGGACTCCCTGTTTTTGTTACACAAGTGCCTACAATGTACATGTAAAAGCATTTTACTGTACCTTAGGAAATCGGGCACCTTATTTTTCCCTTCAAGGCAGGTGCAGACAACCCTGTTTTCAGATGCTAGCTTTTAAAACCCTGCCGTCCATTCTTTTAGGATTTGTCGTAAAGTATGAATGGGACAGAATAAAAAAACGTGGTTTGGGCCTTCTATGCCTTATAATGTGACGTGCAGTCTTGCGTGTAATTCATATATCTGAAGTATAGTGCTTCAGGGCTTCAGCGTTCAGTTGCTGTTGTCAACAAATGGTTAATGCTTTGGCAATAATTCTGAGCAATTGGTGAGAAAAACAATGGTATTAACCCTAACTCCCCAGAGTGATTTACTAGGAACCATACCCATTCACACAAATTCCAACACCATATGGGAAACTGTGCACAAAAACTGTTGGACTCTGTTTATTTTGGGTAGCCTGAACCCATGTTAAAGCACAAGCAGTTTAGGGGTACAGTACCCAGTGCCACAAATTCACACACTTTATTTGTGTTCAATTCTGTGTGGTTAGGGAAGGTTAGGGTTAATTAGCACTGCCAATTAGCGCTAGGTATTGAGGCCATAAAAAAATTAAACTGTGCCAGCCATAAGCCCATAACTACAGTTAACAAAGTGACAATAAACCAAAATGGAAATTGGAGACAGTTTATGACAACATTGAAAAATCAGACAATGAAAGCAGTTTGTCACTTCCAGAGTTTTCTTGACCATGGGATTAATTACCCCGGTGTTTTCCAGGCACTGAACTGTCGTCACCGTGGTCATTGCCCCCCAAGTTCTCCTTTTTTTTCCCCTCTTATTTTTTGCCTTATGATTGAAATGAAATTAATCACCAGGTCAGCTCTGCTTCCTTGCAGTGGAAGAGGTGTGATTGAGTATGTCTCTTCCTGGAAACCATTGCCAGTGTGTATTCCAAGAATTGAAGAGTGTTTTTTATTTTTGAAAAAGCAAAGATTGTCAGACTTGTCTTCTTTTTAAACATTTTTATGGGGCCATGACATGAAATTTACTTACATCGGAACGTAGTTTGTGTATAAATGCATCGGCACATGTAGGTGTATTGCATACACACCATACGTTTTAGCATTTTCTAAACTTTTACATGTACAGTATTTTGGAGCTTTTATATAAAAACAAAATCTCTGTTTTAACCATCAAGATTCTGAAATGCCCTTTAACTGGACAAGCAGCTGAAAACTTCCAAGTGCAGTTGGTCTTTTTGTGTGTGGAGGGGGGGGCCAGGATTTAATTTCAAGTACGTACATTTATTTAGCATATCTAGGAATTAACTCTTGATTGGATTTAACTCAGGTCAAATCCATTTTCCTAGAAAAAGAGAGTAATTTTCATAGGAAGAGCAGAGGGACACGGACCGGTACATGCAGGCAGGTTTTCACCGGTTGAAGGGGACAATTTCTTTTGTTAGGCAAATTAGACAGGACCAAGTTGTGGGGACCCCCCTCTGTCCCCACAACGTTTTGGTCGTTGAAGTTGATTGTTCGCACAAAATTCAGTGGTTAGCATGGACATGACATTTGGCTCTGATCTCGACAAAAGTGCCGCGCACACATTACACCTTTAAAAGCTCAAAATGATATCTTCTTTAGGAACAGGTTATGATTTTTGCCCTTTCCGATCCATATTTCAACTCGGTGACGACTGTCGGATGAGAGAATGTGTCAAGTGACTCTCTCCCACCGTACACATAGAAAAAGAAAATCGTGTTTTTGTCGGTTTCAAGGGAGTGAAACTGTGATCACATTGCTCAGCTTCGTTGGGGAGGATTACATGTACATGTACATTTTTTGGCCTTGGATGAATTGGATTACTTACAACAATGACTGACAGTGGTTTGATGTGCATTACAATTTTGGCCATAATATTTTGCCTTTTTTTTTCTAGCAGAATTCGATCTCCCCTCTCCACAAACAAAGGTTCTTCAGTTTATCTGTGCATGTACCATACACTGTTCAAGTTTGTGTGCATTATACATGTAGGTCTCATTCTAATGAAACCACAGTGTTCATGCATTTTTAACTCAGGGTTTCAAGAAGAAAGATTGCGAGATTGGAGTGTTTGTTTCAATCAGACCTTTGAGGAACACTTATTTTGAAAAGCAAATAATGGCACTTAGAATTTCTGGAAATGAAAATCTGAAGTTATCAAGACAGAATGTGCAGTAGCGATCCTGTCGTCCAAAGTCTCTGTGTCAAGTAGGATACCACAATTAACGGGGGGAAAAATCACACGCTGTTTGAGAAACAAATCATCCATTCCTTGTGGCCCTGCCTTGTGAAATTACCACTGAGTTGTGCAGACGGTGACGCATACAAGCGTTATTAGTTCACTGTCGAGCGGCGGCAGTGAGCGAGGGGAGAGGAATAGGGAGAGAGCTCTCCACACGACGAGTCTCTAATAAACCTGATGCTAACCACGCAAAGTCTCTCATTTCTGCAGTGGCTCGCAGCCGGGGAGGGTGCTTTTCAAAACGTTCCAGTGCACGCACGGTCCGGTTGTGCTGGAGCTCTGTCAGCCAGCTGGCACACTGATGCCAAGATGACGACGCCCAACTACTTTGAGGCTCTGACGAAGTTGAAGCTTGGCCGACAGACAACAGTAGGCCCAGACAACCAAGACACTTACATCTTGGAAATTGATGCCCAGTCAAAGTGAGTCACTTTGATCTCCTTTCTTCTAATTGTGAGATCAGTAATTCAGAATTTGCATTTGAATCTTGATTAAGAACTAGTTTTACCTAATTTTTTTTTTTTTAGCCATCGACAGTTTCGTTTCTTTTTTTGACCAAGATTTGATATAATAATTAAGGTTTTAAGTTAAGCTCAAGTCAGGTTAATTGGAACATTATAGTGACTATACCGCACATATGTACGTACTTGTACAATACAACGTGAACCTAGAGAATTTGAGAAATTAATATACATGTAATTTTTTCACTACTTAAATTCTAACCTGACATCTCAAGTTTGTTTCAAAACTTCGTGTTGCAATCTTCATGGACTCATTTCTTGTTCTTGCAAGGGGGGGGGAGATTTCTCGTAATGTTTCTCTACAAATTTCGTGTTGTTTATGACCCCGGAATGCTGGATTTACATGTATAGAGGAGTCATCATTTTAGCATTGCAATGTTATGTACACTTTGTACAGAAACCAAGTGTAAGATTCCCATAACAATTTGGAAGAGTGAAGCCTTGTTAACTTTGAAAGCCTCAAAAAGTCATGGTACTTTATTATTGTCATAGTTACAAACCCCTTTGACTATCGGATGTTTCGTGGATTTCCCTTCATCTCCCAATCTTGCTGGAAAAATGCCATAATCAGTGACATCTGACGTAACGGATTATGAAACGCCAAAGAAGACCATTACTGTTGAAAAACAATTTCAAACACACTGGGGGGAGGACAAAGCCATTACTAGAAGCAAGCCATCAAACACACCAAACAGTACTCCGATACCGTACATTGACAAAAGGAAGTCTTTACGGAGAGATTTGCAAGACATTCACGTGGCCTGGAGTGTGCGTGCTATTTTTACGTACATCAAGACACTTGGCATATAGAAGCTTGACAAGCGGGGATTTCAAGTTGACGTAGCACACATGTGCATGTACATTGTACTTGTAATGGGCAACTTTATGTCTGCTGTTACATGTACATGTAGTTTATAGCACAGTAATATTTCTGGGTTCACGTCTCTCATTGAAGGGGAGCACAGAGAGTGAAAAATGAAAACCCTGTCAGAGTTACTGAACACTGGAAAACTACACGTAAAGGATAGATCACTCTGTTGCATTTATGTTTGAAAACAATTAAGGACCTCCATTGCATTAAAATCTCTTCACACCCCCAAATTGATAAAGTACAGGTAGCATTTTTGCAGTTGAAAAGTACAGTTTCTAAGACATTGATATGGTCTTAAATACTAGTTTTTAGCAAGCACCAGATTTTTGCCGCTTTGTACACAGCACTAGAACCATGACTGCACACGTTTATTGAAAAAGAAACGAAAGTTTCTCTACCTTCAAAGACCCCAGGGGGCAAAGTCTGCCCCCACAACATTTGTTTTTATGGATATCTTCCCAGTTCCTTTTTTTTTCACACACTGAGCCTTCGGGACTTTTTTCAGCAATTCATAAATCTTGCAGTCATTCTGACAACAACTTTTGTGAATGTCGGACTTACAGTGTACATGTATATCGTTCCCACGCAGTACCGTTGTCCACTAGACAGGTCAGCCATAAGTGTAAAGTTCTTCCATTGACTGCGCAGTGCACATGGGCTGACACGCACGTTGCCTTGAATTAAAAAAAAAATAAAATATTCAATAGCGCTGTACATATCAAAATAGCAAAAATAATGATTACACATTAATAACAGTTATATAAAAACTACAGAGTACAAGTAAAATTATAATTAAAAGTTACAAAAACTACATGTAAGTTACAGGTTGAACCACTTGATTAATAAAACATAAAATTACATGCATAAGACCTTGTTAATTATAACTTTTTTTAAAAGGTACATGTATGTCTTGATGGCACACTTGAACTCGTTTTCATTTCATATTATCTTTCAACTGAGTTGGCAAAGAATTTCACAACCTCGGTCCATCAATAGCAAATGCCCTGTCGTTAAGTTACCGGTAATTATACGATTGAGGAACTTGAAGACTCAAGGTGTCCTGACTACGTAAGCCATAAGCACAGCGGGACCTGACAATCAAGTCAGTCAGGCAGCTTGGTATTTTGTTCTGCAACACCTTGAAAACCAAAAGCAAGATCTTAGATTCTACATGTGCACGAACTGGAAGCCAATGCCATTCTTTTAATGACTGCGTAATCCTGTCATACTTACACAATCCCAGAACCAACCGAGCTGCGTTATTCTGTAAACGTTGTAACTTATCGAATGAAGATTGAGACATGTCATACATGTACCTTACATTGTACAATAACAGAGGTGACATAATCCAGGTGCGATGTAATTAATGAATGAACCAAACACTCTGTGGCTCATTGATTCAGATATTTTCGAATACGACGTAAATTATATAAGCTATAATTCACCTTCGTACAAATACGATTGATGTGAGAGTCCAAAGACAATCTTGAATCCAGCCAGACTCCCAGACTACAGACATTGTCAACAATTTTTATATGGTCGTCACCAGTTTTAACAAGGTCAATGTGGATTTTATCCAGTTGTTGTTGAGAACCAAACAAAATGACCTCTGTTTTTCCTGCGTTAAGTTTCAACTTGTGTTTCAACATCCGTGCTTGAACTGAAACAACATATTTTTCAATATTTTGCAATGAATGAGTTTGATGACACAGTTTGGGAGAAAAATTGCAACAACTGGGTATCATCTGCATAACTGTAACCCCATATCATATAATTGTCTATGACTTTGAATAGAGAACTTGAATAAGCCATGAAAAGCATGGGGCCCAAACATGAACCTTGAGGAACCCCAAATTCAACACCGATACGTTCCGACAGAGCACCTGAAATTGAAACCCTTTGGTAATGATTGCTGAGGTATGATGACAGCCAAGTGAATACAAAAACCAAAATTATTCTCCATAATTTGGAGCAACAACTTGTGGTCAACTGTATCAAATGCGGCACTAAGGTCAAGTAAAACCATCATGGCTACCTGTTTGTTACCCATATTTTGAAACACATCCGAAGTAATTCCACAAAGCTGTGCTGTGAAACTGCCTATAAGCTGATTGATTTGTCGGGAAGAGATTCCTTTGTGCCCGTATCCAATGAGAACAGCATATTGTTGCTAGGCGTCTCTTATGTACTTGTATGGTAACTAAGCAAAAGCTTGCCCCGAATCACAAGGTATAGCAACAGTGGTTTTGGTATGGAGAATTCAAATTGTTACATGTACATGTTCATGTAAATTTAAAGAACTCAGTGTACCAGATTTTATTCAATGTTCACTCGCGAAAGGCTTATTCCACTTGGTGTTTCTGCCTGCCTCATCATTTCCTTAAACCTAACCCCCCAAGGGTTGCTGGCCCTAACCTTCCCCATTCACACAAAGTGAAACACTCATATTGGACTTTGTGCACAGAGGCTGTTGGACTTAGTTTTTCTGAGGTATGCCAAACCCATGCAAAATCNAAGTACATGTACATGTACCTACCCAGGTACATGTACATGTACCGGTAGGATTGCAGAGGATCACAAACATCCACAAGACCTTACATGTACATGAATGTATACTGTCAAACATACAAGTACCGGTGATATACATGTACATGTACATGTATGCCCGAAGCCAGTAGGTGATCCCCAACATGTCAACTCACACTTATGTGTTGTACAAGATTTTTCAATCGTGGATGATGGGTTTATTTCCAAAATGAGATATATCCATTTGAAAATCATGCAATTTTTCCAGAATTATGAAAGATTGAAGAGCTTCAGCCGTGTGCCATGTGTGTCTGTAAACATCTTTTTTGCTATTTTGACTCGTTGAAGTTGTGTTCAGCTGTCTCAAATCTGTAGAAACTGACAGTAGACAATTAACGGATAGAGGATAGGATTCTGAAAGATACCAAAAATGCGCTTATCGCATCTTACAAATAAACTTTTCCTATAAATGTAGGCCATCTGCGGTACCGTACTTTTTACTGATATCTGTATACCACATGTACATGTATTATACTTGTAACATTCTGGCGACATGCATTTCCTGTATCTCCTTCAGTAAATTGTGATTTTAAAATAGTAATGAATTTTTAATTCACCCCCTCCCTGAATGGCGCTGGGAGGGGGACACAAGTGCATCTAATCTGACGTCCAGGGCCGAATTCGTTCAGATCGGGCACTAGAAATTTGTGATTGATAGCAAGGGCTCATTTCAGCTGAAAAGGGCATGAAATTGGATGCTTTGGAAAAGAATGGAATCAACTCAAGGGGAGGGGGGTGCAACTGAGCATCGGGCTTGCGCCAACAATCGCTGGGGGGCAGGGTGTGCACATCCTCATGTACATGTAACATGACCACAGTGACTTGCGATATCACAAATCAATCCTTATATTCCTTTCAAGCCTCAGGAACTGTCGCAGTTGCACTTGCCGGTGCATAGTCTGGCACTTTCGGCAAAAATTTCAATCAATTGAAAGATCTACAGCATGGATTGTCTACCATACAAGGGTACCGGGGGGGGGACGGAAGGGTGTTGTGCGACAAGCGCCCCCTACATTCAAACTCTTCTGATTCAGTATTGTGCAGCGATGGCGTGCACATCCTTTGTTTCTTAACTGCGTGAACATGGACCATGAACCATGAACAGCCAGCAATAATTTTTATTGATAATTTATTAATTTTAACTGTGACTCGAAGCGTTTAAACCCGTATGATATACATGTACATGTACACCGGTATTTCTTATATGGGACTTTTACTTGTATCAGAAAAGTTAATCTTCAAGATGAAAATTGTCTTCGGGAGAGATATTTTGTTTACCTGCAATTTCTTTTTGACTGTGCCATACCGTGCCAACTTGCCAATGCATTGCCAATGGGACGCATCACTCGTTTTTTATAACGTTGTGGAAAAAGGGTCATGTTGAAGAGAAGGATTTCCTTTAAATGACTACCGTCAGAAGGTGAGGTCTTTAAACATACATTTCAGAAAAAAAATCGATGTTGAAGTTGGGAGTTTTACAAATTAAATTGTTGTTATGCATGAAATTTACAGGTGTTAATTTGAGGAGACCACAGCGCAGCGTGTGCATTATAAACGTGTTCGCATGCACAATCCATAGCTGGGTCGAGAAGCTGAAATGGGAATCCTTGTCTAGAATCTCCGTGAAACAAAAGGCTGGTGTACATATTGAAAATAGAACAAGTTCTTCAATAATCCTTGTAGATAATGGAAACGCTGGAGATTTTAACTTTAAATGAACCAGTTCCTTATGAGCACCCCCTTTTAATGAATGGAATAGGCTTACAGACTGTTGTGTGCACATCACGCGCAAACCCCTTCTGTCCCCCCCCCCCCGATGGGCGTCGTACATGCACCCGCACACATACGGTATGTGTTTTCTCTGTGCCTTGTGCTCAATACGTTAGTGGGGCTGCACTTACAAAGGTTAAAATTTTATACAACACCATTCGCAGATCTTACAACATTGATCCCACACACTTTTCTTTTCATGGCGGCAGCCTAGCCCTCTGTAACAGTATTAATGGCATCTATGATGGGGACGATATTTCTCGTTGCCATTTCACCGCGTTTTGTCTTGCGCACAATGGCAGAAACTCAATCAAAGAAAGGCTCTTTTTTAAGCCAATAACATCAACAGTCCGTGCTGAGGGAAACCCAAAGGGAGACGAAGCAGCCACCTGCAGCACTTGCACAGCACATGCGAAGGAAGGTCTGACAGCAAAAACCAAAGGTTGAAGCATGTATTAAAATTAAGACTGAATAAACGGATGTTTAAATCGTTGATTAAAACAGCCACTACATGTTGTTGCATGGTTTTAAAATATCCAAAATTAAAAAAAAAAAAATTATTGAATCTCTCATGTTTTTTCCTGAGAATAGGTACTTGAAAAGCCCAGGAAATGCTCTAAAATGCAGCTGAGAGCATCTAAAGTCCAAAAATTTTCGGGGCCCTTGGCCGGGCCCCGAACCCCATGCCATGGCTTCGCAAAATGTTGGTGAACCACAACGGAAAACCCCCAAGTTTTTAAAAATCTTGCAACACACACACATACCCAGAACATGTATGGTACATGTACACATACATGTGTACATGTACATGCGGCTCTCTTTACCGGTACTTTTTTGAGTAAGACTTTTAATTTTTAGATAAATTTGATGACAGTGCAAGAAATTTCAGTGAGTGAATCGCAGCGGACAATACATGTAGACAAATGTTTGGTCGTGGTAAATATGATCATAATGGAGAGCTGAATATTTGGCGCCTGTTCTGGTGCCAGTCAGAAGGAACAAATCATGTTAACAGCTTTGATAACAAGCTGAAGACTCATTTTGTTAGATGAGACCGCAAGCCTCCTGGGTACTTTGAATCATCATATCCCTAGATCTCTTAAGTGCAGCTTATACTGAAGGCCGCCAGCTTTCAAAGGGACTTGGAAGTGGGAAAATAACCCGTGGAACCAACAAGTACACTTAATGCTCCAAAAAAAAAAAGGAGAAAGAGAAAAAAAGTGGCAATATTGTACAAAACCGTTTAGTTTTCCTTGTAAATGTATTCCCAAAGTGCAGAGCAATGCAGAGCAGAAGGCCTGCCGGGCCTTGGGGAGTACTGGCTCAAAAACACATAAGGTTGGTGTGATAGAGAACATTGCTCTAATCAAGCAAAGCCTTCCTGGCAATCAGGCAGGTTTGCCCCGGGCCATGGTGATGATTTTGGTAATTACATGTACATGTAAATTATATGCGAATACATGTAGATGTTTAGATGGAATCCACCAATGTGCCAAAGAACCCTGTCAGTTTGACTTAAAAAATTGTTCCAGTGCATTCGCAACCTCCACCAATGTGCCAAAGTACCCTGTCAGTTTGACTTTAAAAATTGTTCCAGTGCATTCGCAACCTGCCGCATCAAAATCAGAGGGAAATTACTAGTACACACACCTGTAGTGTACGCACAGTACAATGCGTTCTCAGTTCTGCACTGTAAGTACTGTGTTATGGTTCCCAGCCAGATGTTACTTTGCAAGTAAAATTGTTATTACCATTTTTACAAAAATTATCACTTTGTCATCGGAACGATTTCTCCAGGTTCGAAATGTCAGACCCTCTGCTGATAACACTATCACTATGCAGCCGGCAGTTTGCCGCAATTTTCCTAGTTTACAATCCTGAAAGTGGTGTTAGCAGTCTTTACATGTAGCTGATCTGAGTGAAATCTGGTGGTTTGGTTTGAAACCAGGCTGCTCATTGCTCGCAGTGGTAGTGCATTCTCTGTACCATCTTTCATGCTACTGTCAGCAGTAAGGTTTGTACATATGCACATGTATGTATGTACAGTGTTTGTATAACTTGTATTGATTACTTAAAATGTCTCATCGACTTTGCCTGCGTTGTAATTTCTAGAATTTCAGGTGGAACATGAGTCATTACTTTGCATGGCACACAGAGACAGATCGATATGTCCATGATCGGAGAATGATGCGGTTACGAGGAGCTTGTGTCGGCAATTGAGGATTTAGGCCACGGCGTCTAATCATCCATCGATCTGTCCTCACCCACTCTCTTATGACACACTTTTTATGTTCTTCTGTGGGCAGATGTATGTAAGATTGGCATGGTTGGGTGCCATCAGGACTGGCCGACTCGATCTCCTTTACTTTTTGACCCTTTCTGCTGTCTTGTCCCCTGCTGGATATTTTCTCTCCCGCCAACTCATCAAAGAGAGGATCACTGTCTTTGAGTGATTCTCCAGAAAGATCTCATTTTGAAATTGTTACTGGCTTGGAATAAGAAAGAACACTGGGATTACCGGTATATGTTTGATGATGGAAAGCACACAAAAGTCCAACCTCAGGATACCAGTGAAAGATAGATGCAGTAGTACAGTGTATTATATTGTCTTTGCTCAGTTCTCAGCTCCATTTTGCAGATTTTGACAAGATGATACCGGTACATATTGTCTATTAAATACCCAACACGCAAAATAAACATTCCTGACCAACACGGCTCTATTCAACCAACTTGATGAGGGGTGCATGTTTTTCCACACTTCTTGGGTTTTTACAAATGTTTGTGAATGCACATGCATGCGTACATAATGTACATGTCTTTCATTCGAACATTTGGAATTCTCAGGAGATTTGATGGAATCTCTGGGTACATGTAATTGATAAATTATGAACAACTGTAAGGTAATGAACACTGTACCGGTACATGCATGTGCTGGAAGTACGTTCTCGGCATCCATAAAATGGACACAGGGCGTCGAACATATAAACAAGTGGACGGCAACACGAAAAACTGGGAATTGCAAGTAGTCGTGTTGCTTTTGATGCATGATGCCTTTTTCATTTACTACTGGTGTACAGTGTGTCCAAGTGCCGTAGCACAGTCATGCCGTGCCAGTACATGTACATGTACATGTAGTTTGCTATGCACATAATGTACGTGTTCCTGTATTTTGTGTGAGATGGGGTCTACATGTACAAGTATGCTCGCACATGTGCGTGTGCATGTACACATGATTGAGATTGTATTGGTACCATGCAGGACGTAGAGACAAATGCACCAATCGTCCTGCATTTACATGTAAGTGCAAGCCGTGAGCATGTACATGTTTTGATGGATGTACGGCATGTGCATATACATGTACATGTACATGTATATATGCATGCATGTACATGTACAGTACGGTACTTTCAGAATTTGATTGTCCCTTCAAGAAGGAGATCTTATCCAAAACATGATACCTTTCTGTCACCATGGAAACATCTATCCATCCTGCCATTTGAGCTATTTTGCTCATTAGGAGTCTGAGCGAGCCAAGTTGCTCTTGATAAATTTGCTCTCCACTTGATGTGAGACTTTTGATTATGCAGTCGATGCGGTAATTGGTGGAGTCTGTCCTCTAGTCTTACAGGAAATTAAAAGTTCTTCAGAGTCGCTGTTCAGTTTGCCTGGAACCTAGGAATGAATGTTGCCTGTAGGTGTTATGTACATGTACTATAATTTACAGTACTACATTTAGTGTGTGATCGTGCATTTCAAGGATATCAGTTACATGTATGTACATGTACATGTACATGTATCGTACCATAATACCGGTAATTAACTTGAGTTCATTTTTACCAGGATCTTTCAATTTTTTTCCCGAGTTTTTTTTTTCCAAGTGTGTTCACATATTTAGTTAATAATTGAATGAATTACATGTCACCTGAATGTGGGATAGTTACTGTGGTGTCTTACATGGTGTCGGTACGTCATACATGTACATGTATGTTGGGACAGAATTCTCCTTTAATCGTGCAGTTGTGTTACACTTTACACATACATGTACATGTACATGTACAAGTAAGTCCTGAGCAGTGATTGTTCAATTGCTTCTTTGTTTTGCCCGACAATGAACAGATATCCATTTAAAGCTAAACAGGAGTTGACAAATGTGCATTGGTGATTGTTTGTGTCCACAGAACAGCAGCTGTCTGACAGAGAGAATTACAAATTTATCTTCAAGCAAACTTGCATTTTTAATTCTGACTAGTCGAGCCATGGCAACAAACAGTGCGCCATATAATTGTGTTGCCCGGTCCATGTCAAAACCTGTATACTGCTTTGTTCTAACTCAACACAATGTGCTATTTTTACGCCAGAAGCAAAATGCACAACTGCAAAATTTACTGTTAGGTGGTGCATTTGTGCACATGGGCCCCTATAATATCTTTATGCACGTCAAGTTTGCTTGAAGATAAATTGGTTATCACACTGGCACTCGTACAGTGTAGTTCTAACACAGAACATACGAGTACCGGCACCACGAGCAGCACCATCGTCAGCTTCAGGCATTAAGGGGGGGGACCACAGCATCAGGTGGGGGGGACCCACATCACAGGAACAAAACATATTTTTCATGCTTACATGTTGTATGCTTTAGACAGATGGGGTGGGGGCAGCTTCCCACCGGGGGGGGACTCAGTCCCCTCACCCCCCCCCTTGGCGACAGGCTTGACCACAAGGCCAAAGATGTGGGACACAGATATACTTTCAGTACGTGTACATGTACATTATTCTGTGTACCACTCACACTGGTGTGATAACTAATTATAACAGGTTTTTACATTATATATAGCACTTTTAATTAAGATCAAAGCGCTTTCCATGATTATTACCCCTGGTCACCGGGCCATGAAACATTCCAAATACCATCCCAGCTCCCTGTGAAGTATACAGCTCGAGGCTGCCATTTCGGCACAAAACAGCTAAATCTTACACTTATATGTAGCTGCCCACAGTACAGTTTTATGCATTTGTTTGCCACCCAAAGTCATTCTCAAGACAATTAATATCCAGAAGGTGTAACGCATTGAGTGATGTGTGTACTGTACATGCGTACACGTGTATGTCATTACAGTTATTAGTTTCTGTCATGAATTTACATGATCCAGACACGTGTACGAGTACCGAGATGTACATGTACATGCAGTTGTAGGCCTAACATGCCTACGGTATGCCTCAGGGTACTTAATTCATTAAGTGTCTGACTGCCTCCTAATTTGTAATTGCCTTAACTACATGTACAGAGATGTCGCTGGCTGATTAGTCTGCAGTAATGGATGTTTGTCACGACACTTACTTTTTCTTTTCTCTTTCACATGTTCAATAGTGCTCTATGTCGAGGGGACCCCCTGGTGGCAGCAGTGTGCTCAGATAGTGCTGTCCACGTCTACTCTAAGGGGACGCTCTTGCCGATTGGCACGTTTCAAGGTAAGACTCTCCACAGGTGTGAGGAGAAAAAGTACAATTAAAGTTGCGGAGAGAAAAAAAAAGAACTAAAGATTGCCTTCTCTCTCCCATTAATAATGTGCTGCTCACGTACATGTAGCACTCTAACCTTGTAATACTACAAATTACTACTTGTAGTTAAATGTAGTACTGAGCGCTGTCGCTTGTAAGAGGACTTGACTTTATTGTTCTCTGAAGCCATAAGATACAATAGATAAGACAATGTACCATACAATGCTGTGGCACTGTGAATGCACGGCTTTATTGTTCTCTGTACAAGTAACAATGGAAGGAACCTAGCCAGAAGTAGTAATCTGTAGCGCTAGGTCCTTCAGGCTCAGACTTCTACTTAGTATTTGTAGTACTGAGTAGTGTAAGCCAAACAATATGGTTGGCGGTTAGGGTTAAAATTAATACCAGTGTATTAAGTGCAAGTATTAAACACAAAGCAATTTAACTTTTCTTCCCTTTTGGCCAAACAATAGCCCATGCTGTCATTTTTAAAGCTAATCATCTTGCAAGGAAATGTTGAGTGTTTTGTTGGGAGTGTAAGAAAAATTGTCATTGATTTCAGTCGTAATGTGAGGTTGAGTTTTTACTCAATTGTAATGTGAGGTTGAGTTTTTACTCAATTGTAATGTGAGTTTGAGTTTTTACTCATTTGATTAGCATGCATGATTGAGAATATTTGTTGAGATATATTGGTACATTATCGTTTATCTTCTGAGTACCTTCAAGTCATATCACCATCTTCAAGGTACAGTACAATTCATCCCTCACCCATGGCTAAGAAATTTACATTGTAGCTCAGGTGCAGGAGCGGTACCTGAAAGCATTACTCTGAGGGACTTATTAAAATGCTAATGAGGGCCTTTTACTACATGGAAATGAGGCATTCAGAAACCTACTGTACATGTATCTTAAGGGGATTTTCATTTTCATCTGTGTCCACATGATCTACGTACTGTAAACGCAGTCCAAATACGGTTTACACTGTCTCAAAGTGGATTGCAATGCTGAGAATGGAATAACTTGAATTGTCTTTCTAAATTCATGAAGTTACCTGTATTTTCAACGACAGGCATTGGAGTGTGAGCGTAAATGCTAAATTAAAGGGTACTTTACTGTGCATTTTCTCAAGGTTCATGACGGGATTTGGGAATCATTGGATTACACCTGTAAATTAAGTTACACTGTAATATTGGATTTTGAAGGATTTCCTTCTACATGTACTGTCTCCCAAATCCTCCCAAACCTGGGGGATTTTGAAAGAATTGATAGACTGTACAGTTCTGTTTGTATCCTCAAAAATGGTGCATTGATGTTCTCAATTGGTAAAATTTGCTGGAAACTTTCTTAGTTACAGCATTTTTCTTGCAGTAATACATGTACATGTAAAGCTGATTCTACAGCCATGACAGCCATGTTGGCTTTGGACTGAAGGCTGCCTGTAATCCCCCTTGGACAGTTCAGAGCTAAAAGGAATGTTAACACAATAAAAGATGAGTCATGTTAAACAAGACAATTTGTAAGCAACGAATCAAAAAAAAATTTCTGGATGCATGCACATGTATGTAGTTCCTTGTAAAACTAGCAGCACATGTATGTACATGTATTATGTATGTCATCAACGAAAGATTGAAGTGCAAACGGGGAATTTATTTTTGGCACCTGAACAGCTTACCCACCAACGTGGGAGTACGGAGGGCAGATCCACTTGACATTTCAAGCTATTTGGTTTCGCCCGGCTCTCTCGAGAGCCCAAGAAACACAATTCCCCGTCCGGCCTCATTGCTTCCTTCCAGGCACTTCCTCCCACCGATGTTGGAATTGAGGCTGTTGTACCGTACAGTGGCATACTTCTTTGATGCACGGCAGCCCTGCGGCAGTGTTGAGGAATGTTACCACACCACGCGGCATACAAAAGCCCTGGCACATAGCCACTCTTGTTTCAATTTTTGCCTGGTCAGGAATCTTCGTTGTCAGAAATGATTACATTCGGTTCGTTATGAGAGAATGCCATTTTGGCCAATCTCCAGCTCAGACAAAGACTCTTCTCCCAAGAGAAAACCTGTTCAGCGACATCCTACCCACATCACCTGGCAGGTTATTTTACAAGGTTATTTACTCGGGTCCACGGCACAAATGGTTTACAGTCAGTTGCATGTGCTGTTTGACAATCGACAAAAGGCGAATAATAGTCGGGCTAATAATACAGGTCTGGAATTTTACATGTCCAGCTCCCAAGGGTCTGAAATCGCTCACAGGTATTTTGTGTTCAATTCGTATCATTTATGCGTAAAGGGGTACTACCATACGACAAGCATTTCGGATGGAAGCAGCGTACATGTACCATCTGCAAATGACTTCCAGTCGGCCTGAGCAATTGTTGTTGGTTTCTCTCTTGGCTCATCGCGCCTTACTTGATCAACATTTCACTGACGGTTTTTACAATCGGATGGTTTACATGCACAGCAATTTGCCGTCGGTCTGCTGGCTGAGAGTGACAATTTGGACTTGCACGAGGAGAGAAGTGGAGCAGAGTCTTCTGTTTGCATTTGCCATGCTGCACAAATGTGCGGAAACATTGAAAATGCCCATGCGCGCATGTACCACGTTTTCAGATAATGCACCGAGCAAAATCCTTTTGTAAATTATGAGTCTGTAAAGAAAAAGACGCCGTGGTGACAGCATCTTTAGATTGTTGAGAATAGCATCAATATTGTATGTGCAAATGCAGATCTTGAAAAAAACGAGCTTCTTGAAAAATTAGTAGCACAGCACCAGTCCGGTATTTTGAAAAATATACAGCTGTAGGTGCGTGTGTACATGTGCATATACAAAGGGTGAATCTCAAATTTTGGTCTCAATTTTTGTTTGTAAATCCTCTAATCTGATCAACATGTACATGTACATACATGTACATGTAACTCTGATTATACAGTAATTGTGGTATAATATAAGAGAATAAGTGTGTGCTTGGCTGGTCTTAAACGTGCATTTACATTAAGACTGGCTCAGGAGAATGGACACGACTAAAGCCTAAGCCGCAGGCAAGGGCATTATCAGCATTAGTCCAAAAAAGTCAATATACATGTATGATGGATTTCCAGTGATTTGGTTCTAGGATTGTACTTTCATTTTCCTGAACACCCCTGTCCATGTTATGGAATATTCGTTGTGCAAATTGTCCAATTGGTGCGCGTGTGGCGAGCAGCGTGCACTCTGACTCTTGACCAATCAGAATCGATTAAACTGTCTTGTGTCCACGTGCCAGCACATGATTTACACAGTGGGCATTACTTCTCAGTGGGCATTATAAAATGTTAATACACAGTGCACGTTGTTGAATAGGGAGGCTGCCTGAGGTACATACATGTATATACATTTACCGGTACCAGTATTTATGAATGTGTTGTCAAGCCATTAGAGCCTACATGTACATGTATATTTACATGAATAAGCCATTTGCAAGTGAAATTTGAATAAAATCTGATACACTGAGTTCTTTAAATTCACGTGAACGTAACAACTTGAATTCTCCGTACTAAAACCACTGTTGCTATACTTCGTGATTCAGGGCAAGCTTTTGCTTAGTTACATAAGAGACGCCTTGCAACAATACACTATTCATAATGGATAAGAACGGCACAAGGAACCAGTCCATTCCAGAGATGGTGGTCGTTCTGCAAAAGCTTGCCCCGAATCACGAGGTATAGCAACAGTGTGTTTAGTCTTGGGAATTCAAATTGTTACGTTTCTATTCAATCAGATAATACAGTGTACCAGATTTTATTCAAATTTAACTCGCAAGTGGCTTATTGATGCAAGAAGATGCATGTACATGTACAGTACTTTGATGTTCAGATGTACTCACGTGTACATCAAAATTGAGTGCATATGGCAACAGAAGTTTGCATACATGTATATTGTAATAGTGTACACGTATGCATTTACGGAAACAAAATTTACATGTACACGTATGTAATTGAAGTTATTATTATTATTATTACATATTGTTACATTTTGTGGTTGCCAAGCTGCTTCTCTGCATATTTCCGCTTGCAGGGAGAGACTGCCGATAATTTCCAGAAAATACATTAGAGTAATGTGCCAGTCAGTCGATGGAGATTATCGATTGCTTGTGCCCGGGTAATGTGACAGACGATCATTGATCACAGGTTCATGTACGGTGTTCGCATGGTACTGTGAAGTCATTTGACAAATAGAAGGGATGCATGCATTCTGTGGGGGTGGTTATTTCAAAGGAGACCACTGCAAGGTTTTTGGAGGTTTCAGGAAGGTCCGGTGAAGAGGCATGGGGTCATACACAGTTGGCTGGTTGGAGTTGAATAAGTAGTGGATATCAAACCAAACTCTTTTTAACAAGCCTTTGGGTAATGCTGAGTATGTATTGTTAAATGTACCCGTAGAAATAAATGTCAGGAAAGGACGAAACATCCAAGAAAAATGGGTCACTGGCTGCCTTTATGGGTGATGATTACCCACCACAGTGGAACCTGTTACACATTTATAAGCCATTTATACATGTACATGTATGTATATGACCGTCTGAGATGCCCATGTAGCTTAGTGATACCAGTGCCTGCAAGCTTTACATTGGAAAGGAAAACTTCACTTTAGCAGGAAAATCAAAGTTACATGTAATACCTTTTATAATGGCGCATTTGATAAAGCAGTGAAATTATCTGGCAGACCCATCTGCCTGCAACCACACACATGTAATACTGGTACAATGTTGTTGCAAGTACTATGAGCCTCGAGCTGGACCAAGAGAGGGCGCAATTCTCTTGGCAACGGAGGCTCCTTTGGTCGGAGATGAACTTCACTGGTTCAGGAACGATTATGTAATGGTCGCGTTACGGTCGCATCGCTGCCAATAAAATGAACACTCCCACCCAATGTGGCTCTCCTCAACTGATGAGCGGGTGCATTTGCTCGAGGTGGATACAGGAAAATTTGAACCTGTGCAGGTGTAATCTGGGCTGAGTCAACCAAAGTGCCTGTAACAATTTTCCAAACAAAGAAAGGAGATGCGCATCCATGATGATCCATCTGGATGACCCACACAGCCTTGTGACACTTGCGAGGACTGTGCAGGAGAAAATTCTCGAGCAGTAAGGTATATGTAACTTCAGATCAATGCCTGTAAACATGGTAAACCTGTGCGCCATCAGAGTGAATGCAGCCGACAGATTACTCAGATGATGTTCACTGGCCCTAATGCAGACACGAATGTACATGTGTACACGGTGGACTTAAGGTGTAGAGATGAAACTTGAGAGTGAGAGTGAAACTTGAGCGGTAGAAAATTGCCTCTGTTGGATTTCTGATGGCTGTGACGGAGTGAGCGAAAAATTGCAATCGGCTAATATTCCAACCTCCCAACGAGGAAGCAGACCTTCTTATTAGCTGAAAGTTTACCTTGTGCAATTTATGTATCCGCGACCTAACATGAACTTCAATTATAAAGCTGTATGCATGTACATGTATGTACGAGTAGCAGTCCGTTCAACTCCGTTGCATGGTGACCTTAATTCAGATGAAGTGCAGACAAAAGCTTGGCAAGAAGTTTGATGACCTATGGTTTAATTCAACCTTTAAAAAAAAAAAAAAAACGCATTAGACAAATTAGACAGATGCCGGACTTGACAGGAGAGGCTTACTACACATGTGCATTGGAGATGGACGTTGAGTATACATGGACAGTATGTACATGAACCGGTAATGCCTTTTACCACACTATTTGATGGCAAAAGAAAAATTGTAAAATCAACATACTGTACATAAAGTCGCAAAACCACAACGAATTTCAGTGTATTTCAATAACTATGTTGGATACAAATGATATTAAATAAATGAAATTGAAACCTGTGAAACAAGTCCATTGCTTCACTCAGTGAAGCATACTGTACATGTACAGGTGTACATGTTCTGTTGTACATATACGAGTACATGTACGGTACCGGTACATGATCATACATGAAACAGTAGTTGGCCACAGCTGTACAATGCTCACTGCAATTGGCTCGATGAAAGGTCCCATAATGACTGAGTGTGGATGCTCATAATTCTAACTGTAGATACATACAATGTCTTTGACACATTGATGAATGTCCACTTTATGTGCTTGCATAATGCTTGCTGTATACTTTTGGTGAGTCATCCTTTAAGTTTGGGGTCCAATTTTTTTCCTGTCCCCAGTATATCCGGGGTATGATTTTGTAAATGAAAACATTCAAGATTACATGTAGGTAATGCAAATGACTTTGCGAAAGAAGTAAAAATATTTGGAAGTCATTTTCAGTGATGTGCGTGAACTTGTATCTCTTGTCAGATTACACACGTCAGATGCAGCAGTGACAGAAAAATTTCACACGTTGGACCCAAAAGTTTTAAGACGACCTATCCACACTGATATGTGTCTCCACAATGTGTAATTTACATGCACATGGACACCAGATTCATGTGTACAGTGTACACGTATGTATTGTGGAGTTAGTATCTGGATACGTGTATGTGTACATTGGTGAACACTTTTTGGTAGTAAAGTAGGCGGTGCATCAGATGATCTTGTCACCTAACTGTGCTTGAGTGACTCTGTTTCTTCATTTTGTAACACAGTTCAGGTTGTCAACCTTTCTTTCTTTCCAGGTCACAGTGACATGCTGTCTGGGGCAAGGTTTGGCAACCGCAATCCTTATCTACTCTTCACATCATCCAAGGACGGAACGGTCAGGTATGCTGAAATGAGTGGAATGAATTAACTTTTACTTTTAGCTACAAATTCTCAAACCCAATTTCGGCAAACTCCACCTCCTCTCAAGCCATTCCCTTAAAAATTTAAAACATGCCAATTCTTAGACTTCCAACACACATTAGACATAAAATAGATTGAACTTGTGCAGTGGTGTTTTTTTTTGTGTGGGTCTTGCTTGGGCTGTATAGAGGATTTTTCTTCCCATGGTTTTTGGCAGTCAACGTCCAGTTTACACAGATGTGGGCGGAAACCTGCGCCTTCAAAGTCTCTCAGCATTCTGATGTACATGAAACTGCCGGACATTCACAGGCATGGTGCGCCTCCTGAAATGCCTTGGCCCAACATGTTATGTCACAGGAAAAACCTCTGTAGGAAAGGAAAAGATGTATTTTTTTTTTCGTTTTTCTCTGTCAGTGATTCAAGGGGCACGACATCTTCCATTTGTCACTTTTGAAGCGTACAACTCATCTACATGTACTGACGTTCTCTCGCATCAGTGCTCTAAGCAGTAGTCAAGGTTTTATTTGATTTGATGCTGACTGGCATGAAACCCTGTGACATCCTTCAGCTACCAGGGGAAGACAAGAAAAAAACTAGGGTCAATTCCTGACCGTGGATGTGGGTTATATTTGCAAGGGGCCTCCTCACCTTCAAGTAGTGATTCACGTCTTTGGCGCAAGGTGCATTACTGGAGTCACTTCAGGAATTTTGCACTCAAGTGACACCAGGCAACCACAGCGGTTTTTTCAAGGTTTCTGGGCTTGTGTCTACAGGCACCAAAACTAAGGATGCAGTCCCTTAAATCATGGGGTTTTTACCTGATTGCGAATAACGTGTACTGGTATCGACCAGTACTGCTACAGAGATACATATAGTAGGAGGCTTCACTTTGGCACATGTACCAGTACATGCACATATACAATCATGTACATGGTTGGTCTACGGTACATATACATGCACCTGACTTACATTATTGCTTACATGAGACTCCAAGGTCAGAAGCCTCATCGAAAATTAAGAAGCTGGAACCTTAATCTAGACCCAGGAATAAAGCCAGTTGTCAAGGGTGCTTGTCTTACGTTTTTGGTACACATACATGTACATGTATGTTCGATACGTGGACAATTACATGTATTTCACAAACAAAATATGAAATAGCAAAAATTATCTAAGACTATCACAGTAATTTCCTAAAAATCTGAGATTGTTTTGCTCCGGCTTCTTCAGACAAACCTTGAGTGGTGAGAACAGTATATCTTATGACGACCAAGGCTGACGCTCGGCTAAATGTTATAAACTCCTCCTTAAGGTGTTGAAAGAAAATTGTGCCTTATGAGAAAAAGGCCCTTGAGGTTCAGACAGACACACATCCCCCCCCCCACACACACACACACCATCATCTGGGGACTGTACATGAGAGTGTAAATTCGCGATAACCTCGCACGTGAGAACGACAGGTTTTGTCGCTCAGAAATGACGTTATTGGTGTTAGTGGTCCAAGGATCGCAGGAGTGTGCTAGTGTGAGACCCGCGTGAGAGAAATGCTTTTATAAATGAAATGGGTCTTTAAAGGGTCTCTCTTGTTGGTTTTAGATTTTTAACGTCTGCATCTGTACAGCCGTTCGAAGGAATCGCAGAAAAAAAACACATTTGAACGGCCTATTCACTCTTCCATGATGTGTGTTACTACGTGGTTAATTGGTCAACTGTAATCTTGCTAATTCCACTGAATCCAACAGCATTCAGAGGCTGTTGCAATAACTTATCAGTCAGGGTACACTGTGCCCAGATAACTGCGTGGTACCAAGTCAGGTATCATACTAATTCACAGCGCTCGGTGACGTTGCTCAGTGCAACGTAGCGGTCATCCACCGTTGCTTTTTTGTTGCATTCGGTTTGATCGCCATTTCGGCTACATGTACATGTTGAATTTCATTCTGTTAGGGAGTGTGTCTTGTGAAAGAACTCGGGCGTCGGTTTTTAATGAAGCATCAGCAAGCAAACTATCCATGCTGCAAATAGTCACCTGCAAACCTTGGGGTTTTTCTCACAGTGATGCGAGAGAGACTGAACAATGCATTTTCCTTGAGACATGTGCCATTGGGCTCCCTCCACTGATTATCTTGACTCGCCCTTCCATCAAATTTTCATGGCACCTTGAAGTTTTGAGAATTCGTTTTCTGAGGCAGTGCATGTACGTTCGTGCTGTGAAGCCCACCCAATATATCAAAATGGCGCATCTTTGATGGCACAAACGCTCATTGTGGGAGTTCTTTCATGCAGAATTGAATTATTGGTGCATGTACATGTACGGTATGTGGACACTTTTGGCACAACTGACTGTCTCATTTGAGACTTGAATTCTTTCTTATCTTCTGCTTCTGCCTCATCAATGCAGGAAAATTCCCATGTAGGAATGAGGCCAGTTGGTGAGAAAATACCCCAGCTACGCTTCTCTAAAATAATCCATGAGTTTTTAAATCCAAGAGTTTAACAATTTCTTGGCCTTACATTACATTTGCATTCAATCTTTCCATCCCTAAAGATGGTTCAAGGAAAACAGTGGACAGAAATTCCTGAAGATTACACCTCCCTATTCAAACTGTTTTACTTCATCCCTGTTCATGTCTTGACTGACCTCTGACTGATGAGGTGGACATCCGATGAGCGGGAATCTAATCTCCGTACTTTGTAACGCTAATTTGCAGGTGCTGGGACATGAGGACTAAACGAACAAGAGCATCACAGGTGTACACAGGTCAGTTGAGTTAGTAGGGGTAGAGTATTTACAGATCCATACAGGCAAGGCTTTGTGTGTGACATGGTTAACCCTAATCCCCAAGGGACCATTGAAATCCTGCATAACCTCGTTGGGTTCAGTTAATGTAAGTTGGCCGTTAACATCCTGCATCAGTTTTCACGTTCAAAATCACCCCGGTGTCTGTGTGTAAATTTACTGTTGTCTGCAAACGATCGTCAACGAAAATGTAAACTTTATCAAGTGTGAGCAGTGAAATCAGCGTTTTTCAATCACTGAAGAAATTGGATGATTTTGCTTGGCAGAAAAGAGCAAATGTAATCAAAATGATAAATCTGATAAATAGCAGTGGCGACATCTATATTACCGGTGTTTGAAGAAAATGGAGCTGTAAGACTTGTGGCCTTCATGCATTCTCGTGAGTCCATTTTGATTTACACAGTCTGATGATAAGCCTGTAAATATTTGATTTAAAAGAGAGAGAGAGAGATGGAGGGAAAGACGTGATATGCGCCTGGCACTTTGTTTGTCATCTGGGGAGACGGATTACATTTGTCCTTATTCATTAAGTAGTCCCACTGGAGGACTGCGGGAGAATTTCCTACAAATGATGCGTGCGTCAGGCTGCATCAGCCGGGGATTACATGCGGATGTGCTCTCCGGAACCATCATGCTGTCAAGTTGCTCAGAAAGAAGCCTTGTTGCTGTCGTCACCACGCCCGTTGCAAATTACATTACTGTGCAGCGTCGTTTGAAAATGGAGAAAGGGAAACGCAATCTGCCATGTAGTGCTTTTCTACATGAGCTGTCACTCTATTGATCTTTGGCTGGAGAAAAAAAATGCTTGGTGGAGCGGCACAACCGTGAGGTCGGCCAGAGTCGCCCCTCTTTCTATGACACGCACAGTGTCGTCGACAGCTAAAACAACTTTCACCCTGCTCCGTCACATTTAGTCATGGCGCTGAGTTGGTTGGGGGGGAGGTGGGGTTGATGAGAGAGATTAGAGGGTGTCAAGTGAAAATGCATACATTGATGATTTGAGATGAGCCAAGAATCCTACCTTCAACGATTGTTAATTATTTTTTCTGTATGATTCATCAAGGAAATTATTAACCGCTCGCAGTCGCTGACGGTTTTATTCCACAGCAAACTTGTCTGAAGTGTGGCATCATTTGTGGCCGAAGAAACTGACCTTTTACATGTAAATTGACAAGATATCACAACTACATGTATAGTCACTTAAGTTGGACGTCACAAATGCTGTCCCTTGGTGGTCATACCTGTGCATTTGCATTGTACCAGTACATGTACAGTACTTGTATGTTAAAGATTTGTGCAACATTTCTTTTTTTTTTAAACTATGGGACATGTTGGCAAGCAATACTTGCTGAAATGCCTGGCCATTTCCCAGTGCCGCTCACGCGCTTTGCACAAGCACAACTCCCAGGTTAAACCCTCTGTATATGTACAAACTCAATGGGAATCACTCAAGTGTAGGGATGAGTATAGATGTCATGCGGCAGTGCATACAGAATTCGCCACAACACGTACATATGTACTTTAACATTCTCGATGGTACATGTACAACACAGGAAATCCCTTTGCAATTAGACATCATCCAATGTGAAGTGGTGAAAAAAACAATTTGCAAGACGGATGACTGCAAGGCAAATATAAAGTGCCTTTTAATTCTCTGCTGGCACTGGCCACTATATAAACAGAAGTGATTTGGACAGAGAGTTTGGTTCAGTGCAACGTGATGCTTCTCAAAGGATTAATAAGAAGTACATGTACGTGTAGGTGGGTGACCACTCTGTCCTTCCAAACACTTTGACAGAGAGGCGTTCGTGCATCTTTGGCAGCTGGTTAAATATAGGCACAGTACAGATCACTGCCATCACAAAGCCGCATAATCTGGGCACACCCAGTGCACAACAGACTCGCTGCCAATTAGTGTTTGAACTTAACTATGCTCGCCGCTATTAAAGACAGCAGAGTTCTTTTGAGTTAGGTTCACTGTTTGTCAAAATTGGTTTTTCTACAAAATTAAACAGTAGATGAATAAAAAAAAGAAGGTGTCTTAATTATACTTTTCAAACCCTTCCAAAGAGCCACCAAAGTATAAAATGGGTGTTTTACTTCCATATCTACGTCTAGCAGTACGTACATGTGTATGTAGTTTTGGGTTTGTTTGGGAGGGAGGCAGCGAAGAGGGGGATGTTTGTTATTGTTGATTTTTACAGGGAGCTGAATTCAAAAGAGGGATGAGTGCCATCCTTTAAGCTCTGTGATGACTTTCGTCAGGGCTTCCACCCGGACATCGCCTGGAAGATATCTACCTGTAGGGGTCATCTGCGCAATACATGGCTGGGCTACAAGCTCCCGTCTCAGTAGCTGTGGCAGCTCGTTTGCGATCATTGGGCCTGGACGGCCCTACGTCCCCCTTGAATTCAGAAATTCATCCCACAGTTCAGTTCGCGCCTCACTTCGTGCTTGGCGATCCTGTCAGTGGCTTATCTGTGGAATTCCTTCCCCGCTGGCCCTCATGTTTCCTGCCCGAGACACTGTTCCTTCATAATGTTGATTGGTCTCCTGATATTTGGCGGCTGCCGGAGCTTTTTCCTCATGTCAGTGGCCTGAAACCATTCTCATCACCTGTTCATAAATGCCGTGTACATGTATGTAAACGACATGGCTTGGACACTATGAATAGGAATAGTTCATTATGGAAAGCTACATGTAAGCAGTAATCATCGGAGCCCTCAAGATCATCTGCATGTATATCTCTGTTTGTTTATGTGTTGTTTGTTTTGATTTCAGGAACTCAAGAACAATGGAAGTGTTAGCAAAGAGGCCCTTCCCAAAAACCTTTTTATAGCTTTGGTCAAAATGCCAGTGTGTCAGACCCGTTAAGATTTCGTTGACGGCCATGCGTCTCTGCGGAGACTCTGCCTGAGGTTTAGGTGCTCAATGTAACAAGCTGCCCGAGTACCGTACATGTAGCACCTCTGGGTACCAACTTCCCCTCGTGTCCATGTATGATTGCAAGCCATGCCCTCAAAGCTGCTGAAATTTTATTGGCTAATGTTGGGTGTTGCTAATTCTTCCTGAATTCTGATTGGTGTATCCCATCCAGGTACATTGTACACTGTACAATGTGGATTGGATTTGTATGTGCATCTGGATATTTACATGTAAATTGCTAAACCCCATGTCCTACATGTATGTCATAAGTACAGTCATTTTTATCATTCTCAGATTTTTTTGGCCCAGTCAGAAAGTTAAGGCTATGGCTGGTAATTGCATGTGTGGCTATGGGAGATACTGGCTCACCTCTGGCAGCGGCTTCCCATTGACATTATGTTTAATAGGGAATCAGCCGGTTGATTCAACCAGAGCTGTCATCTGTGTTAGATATCAAGGCCATGCATGCTAGATTCGTGTTTGGGAATGGTACTCCAAGTTTACATAATCCTTGAATGTAAGACCAGGTGAATATGGAATTAGATGTACCTGTTACCTGACCACAAACCACGGACAAGAAAATCATTTTGGTTGGAGCAGTTAGTCTGTAGCTGATATTGGGGTCCAGTCCTGGGGGAGCACGCAGGGTTTGTTTTAATCATGTACATGTACCAATTTAAAATTCTTTCACCTCCAATTTTCCAGCAGTGGGCCTGTGCCTCCTCTCCAACTTTGCCCCACCCCCATATCCCCAGTTCACTGATTGATCCAGGAAGCCCAGTGGGTACCATGGTTCCCCGCCCCCCTCGTTGACAGAGAGACTTTTTTGTCTCTTTTTTCTTTCTTTTTTGGGGGGAGGGGGAGAGGAAGGGAAAGCAAGGGGGGGTATATTTGTGTCCCTTTCAAAAGGACAGCCTCCAATGTAGCCTCACCCCTCATTAAGGCCACAAAAGGTTACTTAAACATTTGTTATCTTTTGGCCAAAAAACAACTTCTGTTCTGTGTCTGCCCATTCCCGGTTCAACTTCTACCTGTCCTTTCTTTAATACTTGGGGTAGGCTTCTCCATTATCAATCCATTGGATTTATTGGGAGCGTCTGCATATGATACTGTGGGCCTTTAATAGGCATCTTGACAGCAGTTCTATTGTAAAGATTGACCCGGCAAATCAAGGAGGAGCTGTGATTAAACGGTGCACCCCCCACTTGCCTGAAGAGGCATTGTACATGTACAGACAGTACCTGCATGACAGAAGCCAAAAAAAGATGAAAGACCGAAGATGAGATTACCTAAATTACTGACAAGTCTTTGATTTCAATGCAAAGTCAAGCGTTTGTTCGTCACTGAAGGTTTATTGATCATGGCTGTTAAAATGGTCTTGTAAAGAGATTGCGGCAATGTCTTATACAGGAAACTGTGTGAGAGGGATAACGGTTTGGGTCTACACAAAGAGGTGCAAGAGTGCTTGTGTTTGAATTGTACATGGAAATTAGTTTTATGGAGATTGGAGGTTTGAAGGAAAGATTGGTCTTGTCATTTGCCGATAGAAAGGGCTGGCAGTGTCTGGATTTTAGTCTGTGATGTAAGCTCTGGCAAGCTCTGTGCATCCATTTGTGTGTGTTTACTTGGGAGCTCGGCTTCACTTGTAGATTGGGAAATGCCAGAAGTTTATGCAAACTGAACCTGAGAAAGCGAATGACCCCAGGGGCTTGTGTCTTTCCCTCGAAAGCGCATGAGATGTTGTTTGTTCAAACACACTCTGAACGCGTTGTCAGGTATGACGATGCAGCAAATAGCCCCACAATGCGTATATCTGCACAGGATTGTTTGTGTCTGTAGCGCAGACCAAAATTGAGAATGAGCTTGTTTCAAACAAGCAAGGTCACTCAGGAACAAAGCACGCATGCGAGTTGGCGTAGGGCTGCACTGATAGGGTGGGCCTCGTATGTGGGTCGGAGGTCATTCAGATGCGCATGCTTTATTTTAGACGTGCTGTTGGAATATGGAACTGGCTCATTGGTGGCATCCAGTTCTTGTCAGCAAACTTGTCAGAAATTGGAAAACCAAGACCTTTTTTTCATTTTCCTAGAAATAAAAAAAAAACCTTTTACTGTCTTGTCTAAATAAGAAAATTAAAAAAAAAAGATGGTGGGCTTGTAACATACTTATTTAACATTACATGTACATATTGGCATTCTGTCACCACTGCAGAAGTGCAGGTACTTCCATCATCCACTGTCAGCACGCACTCAAGAATGGCTCTTCCCATATTATTGTCTCATTCATTATTCGCTATCTTCCTCTGAGTCATTTGTTTGTTGTCAATCCAAGCACAGGCTACCCCACCCGCGAGAGAAATAAGTCTCGTAACTTGGCATCGTTTTTCTTTTGGGTGCAGTTCGGTGAAGTCGTTCACCGCAGCTCTGCTTTTACTCGCCCGATTACTTTCGGTTGACAGATGAGCCTCCCTAGCCCATGACTGATTACAGTCCTTTATTTTATGGACTGAAAAAAACAGGAAAGTGATATTTTTGCCCAAAACAGAGAGAAGGTACCTGCATCTTGGGAAAGCTGTAATGGAATTGGTCTTAGCTGGCTTCCACATGTGTATTTTTTCTTTGTTTGGTTTAGTTATGTAAATTCATTTGTTTGTAATGCTTGTACATATGTATGTATTTTCTGCAGTAAAAAAGAATCATTCCTTTTAGCCCATGATGATTAGTGTTGTTTCAAATTTCCAGGATTGGAGAAAAGTAAATGGCACGTTGAAGGAAATCACTCTTAAATATTTTGACTGTACAAGTGGCAGAAAGCCTACATGTATCTCGGGAACTTTGATTACACATGGGTAGAGGTGGAAGGGGAGTTTTCTCATTTGGCTTATACTGTGAACCTGATAATAAACAGGGGTGGCTGTAAAGCATAACATTAAGAGGGAAAATGTACGGTAGAAGACTTTATTGCTGTAGACACATTCGGTAACCATGGTAACACTATCACATTTTATCTGGCCCCTGTCTATGGTGTTTAGCATTGTACTAACTGTTGTACAGAGCCACTGTTCTGTGACATGAGCTTCTTGTGAGACCCACCTTACTTTTTGCCATTGAAGGGGGCCATTGAAGGGGTCCATCAGGAATACAAAGTGAATGGTTTCTGTATTCACCACAGGCTTTGTACATAGACAAAAAAGGGAGCTTTTATCTACCAGTATACGCATATTCACCAGTCTTTCTTCGGGCCACATGCCATGGCCGTTTTCCAGTACTCGACTTCGTCTCCTTCTCAGGCTTCATTCCCAAAACCAATTCCCAATTGTGGGCCTGAAGCGTACATTGGATTACTGTAATTTTTGGCTTTCTTATATCTTGCATGTATTTGATGTTCTGTGGCACTGTTAGACTGATTACTGCACTTACTGCTTCAAAGTCAGCTCGTAGAAAAAACAGTTGAAGCCTGAGACAGAGCCCAAGTTGAGTATTGGAAAATGGCCCATGCCTTTGCTTGTTTGCGTGTGCCTTGGAAAGGGCACGTGTACTAATGTAGTACAAGGAATTTCACAAATCTGTTGAGTGCTTACTTGAGCACTGGATGCAGGGTACCAGTGGGGCTCATTCGGTATCCCAGCCTCTTAAACATGAAATGCTGTAGTTGAATTCCAGGACGATTTCTGACGTCGACTGTCTGAGGAGACAATATTGCTGTAGTGGTGTCATACTTTGCACATTTGCACAAACCTGACGTGCGGGTGGATTGGCCAAGTCGCAACACCCTATTGGTTGAAGGCGCATGTGATTTGTGCAAGCCACCCGTCGACACAGCTGCAGTAATGGCTTCTACTGTACATGTACATGTATGTGTAATGCTGGTCATTGAATTACATGTATCAGTAGTCTATTTTCTCTGCGGAAATAAGTGCTTGTATTTTCTAGCAATGGTAAGAAATTTACTGCTAAAACCTGTGAAATGTTGTTTTTCTCCCCTTCCACAGGCATCGAGGGGAACATGTTCACAAGCTTTGACGTGAGTTGCAACGACAGAATTCTTTGTGCTGGAACTCAAGCACAGGGAGATGATGCTTATTTGATATTCTGGTGAGTCCTTTCAGCAATACGTTTGTCTTGAAAATTTGTCGTTGAAGGGACGATTATGCCTATGGTAATAAGTGTATAATTCTGTGGATAGCAGAGCCATGTAGCATTGGGTCTTGCTGATAATCTGAGAAATTGTTAGTGTAAAAGGAAACAAAAATAAAGAAAAGGAAGAGACAGCATTGTCAAATCTCACCAAAAAAATGTTCTTTCTTTTCTTTTTCTTTTTTCTTGTTTGTTGTCGCCAGGCAGCCACACACTTGTCCATTTGTCTTGGCAACAGCACTGCTTTCTCAGCTGTAACTATGGGCATGATTTGATTTTAGACTCAGAGAGGTTTATTTTGGGCTCTGTGTAAATCAGCCCCATCCATTAGGTCCCTCTCTGTGATGGCAGTACAAGTTGTGACAAGCCTAGAGTTGATTGCATGTTGCACTCAGTGCGGTCGTATGGTACCTAGAGTACACTTGGTAAATTCACCTCTCATTTAGCCCCTGCTCCATTTACCGGGACACTTCAGTAGTCAAATACCAAGTACTTGCAGTGTGGAGCCTGAAAACAACAGTACATGTACATATACAATGTACATTGTACATGTACCTCAATATTCTTGCCATGCATTTCGAGTTCCACTTCTTGTTTCTCGAGGCATATACATAGGCTCTAGAGATGTGCGGTTTCCGCTTTCAAAGAAGTTTCCAAGTGAAGAGCTCGTGGAGAGAGTTGAAGAAGGATGTCGACACGAAGTCTGTTTACTACATGTTTTTTTAAATGTCAGCATTTCCACTGAATTTTATGGATGAGAGTACAGGACTTGACCTGTTAAAACCCGTAGTGTGGAATGGCACTGGACATGTACAAGATTCTTACACTGCCGTCACCAATCAGCTTTGAGAAAAATCATGTTTGCTTGGAGATAATGCAACGTTTTTGTTTTCATTCCATTAACTGGTGATGGAAGTCATAAAATTGCAGCAGAACCAATTTTCTCTCAATTTTTGCAGTCAAAATTAGTTGAGATGGTCTTTGTTACCACTTACATGTACATAATTTTTCAGCTTAACATCTTTTACATGTACGCATGGTGTGTTTGCTACCAGTACGCTGTGGATTGTTGGTTTTCGCATTGAATACGGCCGTTTCACAATAGTGCGCCTCCAAGAGTTTGCAAAGCGTCTGCCAATCAGAGTGCGCGAAATTTGTCGACCCAATGGGCGTTTAGAAAGGGTTGACAAATTTCGCGCGGTATGAGTGGCCAATGTGTTGCAAACTCTTGGTGGCGCACTATTGCGAATCGCCCGTATTGTTTTTGTTTTGTCAAAAGGGGAAAAAAAGATGATTGCAGGCTCTGGTACGATTGTTTATCATCTAATCATGTAAATAATTTCTGGATTACTGTACATAACTTGTATGTGCAATGTACATGTAAACCAAGATACATGTACATGTATCTTTAATAAGAACATGTTGAAGAATTAGAATCCGTTTGCATTGTGGAGATCAACTGTGAGGTCATTCAGGCATTGATCAGGATTGCTTGGAACTGGGGATTAATGTATTTTCCTCTTCTTGAAAGCATTACCAATTCTGCTGTCCTATTAAACCTTGTGGTCCGTAATGCAGTCCACTACTTGTCGATGTTTGTTTGCCGAGAGGCTAGGAACATTTATGGGCCTGCCGATACAGCACAGCCAACGGGATATGCGCTTACGATGTAGATCACCGTTGGCTTGGGCAAGAGCCCATGCTCCCTGGGGAGCCGAGAGTTTGAGTCGGCGTAATCACGCTCGCCTTGTTGCCTTTCACTATAATGCATCAGAGACAAACCTGACGACACTGCCTAATTGAAACGGAGGGAATTGAATCACTGTCTAAAGACCCGAGGAGAGACAGAAATTTGGAGTAAGAGGAAACCTGATAATGGGGAGATGAAAAGGGAAGGGTTGTGTGCTGAGATTGTGGGGGTGTGACAAGCGTGGTTTCTAGGAATAAAACATTGGCTTGGCTTAATGAGAGACTGTAGGGAGCTCATCAACATCCGGTCTGATTGTGTTCCTCTCTTTCCCATGTCATTGATCGGAAGTATAATCTGGTTAAAAAAAAATCTTACGTACCGGTACAACTCTTGCTCTCAGATGCAGAGGAAGCACCTCAGAAACCTTTTCAAATCCTGTTTTGAAAGTCTGGCTGTGACAGGATACGCTTGTATGTACAAAGTACCTACACTGCTGGTGGAAAACACCGGCACATGTACGTGTATTTGATTCCTCTAGGATATTACGGTTGCAACAAAGTTTCTGTAGAGTCAGGAATGCCATTTATTCAATTAATTTGATATGGACTATGTGTATTTGATGACAGGGTTCCTGCGGCCTGGAAAAGTCATGGAAATTTGTTTTCATTTTCCAGGCCTGGAAAAGTCATGGAATTTTGTAAAAATGACTAAAGTCATGGAGAAGTCATGGAATTTTTCAACCACTGCGTGTGATTTCTATTATCAGAAATACATGTGTGTAAAACGAGTGATTTATTTATTTATTTTACATCTTTTGACATTAAAAGAGTAAATCAAATAAACAAGGGCTGAAGAAATTGCATTATTGGGTCATGGATTTTTATAGTTTGGTCCTGGAAAAGTCATGGAATTAAATTGTCCTTAAGGTGCAGGAGCCCTGTGATGATTTTCAGCATTTAGAAACTAATCAAGATGGTCTGGCCTCGCTGTGGTGTTACATACTATGGTTGGTGCCCAAATAGCCCCTAAATGGAACCGTGATAGACTTGCCTTGAAACCAGACATTACATGTACCTCTGTATTAAAACCAAATGAGCATCTGCATTTGGGCACTTTACCAGCTGTACATTTGTGTGTGAATTGGCCAAGAAACAGAAATTTTAGGTCTACTTTTGAAGGATGGCGAGGCATTTACACACAGTGTAAGTGCACCTACCTCCTTCGACAAAGACTCCAAAACCAAACCAAAAATGTGGCTTAGCTCACATAAAAAAAGGGAACACAGCGATGATAAAGTACCGTATCATACCTCGACGGAAGGCATTAACTTTTTTCTGACATTGCAGCCACCTGCGATATCTGACACAAATTGAAGTCAAACTCCTTGAATAAGATGTTTGTCCCGTCTCTTGCGCCCCAGGCAACTGGCGCGTCTCGCGACATACGAGATCCCTGCACAAGAGCTGAAATTAATCTGCATTCCCTTTTCAATTTTTGATGAAATGCAAGAACTGACAAATATCACTCGCTTACATTGTGAGATATTACAAAAGCCACCTCGAGGTACAAAATGAGGAATCTTTTTGGGGGGGGTATTTACAGAAAGCCAGAGCTGATACCGAGTATTTTGAAAGCTTTACACACAAATGAACAGATGATGCAGCTGCATGGTTAAATTTAATAAGATACGATTGCCTTTTCTACAAATTATTTTTGTCTCTGCTCCGGCAGGCCGAAAGCAATGTAAGTTGATTTTCTAACCCTCTGTCCTCAAATACTTTGAAGAGCTGGAGGGGCAGAAGAATGTCAGACATCAGCAACACACTGTACTTGCCTGACCAAACATAACCATTATTGACAAATTTAACACATTCTGCAGAAGGCCTGTGGAGAGTTGAACAGGAACGCTCAGCGGAGGTCAAACAACCTAGAGTGACCAATGGGACCAAGAATTGATTGCATCCTTAGGAGTGCGTGCATAGACGTGATAGAGTTAATACGTGCACATACATGTACATGTATACAGGTAGCTTTGCAAAAAACCTTTGAATACTTCTGGCTTCAGAATGTACGTACATGTACATATATTGGAATACATATAGGTCTAGCTCAGATTGATTGGATTGAACATGGTGTGTTAGCCTTAGGTATTCATGTACATGTATGTATCTTTCTTTTTTTTTTTGTCTGGCAGACTAGTGATAGCCTGAAGGCCAATGCAAATTACATGTACCGGTATCTTGAAAGCTCTTGACACTGTTCTGTCAACTCTCCCCCCTCTCCCTATTTTTGGCTCACTGGTCATAATCACAGAAGGTGTTGATTACTGTTGGTCTGATTCAGGATGAGATCAGACTAGGGGAGCACTTCACCAAGAACAGCCCCCCCCCAAGGAAGCTTGAGTATGAGGTTAAGTGTTTTTGCCCTAGGATTTGAGAGGAGGCTCTTAAGACTTTCTGAGAAGGCTCCAGCATTCGCAGTGTGCCCCTAGAATGGTGGTTGTTGCTTAAGCAACAATTGCAGTGATTTACTGTCTGGAAAAAGAATATTATCCTTACAAGTCCGGGGGGGGGGACTTTTGTGAAGGGAACTTCTAAATTTGAATGAATTAAGTGTTTTCCAGAAAAGTTAGTCTTTAGGCATTTTGTTTTTGGTTCTGTTGCTGTGGTTGAGCTATGAGCTGACCGTGCTTTGTGTTTCATTGCTGGTTGGGCCACAGAATGTGTGAGACCCCAAGGTGGTTGATTTTGTTATCCAAAACCAGTCAGATTGTCATACATGTAGCCAGAGGGTCTGGTGAACAGGCACTAACAGGAGCTCAGTATTGGCCAAATCAGTTCTACATGCATGCCTGGCTCAAGTCCAAATTAAAGAATACACCGCACACTGGACATGTATATTCAAAGTAACAAGTGCTTTAAAAAATGTTTGATTTGGAAACCAGTCTGTTGAAGAGCAGTAAGTGACTAGCAGTGTTGACGTACATGTACTCATCCTTGAGTACAACTCGAGTACTTGACCCATTCTCAACTCTCAGTGCTCAAAAAAAATGCTTGGCTTGTACCTGTACTCAGACTCGTCCCCAAACCTGGCAGTTTGTATTCTGTGCTTGATTCCTGTTCTGGTAAAAAAAATCTAGTATTTTCTGTTTTTGATTGTAACAACTTCAGAACTGAAAGTCCTTTTTCACGCTGTACATGTACATTTGCTTATCTTTTTATCACTTCTCTGATAATCGAGTCTTCAAGATGGTGAACTGAGTGCTCGTGATATATTCTATTACAGTTGTACATATTCAAAACTGCCATAATTCTCATGCATGCACACCGGTGAAGCATGCTGTAAGGGAGCGTGCTGAGAGTGTTTTTCATCTGGGAGAGTCCAGCCAGCCGCCGTTGGCATGTTATACTAAAATCCAAAATGTCTGCCTCATTTGGCCCGGACTCAATTTTCAGTACTCAAAAAAAAAAATAATAATTAGAGATATCAACAGGCAGAAATCATAAACAGGAATTTGGGGATCTTGAAGAATGTTTTGCCAACAGACAGAAATGCTGAACAACACGTACACATTCTGAGGTTCATGTCACAAGCACTACCTACAGTGCTTCTAATGTACGTAAAACAATTTATTAATCAGGAAGGAATACTTAATTTGTCTTACACATGTAGTTTGTACATTTTTTATAAATCAAAGTTCATTTGGTACCTATCCGTCAAGGATTGAGATCTTCAACCTGTGTTGGGTTTTAAATTTGTCTTTTGTTAAATGCTTATAAAAATCAGGGACTCCAAGTGAAATAAGCTCTCTCCTTAATTCATGTGTTTGTTTCTAGATGCACAGGATGTACATTGAACTAATAGTTGCAACATAACTTCAGTTGGTTTTTTTTAGTGTACAATTTGCTCGTACTCGGCCTGTACTCGACTACTCATATACTCACACTTGGTCCATACCTGAATCCTGAAAAACTCGGCTTTTGATTTTTGGCCCAGAACTTAACGCAGAAACCTTGGTGCACAGATTTTGGGACTCATGACAACACAGATGATAATTAAGAATTAGCAGGTGGTATGTGGGGAGGGGTATACCAGTTTATGTAATTTACACATGTAGAATTGACTTTCAGGGTGTGAGCCAGCCAATATCCCCGTTAGGACAGGTGCACTTTCAGTAACCAGTGTCATTTCAGACTGAAAAATGACACTTTGAACTTGAAAGTATTGGTAGAGGGAAATCTGCCTGTAAAGAAACTGTGTAACATGCAGAAGATGGTCTTTTTAGCAGATGTTAGATCTTACATTTTCCAGAAGACTTTATTCATTTTCAAAAAGATGTACATGTTCATGCATGCACAGTGCACATGTACATGTACACCTTACATGTATACAATGTACATGTACTTTATCTTACATGTACACAAGTTTGGGAGCTTATTTCCATACTCTTACTTTAAAATGGTGTATTTAGGGTTTTTGTACCATTTATGGTCATGTATTTTCCATTTAAGTCGTTTGCAAAAGAACAAAATTACCTCCGAATTTTCCAGGGGACGGGGGGAGGTCTCAGCACCAAGGGGGAGGGGTGGAGATGATCACACCCCAGTCAAAAAGTGGGAGGATGCACATTTACAAACGCCAGGTTACACCTCTCCTGCATTCACACCCACGGATGTACATGAACGTACATGTACATGTAAGGTACTTTGCTTCTCGGGAAAAAGCACCAGAAATTCCAGTACTATGTACATGAACCACACATGTAGGTTGCACTTAGATAATCATGACCTATTTATTGTGGACAGTCATTTGCCTCTCCCCTCCACACTCGGTAGGGGTAACACTGCACTTTTTGCCAAAATCCCCTCTCATATTCAACCACCTGCTCTCATCATGAGGAGGGCCGTTTAGCAAACACTTCTCCAAATTAAATTCAGATTGACATTCCTACTGGGGTCATATCAGCTGTGTTCGCACTTAGTGCCTGAACGCCTCCTCCGGCTTCAGCTAGTTGCCTCTCTGCATTGAGCAGCAGATGAACTTGGTTTCTGTGTTTCTTCAGTTGCATTGCCAGAAGGGCTGTACACATCCCAGGGTCTTGGCCAAGATCCTGTCCTGGCACCTGTTGGGTTTGCTTGCCTGCCCAGTCGGCATCTTGATGAAGTTCCTGTCATGACTTGAAAAATCTCCTTCTCATACCCTCTCCAGTCCTCAATAATTTACCAGAAGGTTTGGGGGGATTTTTGCAGACTGGATATATGTCATGTTCATGGCCCACTAATATTTTATGTGGGTCCTTGCATCGCTTGAAAGCTGAATTACCCGTCATATAATATGCTATTAAGTTCCTACAGTCGTAGAATTCTGGTGAATTCATGATACCGATTGAGGTAGGGTTGTGTGAGTGTGTGCAACATGAGAACGCTAATGAACCCACCCCTTGTTTGTAATTACAGCTGTCGTGGTATCTCAGATGCGACCATCTGAATTCAGTGTCACGCCACCGTCCGTGCTGCTGCACAAGTGTTATGCATTCATGTGTTCCATGACTTCCAAGCCCCTTCGGGTCGTTCCGGCTGCTTTGCGCACTTGCCTGCATTTATGCACGACCCCATTTTCGAGTTTAACATGGACTCCAAGATTTTGGTTTTTTTTGGGCAACGGTATTGGAGTTCAGGAGGTGTTTTGGATGAAATTTCCCCAAAATCCTGGCAAATGCTTTGGATTCATTAAATCCACACTTGCATGTAAGGTGCGTAATGGATAGATGCAAGACTGGAACTCATCCGCTGTTGTCCAGCATGGGCCTTGATTTCCTGATTTGGTGCAGTGGTCCTTCGTGTACATGTAATGTTGGCTTTAGGAAGTGATGGATTTTGTAAGATTTCAGTAATGAACTTTGCTCAATTCAGTGTGTGAGTGTGTGAACCGGATGTTTTGACTCTGAAAAAATGCCACAAGTCTGCATGTACATGTACGTTCAAAATTACTGGTAAATAAAATATCAGACTAAATGTGTTCACAAGCTTGTTGGAAAAAGATTTACTGGTACTTCATCAGTTACGCTGCGCAGGAATTGATTTAAACATGATATCTTTCTGGGGCAAGTATTAAAGACAGACTAGCCTCATTACTGAACACTACTCAGTGCATGAACTTGCCGACCGGACATGTTGCTTCTGAAATGCCAACGGCCAGTGATTGACAAATGCAGTTGGCAAACCTGGGCATCTCTGTGCATCTCTGCCAGTTGGGCCGGGGATGCTGTTGCCATGGCAATCTGGCACTTTACAGCACCCGCGGGAAGGTGGGAATTATTGATTTTTTGGCTGTTATGTTAAGGCGGGAGGAGCTGGCGATTGCAGTAGGTTTTTTCCCTTCCACTCAGGAGGCTTCCAGGCTTTGTTTTTTTCTCTTTTGCCTTGATGGAAGGAGAGGTGCACATGTCGCATACAGCGTACTACGTGTATGAGTAGCTCAGACGAGAGCAGTTCAAGTCTTCCATTTGTACAAGGGTTCAGTATCTGCTTGTCTGAACCTACAAAACCCTGCTTTTGGAAGCCAATGGGGTACATGTATTAGTGTTTCTGCTTTGTTTCATTTCCGGCCTCTTCTACATACATGTACATGCGTGGTGTATACATTTGCAGTCGAAAGTTTGCTATACGCTTAACCCGGAAGCATTCAATGACAGTTTTAAAGACTTCACAGATTTCGGACAACTTTTCTCTCAAGCCGATCAGCCAAGATATCTACTCTATTTATATAAACCTGTAAATAAAGTACTAAGGTACATGTATATTATATGTTTGGATTGATCAGATGCACCAGTAGTAAAGAAAATGTCGCTAAAAGTACAAATTTAAAAATTTTGATCAAATACATGTACAGTAACTCAATATTATGCAGACTCCATAAAGACTAATGAAAGCCATGTTTGATTCAATATTTCGTTCTTTATTCAGAACATCAGAACATCTTCAGGAAAGTACATGTACAGTACATTCAAAGTATACCCAGTTGTGCTTTTGACTACCTGTTCATGTTCATGTACATGTACATGTCTGTACAGTACCGTACATGTATTCGCTTACTAAAACAACACTTCACAAAATTAAAGTTAAGCAAGACTTGCTGTTAAGCTTTCTATGTACGTACTTATAGAAATTACTGTAGACCTGCTCATGCTCAAAGTACTAGTATCCTACTAGTGCATGGTATTTATATAACATGAGATTAAAATAGAAAGGAATATAATTTGAATGATACCGGTACCTTAATCCAAAGAGGCTAGGAACTTCATGAAAGAAAAACAAACCAAATTATGGATCTTCACTCATGGTGATTTGAGAATTCCTCGTGAGGTAATGGAAAATGTTTGTGAATGGCACAGGATCGTACATGTGCTACGTGCAGGTGTTTGACAGTCCCTCTGAAAACTTCAGTCTGACACTCACCTGAGCAACCTGTGGACCAGAAATACCTGGACCAGTAGATGGCCAGTTCTACTCCCTAATGTGACTGGATCAACACAAGTCAGTCCCGATCTTGTTTTATATCCTTCCAAATTTGGCATTAAAACTTTAGAGCAATCTTGAGCCTGTTGTTCCGATGTACCAATATCAGTCAGTTTGGTATTGTGATAAGGATGGACACTATTGCAAGTGGAAAAGGCTAAGGTGTCCCGTTGATTTACATTCTGCAAGATTCCTTCAAAGTGTACATGTAGCTGCGATGAATTATTTATTCTCTTTGACACAATTTTTGTGTATCTTTGTACTTCTCGTCAGTGTACGAAAACCCTTACACACTTTGGTTACATGCGTTGAAAAGTGCACACTTTTAAAGAATCAAAATTATCCATGTTTTCCCTGACAATTGAGGGCGCTGTTGCTGTGAAATCATTTAGAGAAGACAGGTTCAGCGCATAGGTACATGTATTTCAGTTCAAATTGTGAACCGAGAATTTACTAACTGAAATCATTTCTGAGAGAGGGATTGATGGGTTCTTATTGCTATGCACATAAACAACAATGAGTCGGCAAAGAAGGGAAAACTTAGTGCAGGAAAATCTACAAAAGGCAGGACTTTTTTGTGTACAAACCAATGTAACATTGAGGCTTCTTCCTAAGATGACATCACGGTTTTGCTGATGAATATGGAAATATCATTAGCATAAAAACCAAAAAAGCATTGAAATGCCCTTGAAATAGTGAAACCAAAGTTGAAAATAAGATTTATTGAGGCACAAAGGTGCATTTTACAGGTTTGTAATCAAAAACATTGATCACCTTTAAAGGCCTTTAATTCATTGTGGCTCTGGTGGGACTGACAAATTGTTTTGTTACTGCGGAATAAATCTTCTACAGAAGCTGGCAATTTTGTTGTTTTGTTTGCTGGCAAATGTACATGTACTGGTACATGTACATTTACGGTATGCATAAATATACATGTACATGTACATTTCTGTGAAACATACCGGTATGCCATGTTGCCTTTCTCTCTTAGAAATGTGTAAACTTTCAGATCGAAAGGAAATTTAATGGAAACACACAGCAAAAAGCCTTGCATTTTAAAATTGTTGCATTGTGGTAACTTATGCAATAACTGGAGAGGTGTAACTTAAGACGACAACCATCTGCCTCCCACTTGGGCGAGTTCATGCTCCTGTGCCTAGCCGATGATGGATCAACCCATCAAGGCCCTGGCTGCAGGAGACAGAGAGAGAGAGAGAGCAAATGAGGAGATGGGAAGGATGAAGAAAGAGATGACAGAAAGGGAATGAGGAATGGAAAGATGGAGAGGAAGGAGGCGAGAAGATGATTAGACTGGAGGATCGGAATTATTGTTCTGAACGCTAAGAATGTGAAAGCTTGATGGAGTCATGACATACACGGTTGTGGTTTCATTACTTGGAACCGTACTGTTGACATGTATGTACTCCCCAGTATTCGTTGTAGTTTCTGGCGGAGCGAGGATGTCTTTGATGTTTTGCGGAATAACAGATGAGAAACAACGCCCACGCAATAGTTGTTTTTATACTTTTGAGGTTTTTGAAATAAAATGAAAAGAAAAATTACTCAAGCCATTTTTTTCCCCCTTTTTTGCGCATGTGTAATGGAGAAAAAGATTCTGATCTGGAAAAACAAGTAGCAAATAATGTCCACTCCAAAAGTGCACAAAAATGACAGAAATTTTAAGCTTTGGAGCACAGAGCTTGGTGCTCTGTTCTTCATGAAATATCCAGGTACTAGTACATGTACTTTTTTTGCCCTTTCTAGCACTACTTATCTTCCTACTCTGTCCATCAGGTTTCCCAAACTGTCTGTTAGAGTCCTTTGACTTCACATGACGTTTTTAATCCTTCAAACCTCAGTTTGAAGATAATTTCCGTTAACTGACAGCTCCCGCGAGCCTCACGCTAATTAATTGTGGGAAGCTCTGTGCTGTTCTTCTCCTTGGTTGTCAAAGGGAAAGACTTTTTTCATATATTATGGGGAAGGGTTTTGTCTCCTGTTTTCTGATATTGTCCGCATTGTGTAGCGTTCTTCGTTGCATTTGATTTTGGATGTTTATGTCTCTGTTTCATTGCAGGGACTGTCGTTCGACTAACCTCCTCGGTGCATACAAGGAATCACACTCGGATGACATCACCCAGGTAAATATATCCAGAATATGAACTGCCTGGCATTTGTTGATGAGATGGGCAGAGAAAGCTTTGAAGGCTGACTATTACACATCCTGACATGTATTGTCCGTATGTCACATTAATTGCACCTGTTTGAGTAGCCAAAATCCATTCGTTTGGCTCCCAGGCTCAGTGCATCACCAAACGTATAATCCCAAACATCCCCATAGTCATTGTAATAAACTGTTTCTACTCCTGAAAGTGGATGCTAAATCATTAGTCCGGCTTCTGTTACCCGCAGGTCCAAGCAAAACTGTACGCTTTCTTCGACGCAAACTCCCCGGGTGTCTTTGCATCGTTTCATGTTGTCCGAGTTAAAAAAAAAAAATTACAAATAAATAAACTTTAGTATGTGTGTATTGGTGGGGGCATTAACAGATGGGAGGGGGTATTGTGTTATGATTCAGCTACATGTAGCAGGGAAAGTCGTTGCCGCACATCTACATCTGTCTATCCCTTTGGTTCCCCTTTCCTACTCGTAGTCTCGTTTGTATTTGCTCATTCCCCGAGTCCTGTTGCGCGTGGTCGTGCACCGTCTTGTTGATACAGCAAATGATGTTTGCATTATCAAGAGTAGAATGGCTACTTAGCCTTTGGTTCAAGGAGTGCCCCCCCCCCCCCATTAAACAAACTGCAGGGAAGTGATTCTGCGCTCGGTGTCACTTCTTCGCGCCGTTAGCACTATAGACTGCCTCTCTGGTGGGTTCATTTGTGGAAGAATGCTGTCCTTGCCTCATTGGCTGTTTGTTTTTGTAGATGGTGGGTCGCAGATAGACAGTAAGGTGTAGTCAAAGACAGCCTCTTTATGAAAGTGGGCTGTCCTCACATGTGTCAATTAAGTCTGACAATATTTCATATTCAAACATACTTTCAATTGAACTAACCACATGTATTTGGGGAAGTGATAATTGATTATGGTACTTTGCATGTAGGAACTGCGTTGCCTACTGGTGTTGCATTTTCCGTGAACTACATGTACAAATGCATGCTTGGTGTTGAACAGGAATTGGAAAGAGGGGGGGTCGGTATTTAATTTTCCCCAGTGCCATGGTTCTTGAGTGAGAAAAGCATGATGCCATATTTGAATCGGTGGTCTTTACCCCAAAAACCGTTACCCCCCAAAAAGACACGGAAATGGGTAAAAAGTTATACATTGCAAATGGCTCTGGTGTTCAGGAAATCTTTGATAAAGTTTTTTAGCTTTGTTTTGGGTTCATTTTTTGGGTGGGTGAAAAATGGGGTAAAGAGGAATTCTCTGGAAAGATAGTTAGAAATTTCTAGACTGGAAAAGGTCCGGAAAAATCTGGCATTTGGAGAAAAATCCTTGGAGACATTATTCAAAGTACAATATGGTACTGGTACATCAACATTTGTCGTCTGGCATCGTTGTGAAATGGATACTCACCTGAGGATGAAAGCCATGAGGAAATTGAAAAAGAAAAATTTAATTTACGAGCCTTTGGTTGTTTTGTTCTGCGTGTATGTTATGGAGCTCGTGGACTTGGAAAATGTTATGCCTTTCAAAACAGTATGATCACTTGAATCTCCCTGGGGCCTAGTATACACAAGTCAGGAGCATTTACGTAGCAGTCCCAGTAGTCAGACTTGACAAGCAGGCTTGGGTTAATCAGTGCTTTGACTTGTACGCATCTCATTTGAGGGTGATGCGATCAGGCTTCTGTCTCGGTTATTTTAACCTATTGGAAATCTGTACTGAATTTGTACTTTTATTATTTTAATTGCTTAAATTCAGGATTGAATCTGTTTGCTTTCTTATTTTATCCTTTCTGAAAGTCAAAGTGTGTTGATGCTTGGTGCAAATTGAAATGTGAGTTTATATAAATGAGTGGTGTCACAGTGCACACAAAAATTGCCCCAAAATGGAAATACCAGTACTTCACTTCAGGCAGATTTAAAGTTAATGTTTGGTGAGGATGTCCGAATATACCTTTTTCCCCTGCAAGTTACGGTTTGCGTGTTCTCAGTCCCTTTGAGTGGAAATTGAAAGTCTGCATTGTTGGCTTTGATGCAACCTTCTGATTGGTCAGTTTGTGAAGTACCTCTCTGTGTGCTGAGAGCTGACTTTTGACCATTCCACTCCTGAGGACTACCAGAGCACACCGGTCAAAGCGTTGAGTTCACACTAACTGTTATCAGAACCATACTTCTTCAAAGTATCTATCCACATGGTGTTACCACAAGCCCTCTCTTTTGACTGTTTGTTGAGCATTCACTTTCTGGAAAGAGAAATCATTATGCTGATTGCACATCCATGTATTTATCAGTATTTCTGGTTCATGAATATTCATTGCTTGTTCTGTTTTCTCCTCTCCTGGTCATGTTCCTTGACTTATGCCAACAGCAAAACCCATTTGTCATTCAGCAGGTACTTTTTATATACCAACTGTCGTTATCATTGTCATTCTCTGCATGGCTTTGAGTGCATGATTAGTAATTTCAGCCCACGTGTGCATGCTTACATTCCTCCCCTTTCTATCCCCTTGCCCCTCCCCCCACAAAGATCATGAAAAGAAGTCTGCAGACGAAGAATTATTTTTGATATTGATGAGAAGACCATGCATCGTACCTGTAGGTGCTACATATGTCAGACTAACTCTACGTACATGTATACACATTGATGTGATTCATTGACGTGTATAATTTGCCCAAGTTCCTAATTATTGTTAGAAGTTTTCTTTAGAGTGATGGAAACGCTCGGAATGTGGTAGTAGGGTCGAAACAGTTTGGTAGACAAGCGAGGCATTCCAAAAATGGCCTCTTCGATTATCATTAGCCCTTGGATGTACACAGTACAGGTACATGTACATGTACCATTTCATGTAAACTGCAGAGTGCATACATGCTCATGTATGAATATGAACAAACCCTTATACATGTACATGTACATGCAAGACTTGGTCATTGCATAAACCTTGTACCTTATATTTATCTGACCAAAGCCGTGCCATTTTCATTTCTAATTGATGTGCATGTCTAATTGATGTACATTATTAATGGATATATACACAGTGTACTTTCATGGTTGTGTATTGGCGCATGATCGAAGTGCTACTAGGCTTTACAACCGAGACCGCCAGCGTGGTAGAATTGCATTTGCCCTTAATCTTCCAAATCTAAGCTAATGCAGTAAATTAATGGTGATTTCTCCATGCTTGAAGAACGTTGAGACATGAAGCTTTATGGATACCGTAGGTGAAATAACAGCAGAGCCTGTCCACTGTTCCTTTTACATAGAAGTTGATGCTCCTTGAAAAAAAATGAAGTGTAGAGAATGTGTCACTGATATGTACAAGTTTACTGAAGAGTAGAGGGTTTTAAGGATTTTGGAAGGTTCTCACTCTGCAAGAATGCCAAAGGAGTTGGGGCTCTTCCATCAAATTGATAGACATTTAGACATTGGACTTCAAGAGATTGAAGTTTATTAATGGTGGAAACAAGTGCCAAATCTTGATTGTTTTTTTGTCTGTTTTTGTCGCCGTGTGGTGCATGATAGACCTAGGAATGTGCCTACATACGATTGAGTACTGCTTTTGCAGTGTCAGATTTGTCACATGTTAAGCTCGGGGAAAAGTGTGTTTTAAATTAAAGAGGAAAACTCTTTGTATTTGTAGCGACGCTTACAGTTTCAGAAAGAAGCTTCCCAAAACGAGGCTTTGAAATTGAATCGAACTTGGCAGCGCAAAGTTCATCGCAATTGCAATATTGATAAAAATCATCTCTGCACAGAACACGAGGCATAGTGGCAAGGCGTGGTTTTTTTGTCAATGTTGATAACATCTTGTCCGAGATGTCATGGCTTTGTAATCTGTGATATCTCTCTTGGACGCCCATCAAAACAGCACTCTGTGTTATGCTGCCTGCACCTCAGAAGATTGTTCCTGTCGTGTCACTGAAGCTGTCCCCTTATATCCTTTATTATTCCCAGTGTAGTTTGTGAAGCCGTGTTGTGTATGGGTAAAGACCTGCGTTCCTGTTTAGTAACACAGTTTGTCAGTAATTTTTTTTTATATCATCATGTACATGTACTGGTAAATTTGCCTTTTTTGCTTTTTTTTTAAAGAAATTATGCTATATCTTTAATTTTGATATTTATTTTCTCATAATTTTGGCTGACTTCAGTCTATTGGTGTATGCACATACACAACTTATTTACTGCAAATTTGTTGGTATGTATTTCTTGAAAAATGTGAGAAAACTATGTTTATTCCATTCGCAAAATATTTTCTGTGGTGAAAATGGTGAGACATTTTGGTCATTAAGAACATGTACTTTCTCAAATAACAGCTTATCGGCTATCATAGTGCATCTAAATCCCTTACTTCTAGATCTGGGTGGGAACCAGTCTCACTGGTTCTCGTACTGTATTAGCCGTCATTAAGATGATGTTCGGCACAACTGAGTGGGCATTTGGGTATTCAGGCATGAAGTTCATGTCTGAATGCCCACGGTGTGTGTCTGAAGCCCCATCTCCATAATCTGCCTAAGCCACATTCATCATCTTGGTCCATCTTCTTCGCAGGTGAGGTTTCACCCCAATAAGCCAGAAAGCCTGGCAACCGGGTCGACGGATGGCCTGGTCTGTCTCTTTGACATCAGTCAGAGTAGCGAGGAGGATGCATTAGTCACCACCCTGAACTCAGAGTCCTCAGTGGTGAGTATGGAGGACAAGATGCACCACCCTGTAGATCCTTAACCGTTACCAATGTTCAGTTGTTATTGGATCAATGCAAAACACAGACAAGACAAAGTTTTGTATCCACAGAATGAAAAACCATACCGTTGTTTTTTGAGTTTGTTTTTTCAAGCTTACATGAATTACCAGTGTGTGTGTGAAAGTTGAAGGGATTTTGGAATGTTGTTTCTCAATCCAGTCATCTCTGAAAATGTTTGTTTCATGCAAAGGTTAAATGCGTACATTCTAACCATTCCCAAGTTTTAGACTGCCTATCTGGGATTGGCGTCCCCATTTGGAGAAGCATCCAATGCATGTGGGAGGCCAAATGTTGATTGTACACCACAAACAAATGAAATGCAGAGTTGCATAATTAATTACCACAGAGTTAATTGTCCAGAGTCCCCTGGACTGTCAGGTGCATATCTATGTTATTTATGACCTCTTGTTGACAATTTGATGCTTTTGACACGTGCAGATCATGGTAAAACTTGATGTGTCTGTCAACATATTTCAACTGTACTGTACATGTAGTTTCCATGATACGCATGTACTTAATTTTATAGGACTCTTTAGGTCTGAAATCTGCTAAGCAAAGATACTATTTGCTTCATGTATAAAAATGGGTTACCAGCCACTGTGGGAGTTTGTTTTGCGGTAGATTCATGCAGCAGTTTTCTTTTGTGATTTTTTGAGAACCTGAAATGAACCATGAAGATCGACAATCCACAAACTCAAAAGAGAGGACTGATACGGGGTACCAACATAAACTTGTTCCCGTTGCTCGGCTTCACCTGCAAACCTTCAAATCTAAACCAGCCCAAATATCTCACAGTTTGTATGTATCAGTGTTTCCTAACCTACTGTTTCATTTTGTCGTCCTGGCTCTCCAGAGTCGGATTGGCTGGTGCGGAACCAACAGCGAGTATCTTTATTGTCTGACGCACACAGAGACAATTCTGATATGGGATGCTGTGGAGGTAAGAGCAAATGCTGTGATTTACATATCAGGAGACTTTGAGACGCTTGGCAGCGGCAAACGTCCGTCTGTTCCTTCTTTTCCAGTTCTGGGCATGCGTGAGTTGTGCCGAGTATGGGTGCATAGTTCTGAGCACGGGGTTGTGAAAAAGGGCCGGTATGTCTGCTGCCTCCAGCGTTTCAAAGTCTCTCATTGGGAAGCTTATATCTATAACCCTGGGAAAGTTCCATTTTCGGCTGCAGAGGAATCACTGTCTTCAATGTGGGGCCAAGGTGTTCAGCGTTTTCAGTCAGTTGTGACATGAGATCTAGAGCTCAAGGAGCTGGAAAGGAAGCTGAGATTTTTAAGAGGCTCCTATGTGAGTCTGTTAACCCTCACCCGTACAATAACCCTCAACCTCTGACCCTAGTGTATGCCATGGATATGGCAGGCAATACATGCTGCTTTTTGCAGCCCATTAGCAGATGATTCACGATGTTGTGTTATCTCTTCCCAAACAGTCAACGGTGCTGACAAGGTTCGACGACGTCAGAGAAAAGCTTGCAGTAAGTCTTTGCCGAGGGCGAGAAGGTGGATGAGTGCTAATGTGTGGGAAAGACATGTTAAAACCGAGCTGAGAGTTGTGAGCTCATTAATGTCGAGCTTTAGTATCCGACCTTTGTGAATACAAAAGTTTCAACATTTTTTGTCATTTGTGGGCCAAATGCACTTCCCTCTCTGTTGTCAACTTTCTTCTTTTGTGTAGTGCGTGGCAGCCACATGTTAAGTTCACAAGTAGCTTTAAACGGAAAAAAAACAAGCAAACAAACGCAAAACCTGAGTGAAGCAGTGGCACCCCTAGCTAAGTAAAAAAAAGTCTAAGGGCATCCCATTATTGTTATCATGTCATGGTATCCATTTTTCTGTCAAATGCTCCTCTTCCTCGCAGGAGGACGACCAGTGTAAAGTGGACTACTTGGTTGATTGCTTCTATCATGCTTCGCTCAAATCGCTTGTTGTAGTGGGAGGATCTTACACGTAAGTTTCAGGCTGTCGTGGCCATGGAGATGATAGGCCAGTAGACGGTGTTGTAGTCAAGACCCTGTGAGACCATCACACCCCACATGGCCATCACAAGCCATGGCCTGGTCAGTTGAACTGCAACAAGACATTCTGTCATTGTTCATTTTGTCACTCGTGACTGGCCTTGTGACTGTTCTCGTGACTGGTCATGGGAATGACATTGTGAATGTTCTTGTGACTGGTCTTGTAAAAGGTCTTGCGGTGCTCTTGACTGCAACAGTGGCATTAGATGCCTGGCATAAATATCTCTTATTGGTGGTAACGGAAGAGGGTTTGCCTGTTGAAATCTGCGTGCTCGTAACAGTAACAAGGGGTGAAGACACTGCAACATTTGTGTGCATTCGGGGGAAGTAGTAAGGCATGCTTTGGGTTATGCCTGGACACTCAAGGGCTTACGCACACTGTGTCCTGCTAAGAGTGGCCCGCTGTTCTTGTTCTTTTGTTGTGATGGATCACATATGCATTGTACGGCCATTATCCCTAACCCCCCAAGGATTGCTGGCCCTAACCTTCCCCATTCATACAAAGTTAAACACCCATATGGGACTTTGTGCACAGAGGCTGTTGGACTTAGTTTTTCTGAGGTATACCAAACCCAATGCGAAAGTCAGNATTGTGGGGATGCAAACCATGGACACAGCTCAAAACTCACAACAGTTCCGTTCATAGTTTCTTCTTGAAAGATACCTTTCTCACAGCACAGTGCCCGCCAGAGCTCTGGATCCAGGCTGTATATGTTTCCATGTAGAGTGTCCCTGTGTTGTGATCTTCGTCCTCAGAAGTCAGGCACACCTGCTCATTCTGTGCTTATCAGGCACACCTGCTCATTCTGTGCTTATTTTCTGAAAAGAGCTACTGGAAATATGTCTTTGTTCACATTTCTTGATGCATTTTAGCGGAACTTGTGCCAGGAATAGTTGATGAAATCTTCGGGATACAGATTAGTCTAAAAACCGCAAGCAGTTGGTTAGACAACCCATCAGTCCAAACCTCTGTTACCCGAGTGGAATTTTGTTATGTATCTGCCTTGAGCAGAAGAACCCCCTCATGGGTTGAAAAGAGCCACATTGGTTGGGAGTGTTCACTTTGTTGGTAGCAATGTGACCATAACACGTACATTTCACAGTTGCTCGTGAACCAGTTCCAGCCAAAGGAACCTCCGTTGCTAAGAAAGTCCTCTTTTGGTCCAGCTCGAGGCTCATTGCTACAGAATTTGTCACATTGGATCACAAATCTCTTATAATTTAGTTTTTCATTCACGACTGTTACCACAGTGGGGATCTGAACCTGTTAGCCGTTGGCCGAGAGAGAGTACACAAAGTGCGTTCCCTGCCGAGTGCACACAGCGGGGTAGTTCGATGCCTGCACTGGGATAACATGGTGAGTAACTCTGAGGAACTAACTAGAGAGGATCACTGGCCGCTCACAGTAGCTCATCAAGGATGGTATCTCACAGCTGTTACTATTTTAGATTCAGGGTACCTTGGTGTTGTGGTACTTGTACATGTACTTGGGTATTTTGTGCACTGTAACTCTTACTCGCGAAAACAAGCTCATGCTTCTACTCACATACAAAATCCAATTTCATACACTCGCACTTGTTCAGGTCTTGTGCTCGTACTGAATGCTGAAGTACTGTACCTCTATGTTGGAATGCCCCTTGTGGGAGTTTGTCCCATACACTTGTGGCAACACCCATTTCTTGAATTAGAAGCCCTGTGTCATTGCAGTGTGTTTGGTGGAGCACGCTCACATCTTTGTGGTCATATCTAAGCATGAAATCCTTGCATGTTTACGTGAAGGCGAAGCATTTTTAGAAGAGGACTTGTACCCTGACTTGTACCCTGGCTCTAGCAAATCTTGACCCTGGAATTCAGCATACTCTTTCAGGTACCTAATACATGTAGTTGCAAAGTGAACTCCGTGCTTTGCAGGTCAAAACTGGAAATCCAGGTGCATGTTTGTAAGCCGAGGTGTATTGTTTTGAAGCACCCTCCACTTACAAATGAGTGATTACGTTCTCTCACTTTGATCTTTTCCTGCAGACGGAGAGTTTGGTCACAGGAGGGGAAGACTCCACACTTGCGGTCTGGCCGGGCAAAGAACCGCGGCTGCCAAAGCCGCCGAGCAGGTCCGCGGGGACGACCCCGACCTCGGCCACAACCCCTACAACTCCGACGAACCCGACAACCCCGACAATGCGCAAGAGGAGAGCTGAGAAACGGGCGGCACTGACTGAGGACATTGAGGTCACCAAACGCATGCAGCGAATGAAAGTCAACCACAGCCGCTCGGCCACCGTCAAATGACTACCGGAGCGTGTAGAGCACTACGAACTGTGTACGCTGCTCTCGTGAACTGAACTTGATAACGAAAACACATCGAATCTCAACCTAATTCAAGGGTGTCATGTTTCTTTGGTACATTTTATTGGCCCACCTGTCACTCTCAACACTTCAAATAGTGCAGACTGAGCTATTAACCCCTTCAGGGCGGGATTATTTTGACCGCGACTGCTGGGCTGTGGCATGCCCTGAATGGAGGGCTTTGTCCAGCAGCAGGCCCCATTGAACCAGCAGCTGCGTGGTGAATAGACTGTATGCGTGGTATGCACCAATCCTCACACAAAGTTGCGGTAGTAGCAGTCCTCCGTAGCGAAGGGGTTAATGGCAGCTTCTGTCTCTGGAAGAGATTGGTAAGGAACTTGGGGAAATAATGGAATTCATCTGTGATGCCTACTTGTGATGTGGTTTATTTGACTCAAATATTGTTGCTCTAATTGCTTTGTCGTCAGGTGCTGGTTTTCATATACATATCTTTTGGGGGGGGTGTTACTTAAAGAGAGTCATTAACGTCAGTAATAATCTTACTAACTTTTCCTTATTTTGCGTTCATTTGGGATGTAATTTGGGTTCAGGCTACTCCTGTCATTGTAGGAGTTTGTGATCATCAACTGTTACCAATTTAATCCAGTGATGTAAGAATGAGTATATTAACTCATCATGATCAGTGTCTCAAAATGAGAAATGTGGATACATTCTAATGATTTTTCTTTGGGTGATTTGACCTTTTTATTTTCATGTTTCCGAATGGCGTTTGTATTTCAAGGTGCAGGCAGCAGAAGATAGTTTGAAGCTACGTTATTGTGAAAATTTGTACAGTCTCTATTTTCTAAATCAGATGGTATAATTAAGTTCAGTATTTTGCTGTTTGCTTGTACGACTATTGCTGTAAATGTATTTTGCATCATTATTGCTTTGGCATATTTTGGATGAAATTAATTCCAGGAAGAACTGTTTAATTTGAAACTTACTCAAGATCGCCATGATTTAGTTTTTCATGTTTGTTTGGGTGTGACAAGGGGGCAAGGTAGTGTTGAAAACCTCAATTAGTTTGAAGAAACAGATTAAGCCATACCTGAATTTGATCTTTGTTTATCTGCACCTACAGATGTTCTCTCTGCTTCATTATATTCATGAAATGTGAAGCATTTTGTACTTTTCCTTTAAAAACTGAAAGTTTTATGTCATGAGTATTGCAGTCATGTACCCAAGCGGTGTTGAAGAACTTTTTCCCCAATTTTCACTCTCTAATACAAGCGTTTCACAATAGCGCGCCTCCAAGAGTTTGCAACACGTTGGCCAATCACAATGCGCGAAATTTGTCGACCCAATGCGCGTTTGGAAAGGGTCGACAAATTTCGTGCTTTGTGATTGGCCAACGCGTTGCAAACTCTTGGTGGCGCACTATTGTGAAACGCCCGTATTGAGCCTGTGGTAAATACTGTGACTGATATTAAGCCTAGGAACAAATAATGTGGTGAAATTAATGTCTACAGCCCTAACTCACAGTCTCAAATCCTCTGATTTCAATATGATTTTACATACGCCCTAGGGGGTTAGGGTTAAAGGGGCACACTATTCTGATTTATATTGGTTGAACTACAGTGCTCCTCATCAAATGGCGGTGTTTCACTGACACGCAAAAACGTGAAGATCTGCCCAGACATTACTTCTCGAAATTATCCATGCATCTGCTTTTCAGACAGATCCCAAAATTGCTTGTAATTTCAGCGGGTTTTACACAAGAGAAGAAGATCCTGTATCCTTTTAAGTTATTATGGTGCCTCAAACAAAAAAGCAGTCCTTACTTTCAAACTGGTTTAAAATCATCCCATCAGGTACATCAGCTGGAAATGCAAGCTGAAGATTAAAAAAAAACCCGGAGGCCTAAACCACTTATAAAGATTTCGTGCTAACGGAGGATAGTTTTAAAGATTTTAGAGTTCATTCAACTCAAAGGGAGGAACACATTTCTGTTTAGGAGTCCTGGTGTTAGGCACTCAGATAAAAAAAAAAAAATTATGTATGACGTCTGTACAGTCTCCGTTGTGGTATTGGTAATAGGTATGTGCTGTCAGTGTCCAGATTTGCCGAGTTGTAAAAATGCACTATGCAAACACTGTAGCATTATGAAACTACACTTTCTTTCTTTTTTTTTTGTCATTTAGACCAGTAGAGGGCGCTCTTTATGCTGCACTGGGGAGTGATGTGTAGGGACCCCCTGTTTATTCATTTCACTGAATGAAGATGTAGAGGTGTTTGGGATCCGGAGATGTACAAGGGATTTTGGATTCTAGACATTATGATTACTGTTTCACTTTTCTTATGATGAATATAGTCGAGCGAACTATAAACTTCATGTGAAATCTGCTTTTCTGTGTATTATCAGATTATATTCACACTTTAAAATTAAAAATGTTATGATCAAGTTTATATCACAAGTTGCAAATTTGATGAAAAGGGAACTCCCAAAACTCACTAGAACTGTGTCTTTCAGTAAAAAGTGTGGTCTGTTTTCAGTTGCTGAAAAATTTTAAATATTTTTTACTGGGAGGGGGCCATTTTTTATTCCAGACCGTACAGATACTAGTGTGGTGCCTGTACTCTGCCACAAACATTGTGAGGATGTTCAGAGCCATGCAGATGGATACCAGACCAAAATGGCTCCTGTGTGCTGAATGGCATTGGTAATCATTTTTTATGACTTATGCATTTGAATGACTATGCTGACAATGAGGTCTTTCATTCTTAATTTCCTGATTATAGCCTTAGATTGAGCAAGCCAGTGACTTGTGCTCCTTGTATTTACAAGATATCATAGCCCGTTCTTTTGCTGTATTATTATGCACTAGTATTCTTGCCAACCAAAAACACATTGGCTATCCTACTTGTAAAATGTTTAAAAAGTGATTCGCAAAGGTTTTAGACATGTACTTTAAATCAGTGAAAACTTCATAAACAGAAGGTTATTTCTCCTAAGTACCGCATTAAGGGTTAGATGCATCATTTTGGGGCAACATTTCTTGCTTACCCCATCTTGTGCAAGGCCACGGCCATCCATAAATGGCTGCGGTCAGTGATGTAAACAAAACAGTTGTACAGTTGTATAAATGTGCTCATGGACAACGAAATTCAGCAGCCATGATAAAGTGAAGAAAGAAGTTTTGGTGAGAAACCGTACCAGAAATCAAAAGGAATGGAAGTAGTCTGCGTGTTTACCTTTTGTAAAAAAAATCTAATCTCACAGCAGAGAGGCAGTTATATAAATTACCAAGCTGCAGATAACAGCATTTTTAAACAGTTTGAATTGGGCAGTGGAGGCCACGCCCCAAAGTATAGGGACGTCCATACCTGTGACCTCGGCCAGTCGAGTTGCATTGGCTTTGCGCGCCGGCTGGTCACCTCGAGTTGGAGACTATAGCATGCCGAATATATACGACTGGAGCAGAGTCTGATAACCGTCGATCTTTGGGAATATTTTCTGCCAAAGGCTTTCACTTTTTCGTTATTGGAATGCATAATATTAACGGGTAGAGTGTAAAACAGATGCGTTACAGGAATTCCAAATTGTGGACGTCTTTCAAATCGTACTTGTATCAAAGCTTACAATCATTCTATATTTGAATATGCATATTTACACGATTACGTCTTGGTATTTTGCATAGTATCATGAGTGGTGTTTTTATCTGTTCAAGAATACTGATCTTGCCTGATTTATAATAAACCACAAAATAATGCCGTAAGAGGATCTTTTTTGAGTCTTATTGGACTTTATCCCTTAACTTCAAGGGTAGTGTGAGCTGTCCCTGCGGGAAAAAATAACAATGAAAGACACGAATAAAAAAAGGGATTACCAAAACCAGCACCAATTTGCTTGAAAATACTTGGAATTGACCCTCATCCAGCGGTCGTGATTTGCGAGTTTCTTATCGTGCCGATTTCGTCTTATCCCCATGTCTGAGTGCCATACCTTGTTAAACGGAGACCATGGCTCGTGTGTGGAAGTGAGCATCCATTATTAAGCTGCCCCCCTCCCCCGTGGGGGGAAAATCAGGTGGCTCCCATGAAATTGGTTTTGATTGTCTTCCAATTACGAATTGGATTTGCTTGTTTTCCCCCTTTTGTTGTTTGAGGCGTTCCCCAGTTCATTGGTGGAAGTAACTCCCAATCGCAGAAAGGCACGTGGAGTTTCAGTACCTGTCCGCACCACAAGCTAGTTTTCTTTTGGAAATTCAAACTATAAACGAAAAGGGACTTTAGCATAACTTGTGGCCCCTCGAATCACTACAGGCTACAGTCAAAACAGCCCAATGACCAGTGGCCCGATGGCGTCTGGCGTTCAATAATAGATCCTGAAAGCGATAGGTCATGCAGTGAGCTTCCGGCACCCTGGCGCGCCACCAGGGGTCAATTTTCAGGCTCTACATCGTCAGTCCACACATACTGTAGATGACCTGTGGCGTAGCTTGGGGTGCCCCTATTTGAAAAACAAGTCACATGAACTGCTTTAAATTCGCTTTTCAGTACCCCCTTGATAAAAAATGCCATCCCAAGTGGCCCAGAAGTTCCACCCCGATGAAATAAGTGGACTACATCCAACTGCGTCAATTGCCGACTTGGTAGACACTCCCATCCCCCGTGCGCATGGCATAGCGGCGCTGGTTCTGCCCTCCCCCCATCATACGTCTTCCATTTTCCCTTTAATTCAGACCTATCAAACCAGTTGTAGAGGTATCTATCTACGATGGGGTTGAAGAGCTACAACGATTTTTGACTTAATAAAAAGTTCAATGGTTTCAGTGGGCGCTAACTGAGAGAATGCTCTTTAGTTTCATCATTTTCATTTCATTCATCATTTTCATAATTTATCAAAAGCAAAAAAGCAACCCCCCCCGCAAGGCTTAGAGTGGACGGCCCCTACTGTCAGCTGTTGTGACTGCTCTCCTATCGTTTGATAACGCAAACAGCGCCCTCGGGGTAAAAGGAAACATGTCAAACTCCAAGTGTATTTATGTTATCAGTCTTTTTGAACTAAATGCGAGGATATTTCCACTGTCCCTTCACTCTGCAAATTGTAGAAACAGTGGGATGAAATTTAAACTTCATGTACGGAAGGCAGGTTCTTGTCTTGAAGTTATGCGTTATAACTTCGAGAGAAGTTCCATTACTTGTACACCTTCTTGAAGTCACAAGACATATTTCAGTACATGCGCAGTTTACATGTACCTGGACCGACGGCAAGATGCCACCAGCGACAGTCCATCGATATCATGCAATAAGACTCCTAAAACGTCTTGCAAGACCAAATTTCAAATGCACCGTCGTCAGTTATATTCAAATAAGCTTTTTTATCCCAGCACAATTAAGGGAGATTAGCCTGTAATCCTCTCCAATCCCTTTAGAGAGGGTGTATCACCGCAAGACATTTTATCTCAAACTTGTAGTCCGCGAGACTAAAATTTATTACAGTCACGACACTTGTTTTAGACATTAGTTTTAGTTTGCTTCAGAATTTGTGAACTACCATTGTGAACTACCAATTTGTCAAACCTACTGAGCTTGCGACGAGAAAATAAAAGCCACGACCCCCTCCCAAAGATATCATAAACCTTTCACAGAGAGTCGATCTCTGGGGTTGAGCTGACATGTCCTTGTCGATAACAATTTATCGATTTTTTGCACCTCATTTTGTAAAGTGGCCTTCGAGTAGATACAGACCGATCGGCTTTGCACGAAATAAGACAGGGTTCGATAATTCACAATGACAAAGGGAGGGCAGTGAAGAGTCTTGAAGAGTTCTCGACCGCTTCAGTAAAAAAAATTAAAAGGTAAAAAACGATGACGTCAGTGTTACCTTAATAGCTGCCTTACTTTTTTAGAACCTCCCTGGTTCCTTTTTGGGCCAGGACAAACGTTTAAAGGGTCCCCACAGGACGGGGGAGATATGGGAGAAGTCCTTGCAGACTCGGACCACGCATGTCCAAATCGTTAAAATTCAAGCGGGACAGAGCTTTAATTGAAATCTTCTGGCGGAAGTACAAACGAGGACTGGGGCCGGGGAGGCGCATAAAACTTCTTCAAGGTGCACAGAAAGGTTTACCGGTTGAAATTATAAATGGATGGTTACTACCAAACTTCAAGTAATAAATTTTTAAAGGTGAATAAAAATCATGAGATCAATAAGCCTGTACGCTTCGCTACTGTATACAACCTGCTAAGCTAACCAATGCATCATAATTTTGGTTTACTGATTTCGACATTTCACGAAACATGTCTCCTTATTTTTTATGTGGTTATAAAAAGAAAAACTTGGCAAATATCACCCCATTATTCACCAGAGACACACCCAAGGGAGGTTTGAGCACCTCTTCCTAGGAGGTTTAAAATTATTGATTTTTTTTCTTTTCAAATTTCTCAAAAAGAAGATATCAAACATATTAAACTATACTAGCTCTGATGTAGACATAGATCCAAATCCCAAGTGCCGCAACCGGGGGAGACTTGAGCATCATGGGCTATGGAGGAGGGGTATGTCGGTCCGAGTCCCCCACTCAAGACGAATCCTGGGTGCGTCGCTGCTGTTCACCGTAGGCGCAGGCCAAGCGCCAGCAATATGAGGACCGGACATGGACACCCCTTGTGAAATAATGAGTACGATGCCTCGTAGGAATAAAAGTATTTCCCCTGACCAAAAGGACCGTAGGACTCGAAATATATACGTGTATACTACACGCTTGAGTGCGCTTTACCCAGAAGTCTCAACATTGAGAATGCATGCAGCAACCCGTTGTGCAGTTCGGACACTTGATATAACAGGCCAGCCGGTACGATTAGGTTCGTGCAATGGTTGTGCTAAGAATTTGAAGCCTTCTCTGCCCTAAATTTCAGCCATGGAAGTTGGAATTTGCGAGTGATCGTTGTGCAGAATATTCGCTAGTCGGATGTAGCGTACCGATGTGTACCGATCACTCTCGTAGCCATCATGGGCTGCGGTGGTGGTAAACTCGCCCCTGAGACGCCGGTAGATCGCCACATCGACTGGGTGAAGACGATAGAGCCCGGCCATGCCGGTGGAGGGGGCTCCTCGATCAAGAACCAGTACCGCAAGAGCGACGTTAGTAAGGTACACCGCAAGCCGAAATACAAAGCCAAATTCGACCCTCGTGTGACGGCCAAGTATGACATCAAGGCACTGATTGGCACGGGGAGTTTCAGCAGAGTTGTCCGGGTGGAACACCGGGCCACTCGCAACCCGTACGCCATCAAGATGGTGGAGAAGAGACGCGAGGGCAAACAGTGCTGGGAGGTGGAACTCAACATCCTCCGGCGAGTTCGCCACACCAACATCATACAACTCATTGAGGTGTTTGACAGTAAAGAGCGGCTGTACATGGTAATGGAGTTGGCGACGGGGGGAGAACTCTTTGATCGCATTGTCTCCAAGGGGAGTTTCAACGAACGGGATGCGACTCGGGTGCTTAAGATGGTCCTAGAGGCCGTTCGCTACCTCCACAGCCTGGGGATAACTCACCGCGACATCAAGCCTGAGAACTTGCTGTACTACCATCCCGGTACAGACTCCAAGATCATGATTACAGACTTTGGCCTGGCTAGTTGCAAGAAGGGCATTGCCGATCAGGACGATGCGATGAGAACAATTTGTGGGACTCCAGAATACATAGCCCCGGAGATCCTTCTGAGGAAGTCGTACAATCAGTCAGTTGATATTTGGGCGATCGGTGTTGTGACGTACATTTTGCTCAGTGGTAGAATGCCATTTGATGATGACAATAGAACTCGCTTGTACCGCAAAATACTGCGAGCAAAGTACTCCTTCGCTCATGAGGTAAGTACAGAAGGTACAAGTTAATTTCTCTTGTAGGAAAATCCTCCATGAACATTTACATTAAGCCTGAATTGCAAATACTGCATGGGTGATTTTGCATAATGGTAGAAAGGCATTGTGGGAAGGAAAAGGTTCAATGTTTGCTCCTTTTTCCTTCCGAAATGCCTTTCTACCAAGGCTAATGGCAGTTGCAGGAAGAGCTCTACATCCAACCCCCACGATTTTTAAGTCTTGTTACATGCATTACCAGCAAGTTTAAGGACACCATTTATGGGGGGGGGGTTAACGACATAGGGAAGTGGCGAGAGACCCATCTCTGGGATCTTTTTTAAGTTGTTGGTGTTTATGAAACTTGAAAATCCTGAATATCTGATATAGAACTCTTTCCCAGTTAATTTTGATTTAACAAGTGCAACTTGTGAAATCAAAAAAGTTGTGTCATCCACAATATTGCAGTTTTGAGGTTTTAGATTATTCAGATGTAAAGCCTATCAGCAAACTACCGGTACTAAGAGATGTTTAAAGATTGTTTCTTCTAAAGGCTTCAGAAGATTGTTCAGCATTGATTAGAAATTAAATTTTTTCTGTCCTAAATGATGCTTTAAGCTGATATATGTGTAAATGAGGGAAATTTGACGAAATACATATGTACAGTACCGGTATGTGTGAGGGTAATTCTGGAGATTGTTAAAGTTGTTTTAGTTTTGCTATTTCAAGTAAACTTGTCCAATAAAAAAGTGGATCCCAAGTTACAGAAAAGAACTTTACCTGCAACTGTTGGGGTTCAACTTCTCTTGAACTACATCTGGGCTTTCCAGAAAAAGGAAGACACTCAATCTTTCTACATTTTCTTTAAAGTGTTAACTACTGGTAAATGTACTCGAAATCTCCTTTTCAGAGGACGACCGGTAGCTGTCTGACGTCACCTGAAATCATCACGTCAGAGCTGATTTGTTGATTCACTCTGAAATAATCTGAGATTTCACTAGCCTTTGTTTTAGTCAAAACTCCTGGAATATGATGCTGCTATCAGGCTTGCATGCTGCATGATTGATGGATCTGCGGGATCACTTGATTGTGCTTTGCTGTTCATTGTACATGTACATGTACATGTACATGTACCTTGTAAATTTAATTGACTGACAAATTTGCTGTATTAAAATAGTGATTCCGTGAACTGATTTTCCCATGGGATATCATTTGTAAGGTTATTCTTATGAAAGGCTGGTTTTGTCCAGCCTCCGCTGTCTGTGTTATAGATAAAGCTTGAATTGGTTGCTGAACTGCCATTCTATTTCTAATAGAACTGTTACATTGCGGAAATGAATTGGCCAATCCCGTCATTCTCTGGATTGCGTGTCAGCAGTGGCCTGCCCGAAGGCCCAATGACTACAGACAACAATGCCAACATTGCCTGTGCTCAGACGCACCGTTGCACATCCTATTGTCTCGCAAGTGTTTTGGCGGTGCGAAGTCAAAAATTCCCTCCAAGTCATTATGAAAAAAAACAGTGAACAAATCTGAGAGTCAGTTGCTTGGTTGACCCCGATTCCCCCCCCCCCATTTCTGATTGTCTTCAGTGGAAGAAATTGGGCTTGAGTTATTTGGAGATCCATTTTTTTTGGGGGGGGGTCGGATGTAAAGGGGAAACAAGTCGGTCTTTTGAGGCTGGCATCTGGATGCCATGTTTGTGCTACATTGTAGTGGGCAACCTTACTAGTGAGGGTGATTCGTATTCGGGGCTACCGGTACATGTTTGCTCCAGGGTCAGAGACTGGTGGTTCTCTGCATTCCCTTCCCTCTTCCACAGTCCACCCAGCTCTCTTTTCTGGCCTTTTTGTTGCCAGCGGGCAGCGTTCATTTGTTCTTAGCGGTGGGATGACCATTAGGGTATTTGGGGTGGGGGGAACAATGCCAGCCCAGCTTGGCCATTGTCTCTTGGCACGCAAGGAAGCAAGAGGACTCGGGTCTGTTGGCCCTGTTGAGTCACCTGGGATCTCGAAGACTGTGATCTCCACTTCCTTGGGCTTCCGAGTGTCTTTCTTGTGGGTGTGATCTCTGACACCATACATAGAAGACTTACATTTCTTAGTCCTGAAATCTGTGATTTTTCTCGGAAGTGTTGTACCTTTTGGGACTGATTTCACCTCAGTGGCATGGATGCCGAAGGCCCCTCAGATTGTTTGTAAACCCAATGTATAACAAGTTCTTTGAATGGTTTTGGAGTTGAACCTTTTTCTTCAGTATTAAAGCAAAGGGTGTCATACTCAACGTAAATAGTGTGAATTTTGTGACATGGCAAATGCATAAATTCTAAATTTCTCTGTGAATGTTTTGTGATGTCAAATTTACCTTCCTTTTTTTCATTCTTGGAGCGGAAGAAACAGATCAACAGAGGGGAGGCACTCTCTGAGAACTTTGCTCACAACTTTTCCATAATTTTGCAAATTGTAAGGAATTCATACACTGTACTGGTACATTCACTAAACGTACAGGTGTACATGTACTTGTACATGTACTTGTGTGTACATGTACGTACACATGTATGGCACATACAGTGTATGTCAAATTGTTCATGTTTATCTACATACCTTGTCAAGGCTGATGGTTTTCATTTTCTGATGCAGTTTTCTCGAGAGCTTTGCAAAGCAGAAAGGTTGAAATCCAGTCATGAGTGTGTGTGTTTTGTTCTGTATTCCTTATGAACTTGTAATATTCGGCATTGAGATTCAACTCAACCGAGCCGTGAGAGCTCTATTCCCCATACCTGGTATGTGTCCAAACTCCAAAACAGCCATTTTACAACCCAGCTATTAATGTTTTATGGCAACTGTTTGGGTTGTTAAATTGCCAGCTACGTTGTACTCAGTACATGTGTACATCTCGAGTGTGAGCCAAAGATGTTGTTTCAAGGCATCCAATTCAGCATTAGTTGATTGAAATTGTTTTCTGAATTAGTTCCAAATCATTGTAATCAGCTTTGCTGCTTACCAATACCTACACATACTGTACATGAACAAAGTAATGTACATTACTGGTTACCCTCTTGATTGGTAACTTGTTTTTGACAAGTAACTAAAGTTCACTATATGTTCATGAATCTTTAGCAAAATCATGTCTTCCGCAAGGTTACTATAGTCCTAGTGAATGAATCTGAGTACATCACCTCATTAGTACACAGTACCTTTTTAATGTTCAGTGCCATTATGTAATGTGCAGTGCCTTCCTAGTTCTCATAAAAATTGTCTTGAGCTTAATACCAGTATCTGGGGGGACTTGTTGGGCCAGTGGTGCAGGGCAACATTTTAAGAGAGAAATTTGCTAAGATTCAATTTTGTAACGATGGAATTCAGTAGTCTACTCCTTACAGTACACATACTAGTATTGTGCCAGTTTAATTTCCATTCTTGGATCACACCTCTTCCCCCTCCCCCAACCCCCACCAACAAACAAAACAGAACAGTCACTGGTTCTGATGAGCATACTATCCGGTAGCACGGTACCTTTTTTGCTGAACTTAACACCACTTGAAATCTTCCTTGAGAGCTNTAGTCACAGAGCACCAGAGATCTTTTAAGTGAAGGGTTATTATTGATATGTAAATGAGACCTTTGTGTTGTGATCGCAGTAGCAGTGAGTTAGTTGTACATGTACAGTAGGTAGAGGTACTGTACCCTTTACAAGGTGTGGGATAGTGTTTATTAGCCCAAAGCTGTATTCAATCCAATGCACATACATGTACTACATTCGAGTTTTGGAACCTTTTTGATTCATGTACCACATGACCTATATACATGTATACATACTGTACATTATGTACAGATATGTATTGCGTACTGTACATGTACATGTACATGTACCTGATTTTTGTCTATTGCAGAGGGGTCCATGTTGTTTTATACACTGTACAACCGAGGGACAAATGGCACCTGAAGCAAAGGGGAGGGTGCCATTTACAACCCCCCGGGTGTACAAAATCCATGTACCCAATCACACTCACAAGAACCATTTTTTGTTACACCGCATGTGGTAAGAGATTTTACAAATGCAAGAGAATGAAGTGAACACATGCATGATGTATACTGTGCACATCACAGTGCGTTTCATTTCACTGAAATTGTCTTCACCAGCAAAGTGTAACAAGTCGCAAAATATGCATGCATACCGGTCCATGCACTGTACTGGTACATCATCCATTTGTACAGATCTACATGTATGGTACACCTGTACTTGTAAGTTGTATGGCACATTTGTCGTTCAAAACGTGTAATTGGATCATGTGTGTGCACTTTTCCTCTTGTGTCCATGTACAACTAGACAGGTGTTGTGAAATGTTGATTTGATCAAGCATGTAACCATTGGCATGAAAAAAAAGAAAGATTTGTGACAGCACAGTTCTACACAAGATGTACTGTAGATGGAACCTTTGAGTCCCGTGATTGTTCTTGCTTGAATATTTGCATAGCTCTACACGTACATGTACATGTATGTACAACATTGTACTGTACATCATCCTAATATCCTACACGTACCAGGGGCTTTTTAAAAAAAGCCGATGTGTGAGTGCCCCAAAGTTGAAAATCCTGCCATTCAATTTGACTCTGGAAATCCTGTCGCTTGCGTGACTGGACAGGTTTGAGCAAACCCCTGTGAAATAAACCGATGTTTGTTTAGTTTTAAAATATTCCATCCACTGGCAATTGTAAACAGTTCACAGCTGCACAAGTTGTGTGTTTCAACAAGACCAAAGCGGCTCTGCACTCTGTTTGTTTTCCAGTGTGGTCTTTATTCAAAACAAAAACTCTGAATGTGGAACGTGTTTCTTCAGTACGACAAACCAGCACAGATTGTGCTGAAAAAGAAAATGAAAGTTGGTATTTGAAAAAGTTCTTTTTGTGAGGGAGGAAAAACTGGTACCAGTACTTTAAAAAATACATGTACATATATGATGTTCGTTTGCTTAGCAAACATCACTGCTTGCTGGTTTTGTTGAAACATAGGATTGAATCCACTCCTAGTGGGAGAAGTCTGCACCAAGTCTTACAGCACCAACCATGGAGCCATTGGTACCCACAAAGGAGTGATTTAGTCATTGGGGTACAAGCACCAAGGTGACCAGCTTCTTTGTGCGAGAGAAACTTCCTGATACATGTGTCTGTAAAAACCTTATATTGTTTAAAATTTTCATTCAGATTTATGAGAAATGACACACTTCTTGGGAGTCATGCAGTTAGTGTTTGTATTCATACAAACATTTCGAGACAGTGATCAGATGCTTCATATCTTTCAAAGCTAAGGTCCCACATAAGAGAACCAAAGCTTAACTGCAGCTTTTAAAGTTAAATGTACATGTATCTTATTCCTCTTTTGGTATTACGATTTTGAAATAAAAATGTGAAAATTAATACCTTGACAGATTCAGAAGTAATGCTTATGAATAGCAACTGACATGACATGTACAAAATGTACATGTACATACCAGAACACGTTACATGTACTTTGTACTGTACTGGTAACTTTTCATAATGTATGTCCACACATGTCCACACTAGCAGCTACATTTGCATGACGTTCAATACAAATTTCCAACTGTAAAATTTTGCCATTATTTTTTGCTTACATGTGTCTTCAATGTTACTGAAATTGAGCAGTATTTGATAAATTATAGAAGTTCATTCTTGAAGATATAACGTTTGTCACATGACAGATGCTTTGTTCCATAAATGCGAAAATTAAATTCAAAACATAAATTGAAAATTACCTGTTATGTATTAAATACTTTTAGTTTACTTTTAGAAACTTTCATTATCTCCAGACGTGTTTGTTTTCGGTTTTCACAATCATTTTTGTTAAAACGACGATTAAACTTCAGCTAAAATGAACACTTCATGTAAGTAAGTTTTTCTAAATGAGTAACGTTTGTCACATGGACAGACATAACATTTGTCACAAATCATAACCTGGGGACAGACGGTCTTCTCATTTTCATTTCAGCAAAATGAACTGACTTTTTCTGATGAATTGTTCGTTATTTTATTTAAATGTATATACATACTCATAAGATAAGTCTTCTAAGATTTTTACATTTAGAGGGAAAAATGGTTGTGAGAAATGTTACAAAGTGAACAGACTTTTGCAATTCCTAAAATCAAATCTTACTTTTGTCATCTGATAGAAAAACAACCACAAGTATGATGTCAATTTTTATTGTAAAAACTTTTCTCTGGAAGGTATACATGTTTTTGTTCAGGTTATCTGCTCAAGGAATGGCAAAATCAGCCTGTTTCATGTTTGTCACTCTGTGGACAGACACCGTGACGTACATTATCCTTTAATTAGCTCTCCTTGAATTCCAGTTTAAGATAACTGAAAGAAATAAAAAACCATAGATTTTGACATATTTCTCAAATGTTATACATGTACCTGAATGTTTTAACAGATGAATGGCTTTTCTCTCTTAGAGTGGTATTTTAGATTACCTGAAAAACATAAGCTGACACAGTTACCGATATGTGCATGTCCCACCAGAACCCCTAATATAAGCTGGACATTTTTATCAAGATCCTGATTATTTTAACAGTGAACAACCAAATCCTATTAAACTGTGTAAACTATACATACATGTATATCAGTAAAATTGTTAAAGTTCATTTCTTGACTCTCAACACTCTTAATTAAAGAAAGAGATGATTTCGGTTGTGTGCAAATGTATCCATTAGTGTGGACAGACCCAACTCCTTTTGACTTGAACTGTTCTGGTAACTCATTTCACAGTGAAAAGGAAGCATTGTCTCTGAGGGCATCATTATAAACCAGGCTGAAGCAAATAAGCGGTTCCCGTGAATAATTAATGCTCTGCATATAAAGTAACCTGGCTACAGTGGCACATCCTGCCCTGTTTGTTGTGCTAGACATTGCAAGCACGTGCATTACACATGGCGCTTCATTGATCAATAAATAAAAAACAAGGTGAACACTTCCAAGATTGCTAGACACTCTTCAGGAAAGATCTAAGAAGTTACGGGAACCTTGGAGTTTCAGCCAGAATATTAGACAGCAGCATGTCTGGGGTGTTCAAATTCTTTTGTGTGAATTTTTGTTAAGCTTGCCATCTGCCATGTTGCAAAGTGAATACTTTGTGCTTCTGTCAGGTTGTACGAGCAGGAACTCAGCAGTGCAACTTCCTGCCTACCTGGCAGATGCCTCATTCACTCAATTGCTTGGCAACCAAAAAACCTGGTTTTACATCTCCCTAATACAAGATTCTATTATTAGTTACTAGTATTCTCACTTGTAGCAAACTCTTTCAGAATATTTCTTAGACGAAATATCAAAAGTGTACCGTTACCGTTAGCATTCAATTTGAATGTTTTTTTAAATTTTTGCTTTGAGTTACTGGTAGCTTCTTCTGAAAATGGGGTCACCCAACTGTTACATTTTAATATTTTGTTCACTCTAGTCAGGACTCAGTTCATAGCATCTCTTTATTTCTTGTATTTCAAACTCAAGATTGATATCCAAAAATAATGGTTTTCAAAATTCCTGGTACTTTACATGTATGTTCATTTTTGCATGATAGGCTTAGTTAAAAATGTTTCATGTGCATAGACATACTTTTCCATACTTGTAAAGGAGACGTCTGGTTCATTTTCAAACTCCAGCAAACTAGGTTTCCCCATAAAAATAAATCTCATTTCACATACCTGGTAGTAATTTGTTTTGTGCACTTTACAAATCGCACTTGTGAAAGTTTGAAGAAAGAACTACAGTACAGCAAGGATCAACACAATGTGAATGACGTACAACTTGGCTGACACTGGATAAACAAGTCGTGAATGTTGACCTTTTTTCAGGATATTGATGTTGAACATTGGACTGTTGATTGTCCCCCTCAAAAAAAAGAGAAAAAAATGAGTCTATGATTCATTGTTTCTACAGCGTGTAGGTGCTGCAAACATGTACATATGTACATGCAGAATGCATTTCTAAAGGAATGAAAAAAAACCACACAGGAAATAGGATCCACTCCAGTGGAATTATATCATGTTCATCTTTTCAACAAACAGTCAAACTTGCCGACCCTCGTATGCATCACAATGGAGGGCTTTGTTGGTCAGCACAATGGCCGCTCTCTTGTGCTTTTGAGGTTGCCCCTCTAGGATTATTGTATTCCTCGAATTAAGAGATGAAAGGGAGAGAAAGAACTGTATTGCTGGGAAAAAACTCTTTTGTCGTGAGAACAGGGGGGTCAGTCAAAGTACTGAATCTAAAGCTTGCGTTTCTCTGTTGCTAGGGATCTGGTGGAATTGTGAAGCATTAAGGCTGGAGATTTTAATCTGTAATCTGGGTGTTTTTTGGTGGGCGGAGATTGTTCGCCCAATTTTTTAGCAGCAAAGTCTTCAAAAGTGGAATAGGGAATATTTGACCCATCCTTGTTGAGGATCTCAGGTTTGCCAAAAATACAGGGTCGGGTTGAATGCATGTGTGCCAAATGAAGCATGTGGTTATGGTATTCATAATTATGCAACTTGCTCTCCTGCTTTTTCTCCATTTCTCATTGGCTGTTAAGTGTTTAGGTATTTTATGCAACACCTCGGGAGTGCAGATTCCATTGTACATGTATGACTGAACATCAAGTAGAAGTCTTTGGCATATCCATCCTCATCTTGTTGGGGATTGTTCATGGCTGTGTTCCCTTTTTCAAAAGGATATTGCGGAGTCAGTGCTGGTTGTAGAAGTAATTTCAGAGGGTGATATAGGACATAAAAACCTCATTTTAGAAATGGGAAAATTTAAGAAAACAATAACAAGAAACCTGTCAACTTCCCCCCCCCCCCGACAGCTGAACCCCGTCTCAAGCCAAAGCTGGATCCATCCCTAACTGCTGAAGGTTTCTGAGGTACTGGTACTATATTAAGGGATGAATTCTGTCCTTGTTCCAGAACTTTGAATGTTCTGGCTGAAGATTGCTAAGGTGTCATGGAGAGGGATTTGTTCCTCATCGCAAAACTTTGAATGTTCTGGTGCCTCTCTCCCAAAATCTTGATGCAGACTTTCCGATAACAAGCTTAAACAGCTCTGAAGTACATCGTACATGTGTAGGGAATTACAAACACTAACTTACCGGTACTTCTCCCCCTGGAAAAGAAAAAATTCCCCCTTTTGTGTTTGATGTAAATTTATGTGAGAAATTTAAAAGTTGGATTGTCCTCCTTTGAAAGAGTAGTCAGTAGGGTTGAGTCAATTCGAAAAAAACACTATTCAAATGGTCGGCTTTCAATTTGATCGAATATCAGAATATTTGGTCTCATGAACCGGCAGATCGTTGATGATTAAACTTGTATATACAAAATCAGTTGCAATAATGCACACAATTGTGCATTTTAATTACTGTAATAGCTTCTCACGTCTAGGAGTATCTCTAGCCACAATTTAGAAAGATTTAAGAGACGAACAATACTTCTTGCCCGGTTGAAAGTTTTTATTCCTTTTAAATTTTTTAATAAATTATTCAATTTTGAGTCTTCGTAAGATTTCTGTCTCCTGTCATTTGAATCTACTTGAAACAAGCCTCCATAGTGCAATTTTTCTCATGTAAAACCCCCCAAAATTTCTCCCTTCCGTTTCAGACATTTTGCATCCGAATTTTCCAATTTAGAAAATACACTGTACCGTTCGATAATCAATCGAATGTATTCATATTCAGATATTTGGCACAGTGTTAGTGGTGAGTTAATCCTTGCAAAGGCCTTACTGCATGGAGCACCATGCTTCAGATGACACACACATCCATCTCCCAAATTGCAGAAACTCCAGTAGGGCCATTCCCAACACTGGCGTCATTTAGAGGGTTTCCCCTCTAGTTCGGACTGCCCCACTTGGGAATAACAAGTCGCGGCCACACGCAGGCCCAATGAGTACCTGAGATCTTGGCTAGGTACATGTACATGGAAATGTTTTGTTTGGTGAATAGCTTGGTGGGAGGAAAGCAGCCGCCGAGCTACGTGTACATGTACCTTACCACTGATGATGGGAACAGGTTCCAAATTATGCAACCAGGTCCCTGCAACCAACTTCACTAATTACGTATTAACTTTTCAGACTAGAAGAAAGGTTGAAAAGATATTGGGGGGAAACAGGTGGACAACAGGTGTAGTGAAAGCAGATTTTACATGGCATGTACGCATCCAAAGGTTGTGTAGCATATTTTGGTAAGACAGAATGCCGGTTTGAATGCAATCTTTTACATCATGCTTTTTTTCCCTTTTCTCTATTGAATTTTGGAATGAACTTGTTTTACTTTTAAGTTGAAATAATAGACTACCCCAGTCTTGTGTTAGCTACAAGTAGGAAAGGAAATGATTGGCATGATGGTAAGAATGGCCACAAGGGTGTCAGCAGTTAGGTTTTATCGTACCATTACTGGATTTCAACACAGAACTTTATTAGTCCTACACCCTTATCATGTCTTCACATTATTTCTAAGAGCATCTTTGCATCCATAGTACAAGCCAATCTGTGTGTCCATGTACATGTATGCATGTACAGTACACGTACCCCAATACATGTTATATATGTACATGTACATTGTACATTCCGTTAAAACCAAACAAATGCAAAAATGGGTCTCATTTTGGAAACACACTGAATGCAAACTTGCAGGTGTGCGTGCCCCCCAACAGAACTTCTGTACATGGACTTGTATGTGTGTTTTGGATCAAAGAACAACAGAACGGAGTAGAATACTAGTATATCAGTCATCAGCCCGAAACCCAATCTGCTTCGGAAAGGGAATGTTGATGCTCCCTCCTGGTTTGACAAAACACTGGGGGTGAAAGGTGGCCGCCCCACGGCAGTGGTCACCCTCCCCGATTCCTTTCGTTTTCCTGTGAGGTTTGTGTGTGTGTGGGGGGAGGGGCCCTTTGTCTGGGGGGTTGAGCACTATTCTGGTAAATTATTTTGGAAAGGTAATATTAATAAGGTTTGAAGTTATAAACTTAAAGTTTTGCTGAAACAGGTGGCATTTGTAGGGCTTATCTCCACAGCTACGAGTGAATAATGGAACACATGTACAAATCTACCAGTAGTGTGCCCTTACTGTTCAGTTCAGTTTCATTTAACTGGCAGAGCGACGGATCTTGTTGGTTAATTCATAACGCACATCAGTGATAGTCTGTACATGGACTCGTACCAGCAAGGAATTTTATTGTGCAGGTTTGTGCTTTAGCGCTGTCTCAGACAGTGCATTTTGTCAATTTGCAAGCATGTTCAAATCTGGTCACATTCATTCACAGCCCACCAGACGTTCAGAGAGGGATATTTCTTTGCCTACATGTAGCTCAGAAACTGTTTCCCCAATCTGATGGATTTTCAGTACCTTAATGTTATGACAAACGCTTGTGCCAGATGCACATTCTTTGTCGTTAGCTCTGAAGCAGGAAAACTGAAAACTTCAAACCCTAAGGACCCTCTTAAATGTGACAGATCCCCTGTGAAATATAATTAAACACATTTACATTTTGAACACCCTCCCCAATAAAAAACAGGTGTTTTATTAAAGAGAGTTGACTGGGGAGAAAGACAGTGTTTATTCTTTTCCCGATCGCGTGACAAGAGAACAGAAGAAAGACCATATATAAGTCTCTCAAGTGTCCAGTCAGTGCCGCCTCAGTCGAAATCCGCAGTGTCAGCTTCTCAACATTGTTTGCCTCCATTGTCGGTACCAGCTCAGATGCATTGTTGATGGCAAAAGAGGGGGGGGGACACTGATACTTGGACGGAGTTAATTGATGCTGAAGCCGAACACAGTTGGCAGTTTGCCTTCAACTTTTCTTCCGTTTTTTTCCTCCCGTTTTTGTGGCTTTATGGCTGTATACTAAATGGTACAAGAGTGCAGCCCATTCATTGTGTCATTTTGAACCTCAGTTTGGTATTTGGGGGAATTTAAAGGTTATTGCTTCATTCCTTGATGTTTTTGCCCGCTTGAAAATCACATTGCTTCATAAACATTATGTTGACCAGTTACGTGTAGTTGAAGTACCATATAGGGCTTACGGCTGGTCCCTCATCATGGAGACTAGCAGCATCTGTGCTTCATTGGTTTTTAATGTTTTGGCCAATTTGAAACATCCGACCCTTATCTTCATGTTGTTGAAAAATTGCTGGTAATTGAGAATGGCACTTTCCAAAGTCAGGAGTCTGTAAGTAATGAAACTAGAGCCTGGAGCCGTAGCCAAAGCACAAGTTTTGAAAAAAAAAAGGGCTTCCCATACAAATGTCTTTTGTTGCAAGTTCAGTAGAAACTAGAAAGCATTCATTCATCGGTTGGGAGGGATTCTGTTGATGCTTACGCCTGACCACTGATTGATTGCACAGGTAAACATTGCACAGGAAGTGGCTGGACATGTTTTCCGCATCATTATCACTGCATCACCCAAGAGCCAAATCACACACCTCCGTGGGCAAGTCAGACCACCATTTTTGATTTGCTTACAGCCCGACGCAAATGTATCCCAAACAATAGCTTCACCTCTCCTGACTCAATGAGAGAGTCATTTACTCGACTTTTGTCAAGCTGAGCTGTACCTACTCTAAACATAATTTGTTGTCAGTGTATCTAACAACAACAGGACAAGTCAGTTGCATAACCGGTACTCTGCACAGATGTTGGTTTGTGTAAGCTTGTCGAGGACGAGGACAAGATTCCAAAACTACATTGTACATTCAGGTTTCTTGATAAAACCGACGAAATATTGAAAGCTTTGTACCTTTCCAGTACTGTCTTGGCAGTGAAGTACTGGCAACTTTGATTTGATGACAGATACCGTGGTGTTTTCCTCACTGTGCCTTTAGCTCTGCACTGGAGAAAAAGAGTTTGAGGCAAAAGAGATCGACCTTGAATAGGAGAAATGTGCTCAAATTGGGAACCTCTGTTTAATTTGATCGCAGCATGTGTTTAAGAATTCTTGAAAATCTGGTCTTGAAAATAACAGTTGAAGGTCCAGGAGCTGAATGATTCCACCAGTAATGGCACAGGTCTAAACTGTAACATCTAAATTAGGATACTACAAATATTAAATTGGTCTTGGTTTGGCTGAATTTCTATGTAAATCCTGTCCTGATGTGTAGTCCCATGTGTAGCTTACATGTATATACCAGTACATGTACAGTAGCAAAAGAGCACAATTTTCATGGATTCTGGGACATTCAATACAGGCCATGAGAAATTTGGAGCAAGGTTGGGACTGACCTCAGCAATTATGATGAGGGAGCCTACATGTAGATGTTGGTTGTCCTGCTCCTGGTCAAGCAGATGACAAATTGCTATCTGAGAGGTTGTAATTGCTGTCACCCTCTTGGGGGTCCAATTACAGTTACCTCCCATGGCTTTTGGGGGAATTGTTTGGGACATTCCCTGTTGACAAGTACTCTGGTGCATTGTAACTCTCTTTCTGTTTTGATTGGAGGGATTGGAACTCAAGAGAAAGTGAGATCAGATTCTTTTCAGAATGGAAAGTATGATCACTTGGGCCGAGTGTTTTATTTCTGCAGGTATTTCTGTGTGTTTCAGATATTGTGAATACATGTGCATTGCAATAGGCATCCTGATCTGTTGCAATTTTTTTTTTTGGCATTCTTGTAATAATGGGAAGATGGAAACTGTGGAGAATTTGTTTCTGTTGTACAAGCGGGCTCTTGATGTTTGACATCTGCAGCGAGCAATGGAATGAAGGCCCACTGCTACCACTACAAATGCTGTTTTTTGATAAATGTTTTCCGTAGGCATTACCTGTAGCATTAGATGAAACATTTAACTCGCCTCAAGTCATCTTTTTTTTTTTTTCTCCCGCTGTTTCTCTGACAGAAGGCGATCTATTTTGGTAGAGCAAGTTGTCACCCTACTGTTCCCGAACAAATGAAAGAAAAAGTTACTGTTGCTGAATAAGAACAGGGTTGTCTGCATTGTACATGCTCAGGAATTTCTTGTTTTCCTGCTTAGTCCAAGTCAATATGCTCCCCGCTGTGTTGTTCTGTTTTCTGTTGTGTGTGTCACGCACTGTGCCTGATGGCTGGCTGGCTCTTGATTTGAAAACAACACCCCTCTTTCCCCGTTTGCGTGCAGCCTAACCAATCCATTTTCCCCCAACCCCCCATGGCTACAGGTTGACATGTAGGCAGGAACAATGGTGGCCCTACATGTAATCCAGCCACTGGCGCTCCAAGAGGTCACGAGCTATGAAGCTCCTCGTCATCCTTGCCTCATTCCATCATCTAACCTCTCCCTCCCATCTTTCATGCAAAGAAAAAAATCAGGGCTTGTGCTGTGATTTGGCCCCATGCTTTGCATGTGTAGTTTACCAAAGCACCTGTAAGTGTGTTAGCGTGCAAAGACCGTAGTGCGCCCCTGGGCTGCCTATTGTCACTGCATTCCTGCCTTTGTCCGGCCACAAAGCCAAAAGACAAAGCCCCAGTCTGTGTTTGTTGTTCTTGAGGTGCTTAAAGTTCTTGCTCCGCACGCAACCCTCTGCTTGCTTCACTGAGCACGACTCTGAAGCAGCGCTGTGTGTCTCCTCCTTACACGCAGCAGTAGCAGCCGGGAGTTAACCAGAAATGCGACTAGCTTTGCTGGGTGGCATTGAAGGGGCTAATCCTCCAAGCTGATGACAGGACAAGAAGTGGAAAGTGTGTGGGGGGATGTGCTGACTCACAGTACAGTAGTTGGAAGGCTCTTTGATAACCAGATTGCTTGCAGGAATGGCGCAGTGAATCACAGCCATTGGGGGGGTTACGTAAGGACCTGGTTGTTTGCCAGAGAAATCTTTTGAACCGCACTTGTTTGATGGAGTTTTAATATAAAAGTCTTGAAACTTGAAATAAGGGAATTCGATCTGATAGGTCCGTGTCTGTGAATTTCAATAATCTTTGGCATTTTCCCCTGTATTTAAGGATTTTATTCATTTTAAGACTTTTTTCAAATGGAGAAAGGATATATCAATGTTGAGGGTTTAGAGTTTGTGACTGTCTAGATACATGTACATGTATATGCGGTACATGTAGTAATAATGTTCGTATTGATTTTAAAATGAATTTTTGAAAAAGGGTAAAAGTATGTATTGTGAAAAAATTAACAAAGCGGAAAGAATTGTGCGAAAAAACAGGCATTGTCAAAAGTTCCTGTCCCATCTTTCTGAGACTGTGATTGCCTCACTTGTTTTATGCTGCTGTTTCTGCATTTTGTTATGGAATTCCTAGCAGCTGTTGAGTATGTCAACTGTTTGTGTATGTACCGGTGGCATTTATACACAGAAACTATGACTGTTCATGATAAAATCTATAGGATTTGAGCAGTGTGAAAAATATCTATAATGACCTGTAAGTGTACATTTCTGACAAAGCATGGTGCCCTTTGTAGATCACCCAATGTCTGAACCTTGATGCTTTTTCAAGAAGCTAAAGCCAGTTTTCCAACTTCACCAGACCCTCTGCAGAACTGCATTTAGGGATGCAGTCCACTAATTCAAGTGAGAATTTCTTGCCAGCTCATTAGCATTAAAAGTGCCCCCACAGTATTTTTTGAAAAGGAGATTGTTTGGCCCCCAAAATGGTGAGACTGTGTAAATCGTTGCCAGGATCAACTCCCCAGGTCTTTGAGCTTTCATATGAGAGCAGAATGGCTAAAAACTACGGTTGAAAAAAGGTCTCAAGTGCCGGAGAAAGTTGAGGGTTGCCACCTGCATAATGGCTGCAATCAGACTTCGGAAAAATCACTTTTTTTGGGGGGGGGGTAATTCTGTTTTGTGGGAATAATTAACAATGTAATTGATTAACCACAAAAAATTGAAAAAAATGAAGAGATTAGGGACCAGACAATTATTCCATTTGTGTTTCAGAAATCTCAGGGATGTTGGCGTGCATGTTCTTGGGCCCTGAAGAGTGCTGATTTTACACTGTTTTCAGTAGGGCTTGAATTAGTGCACTGTACCCTTAGAGCACACATTTGCTTTGCTCAGATTGGTAAGCAACCACTAACACAGGTTACCAGCCAAAAAAAGGCCACTGATATACACCTGCGTGTAAACTACCGGTAGCTGCAGTATTGTTGGTGACTGGTTCCCACCTGTTTGTAAGTAGCTGAGCAGTGTGCCAAGGGACTTCTTCATCTGCAATTTAAAACTGAAGAGAGGTTTCGGAAAACCCTTAAACCTTAAATAGTAGCTGCTATGAATTTGTCGTAGGGACAGTTTTTCTTCAACTTCGTATTCTTCTCCACTGTATGAAAACTCTTTTAAATGTATTGAAAATTGCATTTTATAAGCAATTAAAATTATTCATGCTTTTCTGGACAACTGAGGGCATGGTTGCTGTGAAGTCATTAAGAGAAGGCATGGTGCACTACACGTACGTACCGGTAGGTTTTCCTGTTCAAATTGTGAACCCAGAACTCACTTACTGAAAACACATCCGAGAAAGGGACTGATGCTTGCTTATTACACATTTACAATGTGAATCAGTAAAGAAGAGAAAAATGACTCCAGCCAAATCTACAAAAATGCAGGACTCGTTTGCGTACAGGCCAATGTAACATTGCTGGCTTCTTCCTGTAATGACATCACAGTTTTGCTCATGAATATGGAAATACACATCAGCATAAAAACCAAAAAGACGGTAAAATACATGTACATGTACCCTTTGAAAAAGCAAAACAATAGTTGAAAATAAGGTGGAATGAGACTCACAGGTGCATTTTGAAGATTTGTATTCAAACAAATTTATTGCAGCTACATGTACTCTTTAAAGTCAGATTAAATGTTGGAAAAGCCAATACCCACTTCTTATATTCCAGACATGTAATGCACCTAAATACGCATCTATCGAAAAGCCAGCCACATATAACTTACATGTAGATCAGTGGACAGATCTGACAACCTTTGCTGGGGAATTTTTCTTGACCCCTCTGTGGCTTGTTGACCAGCCGTCCCGTGCAGTCCTATCACATCATCTTGGTGATCCCTAGCCTAAAAGTACATTCTCCACCTAGAAATTGTTTTTCAAAAGTGTCACATAAAGCAGGCCCTAATGGAGATCCGCTGTACGTGAAGTAACTCAAATGTAACTCAAATCCACCCGATTTGAATACTGATTGGTTAATTTGATGATTTGGGAAAGTTTTGTAAATGATTCCATGAATCTTTTTTTTTTTACTGACTGGGGAGGTGAAAATCAAATCTGATAAAGGTTTGTGCATGACACTGATTTTTTTTAATAGGAAGTGGCTTCAGGGTTGATTGACATGAGCGGATTAATTGTAGGTTAAGTTAAATTTTACAAGGGTAGCATTTTTGAGAAAAACGGTTTCCTTCAAGATGGTTCTTTTTGGGTTTTGTGAGGGTTCCTTGCAGTTGTGAATTTCTCCATCCTTCACTGTCAGTCTCGAGCATTGATTTCGGCCTCTCAGGATTTCAATTAAAATCTAAGGAAAAGGTTACACCACCAATAATTACTCTTCTCAATTTTTTTTAACAGCACTTAGCCATTTGGAACATGCCACCAAAGGAAAAGTGCTCTGTTTGAAGGAAACTGGCCTCAGTCACAATTGGGTCATGTCTTATTTTGTTTGTTAGAGGAGATGTGATCTGGTTCCTGACCTGGCTTGTGCCTCCCTGGGGACCCCAAGTCCTTTGCTTACACTTCTCTGGTCTCTGGGGACAGAGACAATTGTTTAAACCTTCTTGTCAGCAGATCTTTCAAACTGAGCAAAATCCATGGAATTTTTGACCTCAATTGTTTGCTCCTGTCTAGGGTGCCAAGTTTACTGTTCAAGCAGAAAAGTGCACACACACCCCCATACTCGTACTTGGGTTAACAATGGAAGTGTGCCCATACTAACCAAATCCTGGTCAGTGCACTGTGGTGTAGGATGCTGATTGTTGGTTTTCTTGCTAATGCAATTTACATCAGTCGGTTTGCAGATGATGTCATACGGTTTGACTTCAGCCTGTCTACCAAGCATTGGTACATGTAGATCCAGAGCTTGCCCCAAAAGGGCAAAGTTTTTGGTTATTTTTGACATATAATGAGAAAGACAATTTGTGGGGCCAATTTTTATATTCCTTTCTTTCCCAAAGCCCCACAATTTATCCTCATGGCTAAAAAAGGCCAGAAAAGGTTACCCTATGTTGTACATGTAAATGTACATAAATTAAAGAAATTCCCATTATTTGTGCCCCCCTCCCCAAAACATCCGTTTCTGGATCCGCTACTGCCGTACCGGTACATACATATATGTACCATCTACCATCTTGATCAATAGATTGAGATTGTCATTGGTGTAATGTACCGGTACATGTACGTAACCTGTACATGTAGAGTACATGTACATGTACATAACCCTCATGCCATTTGTAGTAACTTTGTGACACACTTTCAAGTCAGGGTACCGTACATGTACAATGTACATGTTCATGCAGATGACTGAATCTGGCCCTGCTGTGAACCATAGGGCTTGGTTTTCCCAATGGGCCTTTTCAGATATGGCCTATCAACCCAGGTTGAACTCCACCCTCAGCGGACCCATGACCGCGCCCCCCCCTGGGTTGAAAATTGGAATTTTCAAGCCCGCGTTCAACCCGGCGTCGTTTCACATTGGTTCTTGCGAACCGATGACCACGAACGATTTTTAAATAGGGTTGAAAACTCTCGACCCTGGTCTGGAGCAGAATTGAGGTCAACCTGGGGTTGAAGTCAGTCTTTGGGTTGACGCAGGGTTGGCATGAGATTGAAAACTTGAGAAGTTTTGAGTGTGAATCGTCGCCAGTTTCTAACCCTGCATCAGCCCTGTATCAACCCCTTACATGTCATTCTTTGAACCTGCACTTAAGTGCACAGTACACATCTATTTACACTCTATTTTCTTTTTTTGAAATTCCTATAAAGATACGGTATGGCTGACTGAGATTGCTATGTTTCTCAACATGTGACCAAATAATGCACTGAGTGTACATGTACATGTAAATTCACAACAAAAGGCTCATGCATGCCTGCGTTAAGTGACACCTCCCCTGGTTTTCAAAGTCTCAGTACTTGCAGTTTTGAATAATCCTCCTAGTTCAAAAAACAAGGTTCTGGTTTCAAACTTTTGGTGCCACCGTGGGTGCCATGTCCTTTGACCTCCTTTTGTGCAAAGACCAACTGAACTCTGCCTCAGCTCAAAAGTCTCCTGATCTTCCATCTTCCCTGATACTCTGGTCCAGTCCCCTGAGACTTCCAACTTTGCCCTAGGACCCAAGTTGACCCAACTCTAACATTTAGGGGTCAGAGGCCAAGGTTGAGCCATTTCCATCCACAGTGTGCCAGCTGCTCAGTACAATGGTGAGGGATTATTAAGGGCTTTGCTAAATATTTAGGCTTTTAACAGTTCAAATGTATGAATTGCAAAATACTATGGTATATGTATGCTAATAAATTTGAAGGGTCTGATCCTACATGTGCAAGGTCAGTGTACAGGTTTCTTGGGGAGAAAAATAAACTAATTCATTTCAAAAGGAATGTGTGTACCGGTAATTGAAAAAAAAAGCTTGGAAAAAAACCCAGATTTGTTACATGTGTGTGTGTGTATTTCATTCAAGCTTATTGCATGAGAGTGCCCAGCCGGAGTTCTTATTGGTATACAATACATGTACTCTATGTACTTGTGTTCTCACTTCAAGACAACAATGTTTGCCAGAAATTAGCTCTAAGGAGTGTGGGAGAACTGTTGTTTCACGTGATTGTTTCCTCACAAGTTTGCTAGATCTCGGCTGATTTGGCAGACAAATATTGTGTGGCCTCCATTTAACTTGGGCTGCCATTCATTACAATTATTCAGTCTGAGCACGGAAGTCATGGACATGTGCCAGTATGTCAGCTACTGGTGTCCCTAAGCTGGACAAGTTATAAATTTGCATCAGTCCAGGAAACGTCAGTGGGCCTCAAGCTGTGTGTTTGGAGTCCACAGGTGAGAGAACGTTATCACCCTGGTGCATTCCTGTAAGCATTTGAAAATTTCAGACATATTGGCACACCTGTCAATGGTAGCGACCATAAAATGATTGCAAAAAAGTCGGCCTACCGGTACATGTAAGCCGATGTTGTAATATTAGCATTTGTTATACATGTACATGCGCTCATATCAATGCTGCTTCAACAGATTGTCACACACGTTGTGCTGCGTTTGCTAGCAGATTACCAATTCTTAGGAATGAGGGGAAGGGGTGGGGGGCAGGATGAAGTGCTGTATACCCCCAAAAGGGTAGAATTTTCA
>NW_019091523.1:470065-506470 GCF_001949145.1 Acanthaster planci
ATTTGTTTCAGCTGACCCAAATTCTGTGCCCTTTGTAGTCATCCTATTCAGTCTGCCTCAGACGAGGGGATTGAGTTTCATGAAGAATGTCTGGTGCTGAGGAATTCTTGGCCTTTTAATAATCTGTCCTAACCCCCTTGTTATCTGCCATCAAGTGGTGCAGTCTCACTGTTCCTTTTTTTTTTTTTTGCAAGCGGCCCACCATCGGCTGAAGCAGCATTTTGATTTATCATCTGATCGTGAAACTGTGCCAGTGATGGCCCTAACTTGCAGGTGGTACATTTCCAAAATTGAAATGAGACTGCGGATGACATTTTTTGGATTCTTTGGAGGTGTATAAACTTTTGGGGAAAAAATTACGGATTACCTTCATTCCCTCACTCCTATCCAGGATCAGTTCATATTTGATGTGTGGAAATGAAATTTTATGGATCAATTTATGGTCCACTTATGCTGTCAACATTTCAAACTTTACATGGGGGTGGTTGATAACTAGCTTTAACGGGAGGGGTAGGGAATTCATCAAGATAGTGTCAGAACTTAGCTCTTCTAGGACCACCTCCCAATAAATCCCCCACACCTAACCCCCTGGCCTGCAATGTCCATACCGTAGACTTGAAATCCCAGGTACTTTGTGCCGTACACTTTGCCAATTAAAACATCAGAGTATTGCTACATACAAAGCAACATCCCAGCCATTCGGGAAAAAAAGGGTAAGATATCTGTTATTACCTTTTTTTTTCTTGTCTGTTAGACTTCACAGGCAGAGAGCATAGTTTACACTCGCACCCTGGAAGACCGGATGTTTTGTTAAGAGTGTGGGGGTAAATGCAACTTGTCAACTCTTACGGTTCTGTAGCCCATGTGAGCAGCACTTTGGGTCCTCAAAAACCCACGCGATCAATCACTACGTGTAAATCTTTGCACCACAGCTTTAGGTGTCGGTAGGCTGAGTTGAAGCGTGGGTCACAGAAACTGCATTCTGATTGCTGAACCTCAAGAGCCGTCTGTCGGAAGTTTGCAGCAAGTGTGTTTGAAAGAGAGTATTCTGAAAGGAAAAAAAAAAGAGACTGACTTTTGAAGTATTTGTTTATATACGTTATGCATGTGTAGTGGTGTAGGGGTGTGAACAGAAACGCCATAAAATATGATGAAAACGGTCATTGCAGATTGGACTGAAAAGCGTTTGTGAATAATATCCAGAAGAAAGAATGGTTACCATACCCCTATCAGACCATGGTGATACTGTTTGCTAAACATTTCTACTTCTTTATGGTGACCTAATTTTCATAATTTATAAAGTCTAAGACGTTGAGCAAATGTGTCCTCTGCTCAATGTGTCCTCTCGTGAGAGTTCAACACTAACAAGTTTGCCATTAAATTGTCTTTGCTGTTTCAAATTTCACTTTTCCTGGTAATGCGCAAGCAAATTTAGAGAAACCAATCACACACAGATCAAATCACTTGAAGATACACGTAAATCACGTCTCATTGGTCAAAGTCATCAGGTCAGCTGCAGTGTGTATTTTCAATTTTAGGAGGCCATTTTTCCACGTAAGATTGGAAGAAAGTGGCCTTATGACCAGCAGAGATCAGGGGACTGCTCAAGGGTTGGGAAGTCCAGAGATATCCCCCCTACATCTTGTAACTGTGACCTATGGTCAAGTCATGATTGATGTTGTGTTAGTCTAGCTGTTCGATAAATCCTGGGTCAGTGAGAAAGTTCATTTCCCTTGGCTGGTGGATTGAGGGAAGGGTCGTTAGACTGAAATTCCTGTCAAATCACCTGTGCCACTGACAAACGAGGAAAATTTGAATAAGGAGCAACATTTACGTTGGATGCTTACTCACATGTGTATTGGACTCGTAATCTCATGCACCATGGCACTGTAAAAAGGTGTCTTTCTATTGCCAAACTGCAGAAAAAAATCCCCCCCCCAAAAAAACAAAAGCAATTCCGAACAAACCCTGCCAGTCCGAACAAATAAAACATCATAAATCTCACAGACACCATTTTTGTCTCGGTTTTTTTGGGTTTTTTTTTTTGGTAAGTGTACATGTACATGTAGGCATGGTTTTAGTTTTGCGTTAATATACATGTACCTGTGCTATCCAAGTCTCAACATGATGTCCAAGTGGTCAATATCCGGACATGTCTGAAATGACAACCTAGTGCATTTTGGGGTCAGAGAGTACCAGCTTCAGGGCACAGGTGTACTAATACCTGTACATGTACTGTACATGTAAAACAGGGGTCCAGCTAACCTGCTGCTATTTGACCTTTCCCCTCACAGGAGGAAGATGTTGGTATCAAAGAGTAACTTGCCCCTCACTCAAAACAACAGAAAAATCACCAGTTTACAACTTGCTGTTGATGTTGTTTGAAAAAGAAATGCTGTAGTCCATTATTATTTTTCCTTTAAAACATTGCCCTGCAGGACTGTAGGGACTGGAACTTCTTGTTTGTTTCGTTGTGGCTCATTAGAAAGTAGAGCGAGATAAACGAGGAATGCCAGCGGTTGTAAATGGGTAATTTGAACCAAAATAGGTTTCAATCACAGGGGACCAGTGTCAGTGAACATGCGGTAGGGAGTTTTAACATCGCAAGTTTACCAGACTGACCTCCCTGGCCAGCCAATCAAAGCTGTTGGGCAGAAATGAGACCAAGGCTGTTGACTGGCTGATGGCTGTCAGCTGACTCTTTCACCTTAGATAGGAGACTCTTGATTGGTCACAGTGAGGTCACGCTGCAGCTGCCTTGCATACAAAATTGGCAAATCACTGGGTGTCTGCTGGGCAAATGTGCTGTGGACTTGCCTGAACTGAGAGGCTCAGGGAGTGTAGGGTATATCACACTATAGCACATTTCTGCAAATATGCACTGACTGTTAATTACTTCAACCCTAACCCTACATAATACTACAAATTACTACTTGTTGTAAAATGTAGTACTGAGCACTGTCGCTTGTAAGAGGACATGACTTTATTGTTCTTTGAAGCCATAAAATACAATAGAAAAGACAATGTACCATACTGTGCTCTGGCACTATGAATGCATGGCTTTATTGTTCTCTGTACGAGTAACAATGGAAGGAACCTAGCCAGAAGTAGTAATCTGTAGCGCTAGGTCCTTCAGGCTCAGACTACTACTTAGTATTTGTAGTACTGAGTAGTGTAAGCCGAACAATATGGTTGGTGGTTAGGGTTAAAAAATAAAATGTGACACTTGATTCTCTGACTTCTTCCTGGCATGCTAGGGGGCTTTTCTTGCCATGCTTTCAGTCTTAGTTCCAGCTCAACAGTTGAGGAATTTTTGAACAAATGAACCCTTTCATAACTCATCGTACATGTACGAGAAGAAGCAGAATTGGCAAAAATAGAAATCCAAACTGCCCACAGCTTTTTGTAACTCACACAGCTGTGACACCCAACTTTCTCCTTGTTAAAGATGATACACCAGCTTGTAAGCTTACGTAACAATTCCAAAAAGGCCCTTTAAAACATCTCAGAGTGGCTGCTCTCAAAAAGTAAACACGAAAGAAAATTGGATCCAAAGGTTAACAGTTGCAAAAATCTACATCTTTCATGAGGCTTTTCAAAACAGACAGATATTGAGTGCACATATTGCTCGGCTGTTTACATTTTAAGTTGGAAGGATTACAAGATGAATGGAAAAATATTATTGACCTTAAAAACCTTTAAAAATGTGAGCATTGTTCCTGCCAGCCATCACAGTTTCCTGTCAGGTCTAACAGAGAATGTGAACAAAAATGCGCTAAAGTGTAAATATTTTAAGTTGTGCATCCAGATGTTTATCCCACAACACCACCTGGCTCAATTTTTCCCTGTCAATTTCCGACCGAAGGATATTGGCCGAAAACGTGTTTATCCATGGTTCTGTGGCAGCTTGAGGCCACTTCTCTTGCTATGAGAAGCTTGAGTCAAACCAACAACACCTGAGTGACTTGAGCTTTGTTTGTTTCCCAGAGCAGATTCCAGACTTCTCTCTGGGCACCTCAAACAGGGCCCCTCACCACCGGAACCACTGGGACAGGACAAACTGAACCGACCTCTTTCTTGTCTCATAAACACCTTCGGGAAAGAAAGAGCCGACTTTAAGCTGTTGGCACCCGTCCAGCTTTTCCTTTCTTTCTCAGTCCCGGCACCTTTTTTTGTGCCAGGTTCATGCTGGCTCATTGTTTTTGGCTGTCACGGAAGCGGTGTCATATTTCTACTGGTTGAAGGAACTGTTGCCCCGTCTGTGTGCCCAGGAGAAGTGGTCGGTCGATGACCAGTCTGGTTCCCCGTGCACAGAAGGAACATGGGTCTGACCCAGTTTACAAGTTGATGTGGGGTCCGTGTTGAAATGGTTTGTTGTTGATTTATGACCTGAGGTATGTTTTTGTTTCACTTGATTTACCTGCTCTGCATTAATCTTTCTTTGGCAGGAGCGGGAGAGTTGAGCCTTTGATGAGAGTGCAGTATAAGTTCGGTTCAGTCGGAGTTCATAGTCTCTTGTTGAAGACAAATTTTCTTTTTGTCTGGGTGGGACCATTTTTTTTTCTTCACATGGTCTATTTTTACCCCTGCACCTGTAAACTGTCGTAGTTGTTGCCATGGTAACTAGACGGCCTCTCGCTTCCGAGTGGAATATGCCAGCTCTTTGTCTAAAAACTGGGGTGTGATGTCAAGTTGGGCAAACAAAGCATACTTTTTGTTCCCGCCCCCTCCCCACTTGTGACCTACAAGGGGGGATGTATGTATGCATTAAAACCCCTGTTCATGGGGGGAGGGGTTGGAATTTCCTGACGTAATGATAGGAGCTTATATTTATTTATCTGCCTACTTGCGCTGTCCAGATTTTTCTTTTGGGAGGCTTTTCAGGGGATGTGTTCTCCTCACGGGACTGTCTCAGCCAAACCAGGTCAGAAGTAGTGACTTTATAACCTGGTTTATACAAGTCACTCCATGGCTTGGTAGAAACAAGTAAGGAGAGTGTTTGAGGCTTAGCTCTGAGTTGAGAAATTGTCAGAGTGGTTTGGTAGACCCGCTACTCTATCTCGTAAAGTTAACGTTGGCTTGAGCTATTGTATGAGGGAAAAGAATGTGGTTGAAGGAGATCTTTGGTTTTGAATTGATGAACCGCCATCAAGCTGTGTTACTGCATTGTAACAGATCAAATGTGTAATTTCGTTTGCTAAAAGATTTGGTAGTTGTGGATATTATTAAGGGAATAATTATGTGCTTGGACGGTCTTAAACATGGGTTTGAGACCGGCTCAGGAGAATGGACGTGATTTGTTATCAGCATTCAGTCTCCTGAGCTGACCGGCCAAGCACATACATGTACTAGTCTTTATTCCCATTCATAAATACATGGACCTTTTTAGTCAGAGAGTCAAAGGAAGTCAATATGATGGATTGCCAACAATTTTGTTCCAGAATGTTACTTCCATTTTTCAAGAAAACACCCCAGTCCATTTTATGGTATATTCCTTGTGCAAGTTGTCCAATAGAATCTCCTTACGTGGACTTGACGCGCGCGTGTGGTGTGGTGAGCCGCATGCACTCAGCCTCTTGACCAATGAGAATCAATTAAACTGTCTCGTATCCAGGTGCCAGCACATGATTTATGTAGAGGGCATTATCAAAGGTTAATACACGGGTCAAGTTGCAGTTGTTACATAGGAAGACTGTCTGAGGTATTTATGAAAGTTGATTAATGGGCATCCTCATGTGCTATGATTCTGTCAGTGATACTTTGTATGCATCTATGGAGGTTGCCAAATGTGTAAAGATATTGTGCATATGGGAAGAACCACCAACATAGGGATGGTAAGTCAGATCTTGTAGGCTTATTCAGATGGCTAGTAGAATGCTGGTATAGTGTTCCAGAGGTTGCAGGTTCAAATCACACTCCGGTCAATTTTGTGGTTCACCTTTATAAATAAGATTCCCAGGTAACGACAACCTTGTTTTGGAATAGTGGGTCACTCATAGCCATATTTTGTATTTTTTTGTTTTTACAGTTGTTAATTTTCTTTTCACAGCCATGGAAGGACATCTCGGCATCCGGTAAGGACTTCATCGCCAAGCTGCTGATCATCTCCCCCGGCGAGCGGCTCCCAGCCGCCGAAGCTCTGAAGCACCCTTGGATCGTCACCAATGCAGCCCAGTCAAGCCTCAAGAACCTGCACCGTGCCATCAGCCACAACTGGCTCAAGCACACCTCCACCCGCAGCCGGTCCAGCAAGTCGGCCCGCTCGGCGCGGTCCACCAGGTCTAATCGCTCTAACCGGTCCAATCGATCCAGCAGATCGGACAAGATCCGAGTGCAGCTGAGTGAGCTTACAGATCTCTCCAAAGAATACAAAAAGGTATGCTGGATTAATCTTTGGAAGGCCGTAGTATGATATGCAGTGTTTTCAAGGCACTAGGGGCCTTTTCCATGAAGCTAGATACCAAGATAATCGCTAAGTACATAAAATCTTTACCTGACAGAACAGTGTACATGCATGTACATATTCTGGTATGTTGCTTGGAACTGGCTTTTTGGCTGAAAAGTTGCTCAACAAGCGTGTTCAGGAATATTAGTTTCAGGACAGCCTTTTTAAATAGGGCCCAGGAACAGTAGTGAGGCACATTGTCTTGTATAACCTTGTACGAGGTACATGTACATATGTTTGGAATTCATGGACAGCTTTACCAAAAACATCAATATTAGAATCCTTAAGAGTCGAAGCCAATCTATAATCCCCTTCTGGAATAGACTAGTTTGGCCTGTTTTTGACCCACATGTACTGGTATCATTGTGATGTCACCATCTCTTAGATAGATCTCTACACGCACATACATGTATACCCTGGTTAATGTGCGCGTACGGTGTATGTCACACCATGGAATATCATCATTTTGGAAAATATACCGAGCAGAACTTTACTTCATACAAAGCCAGCTTTCCCATTGTAGAGCCAACCCTTTTTCAGTCTGTAGCCTTTTCATTATTTTTTGTCCTTGTCCTCTGGAAATCCCCAAAACTCTCCATGTCATCAAACCCCTCCCCCTTTGCGTGATCAGCACATGGAGGTGCAGTTGCACTTTGTCTATTGTTCAGCCTAAAGAGTTTATTTCCAAATTGGGAGATTTAGACACGATAAGAAAGAAAGTGGAAAAAAACAAGTCTGGAAAAGGTCAAGTTTGGTGGCCCAAGCATTGGCTGAGATGCCTGAGGCCGGTGTTGTGTACAGTTTGATTCCAGCCAAGGAGACCTGTAGTCCGAAATGGATAAAGGAGGGAGGGAGAGCCTTTTTTCAAAAGGAAAAAAAAAAAAACCAGGCATGCCATTCGGAGTGTTTGGAGGATCAGAACTTGGAGGGTGGTTTCTGTTTCCCCCCCCCCCACAAAATCAATCATTAAGGCCCAGTCTGGTTGGCTGCAGATTTGTTTTCTGGTTTTTTTTGGGGGGGGAGAATTTTTTTTTTGATAAGAAAACAACAGCTTATCCATGGAGGGGGAGGGATTGATTACCTTGGTCCAGCCACAAGCAGTAGATTCTCAATTACTCCAAACGTGAACATGCATAAGACAGCTTTTGTTAATTGTCCTTTTAATGGGGATCTTTTACATGTAGGTAAAATGATATTGATAATTGTGTCTTGATAAACAGTGTGTCCTCCATTTAGAGGCAGCACAGCAAGCAATAAGTACAGTACATGTAGTAAACCATAGGTGTTGGTGTGCAGGCGGTCCAATCAAGACAACACGCAGAATAGGACATAACAGTATTGTGAAGTTGCATCTATACATGTGAACTAGTGTGTAGATGTACATTTATTTGACAGTGATGTGCTTGGAGTCGTTTGCCATGAACAGCCTCAACAAAATATGAAATATACATTAAGTTTGTGGTGCACTATTTAGGGGTAGTCTGGGGGGCTGGGTACCCTGTTAAAGTAAAGCACGGGTACCTGGGTACCGCGTTAGAAACCCAACCCCAAAATTGAAAGGGAAAGACATCAAGAAAAGAGCATTGGGCTACCTCGAATTTCACTCAAATAGACAAATGCAGTCCTGCCTGGAATTCCAATTAACCTTCTTTGTAAATTCCTGGCTATATTCCATGTAGCCTGGTGTGTTTATTTTGAATTCCCTCAAGAAGAACCTTTTCAGAAATTTCAGCATTACCCTGTCATTGACTGAGCAATTACTGTCGGTAATTTGCAAATTTGTCACCAGTACTCGGTCCAGTAATTCAAAACTGGTTCTTGACATCAGATGTTCTGGTATCTACATGTAGTTCTGATGCATGCCCCGGCAGTATGTACATATTGGCCTCATTTTAATAATAAAAGAAGAATGCTCATGTGTATTGTCATTGATTTCTCTCCATTTTCTGGGTACAGGAGACAAGGTAGCCTCCAGTAGTGTGGTTGCCCGAATCCCCTATCCATGCTTCCCAAGATGTGGTGCTGGTGACAGCTAGCTTCTGGCCAGGCGCTGGTCCATTTCTAGAGATTTTGGTCACATTTGTTTCAACGGTTGCCTCTGTCGAGTGTCACTAGCTGGCTTCATTCCGAACGTCGGTGGATCTAAAATCAAGAGTCTTCCTCTTTGGGAGGGGCACTAGGAGAATGTCGGGGGGAATACATATATCTATAAAGGGAGCGCTTGGAGAAATATCAGTAGACCTAAAACATGACGTCACGTTTTGCCTACATGTACGTTTTCCAATGGTAGTAAGATAGGACAGGGTTTATCAAGCCACCACAGGAAAGCACACATGGAAACTACACATGACATTATGGCCGTTTTCCAATATTCAACTTCGTCTCCGTCTCTGGCTTTGTGTAGGAAACCAATCCCTGATTGTGGGCCAGAAGCGTTTTAACTAAAATTGAAGTACTGTAAAATTTGGCTCTTTTGCATCTTACCTGATGTTTTGTGGCGCTATCAGACTTACTATTGCACTCACAACCTCAGGAAGCCTGAGATGGAGCCCAAGTCGTGTATTGGAAAACGGCCCATGTTTTGCCTGTTGTTTCCGGTATTTTGGGTAACAGTTCTTGTTGACCAATCAGCTACTCATCACTGATCAAGGGTGACACTGAATAGAGGGCAGTTTTGATGCCGATGGTTGCACTGATGGTTCAAAATGCTAAACCAACATTTAGGGGGTATTGTAAGGAATTTTGAGACTTTTAAAGAATATCCAAAGTTTTGATAGAAGCGGATCTAGTAACAATTCAGTCCAAGTTTTGGAGGAGTTAGAAATACATGGTTTGGTCATAAGGTGTCAATAGGATACATCCCCAAAATGAAGTCATCCAATCCACATGTATTCATGTAACAATGTATATATTCTCTTTGTAAATACAATATTGTAATGTATGTATCTGTTATCTCTATGGTATTTTAGAAGACTTATTTTTACATGCTAAAATGATTGTATAGATAGATGAAAGTTGATTTCGTTTGAGCTTTTTTCATTCTAATCTGCTACTTTTATTTATACCCATTGCAGAAAGTTGAAGTTGAATCTCCGTTGGCACATTTCTTTCATTGTTGCTGTAGTCCACAAAACACTTTTGGAGTTGACTGTGCATGTGCCAAATACGATAGACTAAGTGATAAATTACCCCCTTGGATGTTACAATGCAAACCACTGCCATCAATGTGCATTGTAGTTAGTACATGAGGGACAGTGGGGCATACCCAGGGGCATGTTCAACAGAACAATAATTGGTCGAGTTCGGGCGGCCTGCTCTTGACACAGGTTTCTTGTTCTCGCGCTCGAATGGCGGGAACACGACTCAAGAACACTGTTCTCGGAACAGGATCACACACCACCTCCTCGTCAGGGTTTTACAGGAACACACGGAAAAACTCGTGAGATTTTGATTTTTGAACATCTGCAAAAAGTAGAGAGATGGCTTCCAAAGCCATAGACAATGGGAAGTTTTGCAAAATTAACATTACTTATTTTCCGTAACACAGAAATAAATGTTCCTGTTTATATAGAAAAGAATTCAGCCCTTATGTCATGATGGGAACGTGTTGTTGGTCCAATACATGTACGTCCTGAACCACGGTGTACTACTCATCATTATCAATAGAAACAAGTAAGGTGAACCAATCTGCTTTCTAGACTGGCTCCCTTGTCCTGCATAGACATAGTCTTGGTTCCAAGACCTTCCAGTTGATCCATGACACCGCGAATCATCACACATATTGTACCTGTACAGGGTGCTGTCACCTCACGAATCGTTATCACAGGCTTCCTGCGTTGATTTGTGGTGTGGTGACAGCGCCCTCTAACAGTGCACGTGTGTTTTGTGTCGCGGAATAACTACTGGAAGGTCTTGGAACCAAGACTAGCGTAGACATGGAACATAATCCACTTGCCTGTGATCTGCCATCTTTGGAATGCTTACTTTGCACTCCATCTCCAGGGTAGCATTCTTGGTATGCAGTCCCTTTGCCTATTCCAAGCATTCAATAGCAAATGTAACAGTATGGGAAATACTGGCAACATATTGTGCAAATGAACATTGCATTGAAGGATACTATTCATTAATAAATGTAGAGGAACCAGTGAATTATGAGCACGAGCACCAACTTCCAGACAGATTCCTGTCCCCTTCTGTTTTAGCTCTAAAAAATAAAAATGGAGGGAAGAGATCTCTGTTTATCAAGCTGTGGCTCCAGTAGTTATGCAAACTCTGTTTTCCTTGTTCTGTATGCATGTATGACATATACATCAGTATTTTACATCACCGTTTTTAATCTTGCTGCATGAATCTATTCGTATAAATTTTCTAGTGTGGGATGGCACCAGACTATTTCATGATTGACGTACACTCCAAGCCTTCCGCCCCTCCCCCAACAAAATCTGGCTTCACACACCTAAGATTTGTTTCATTACAAATTTAAACTTATTCCTCACAGTAGACAAGAACTAAATTTGTCAAGAAATTTTATTATCTTTATTTCCACTCTCAAGTTCCCAAAATTAATTTTCTATGAATAAAGTCTATGGATTTCAGAACTTTCATTTCCTCATATCAAACAAATCCTCTAAAGCCTCAAAATTTGGAAAAAAAAGTAGGATAGACTTCATTTAATCAAGGTGTAAGACTTTATTGCAAAGCAAGAAAAATTTCTGCAGGGAAAGAAAACAAAAAAAACCCACAGTCACCCACTTCACCAGCAATCAGTCTGCAAAATAAAGTCTACCTAAAACATACACCCCCAACTTGTGTGACATAGTTTTGTACCCAGTATTATGTTCTCAATGCAGGCACGGAGCCCATTGCTGTACTGTTCTTAGTTGTACAAAATAAATTAGCTCCATGGTATGCTTAGGTGTGCTACATCTGCATCAGTATTTTGTAATCCTTGAGACAAACTCCTTACGAGAAATGTCCTATTTTGCTTCCAGTTTTACGACAATAGAAATCAGTAGAGCATCATTTGACTATGAGAATAATAAAACAGATTAAATGAGCAACGTGATACTGTGGTCCCTGGAAGTCTTTGTTGTTTAAGTTGCATTTCACAAGAATTTGTTGCTGTGCAAATCAAAATGGCCAGGTTATAACTTCCATTTTGGCTTCTGATTTTTCAACATATTAGCTCAAACACAGTCTATAAGCTAAAGAAACTTCAGTGCTGTTTATGATACACGATATGGGTTTGGACAAAGCATAAATTTAAGCACGTTAAAGTTGCAGCTGCACATTAATTTCAGACTATCTTACGATGGAATGTAGAATTATACTACCTATCAATTGACCTCTCCATGTGACAGATTTTGTGCAAGCACTTTTAGTCTTGTGGTAAGTGGCCTAGCCAGTCGACAGAATATAAACACCTTCTGAATGCAGTCAACAGAGATGTTGACAAATCTGATGATGTTACCACTGCTCGCTCAGAAAGAAGCACCCAACCCCCTTGAAGACCCGTCGTGCCAGCTATTATGCAGAAAAACGGTTAACGGTCTGTTCCCTACTACACCTAAGGGTGGCTAAAATTTGCAGAAATTATGCCTTTGGTTGGCATCAAATTACACCGCAAGAGTAATATTTCTCCCATTGCTTAAAAGGGTTATATTTCCATTTACAGTAGTATTTTTTTACTATTCGGTGCATGAGATTTTTTAACGGAAAATTATGTTTACGGACTTTAAACTGACGTCCAGACACGGATTTACCAGATGCCAGCAAAACTATGACGTTGATGTAGAAAGAGCAGGCCCTATACCTCGTAACAGGTGACATGTACACACATATGCCCTCAGTGGTTGCCGTTAATACGTGAACGTGAACAATTCTAAGAGCCAACTCTTCCAAGGAAGCTGACTGTGTGTGGCAACCTGACTCTGCTGTGAGTTATCCTAGCAAATGCTAGTCTTGGGCATAGCAAAGATGTCACAGTAAGACATGTGCACACCTTGTACAAATTACTTTCTCAATTATGGGCACCTGTGGAATCTTGTGACAAGAAGCTGTGGTACATGTTGGTGTTAAAATTTCGAGATTTCCAGCCAAAAATAATACCGAGCCTGGGAGCTGGTTGTCAAACAATATCTGTTGGTCAGTAACCACTTGCAATACATAGACAACATGATTTGGGGCTTCCTCAGTGTCTGGTGGTTACCTGCCTAAAGATGTGTACACTGAATACATTCTCACAAATGTAAATAAACCAATACTCCATCTTGGTAACTCTCATTTACACGAGTGAACTTAAAAAAGCAGTTTCAAGAAATGCATAAAAATCTAGAAATTATCAAGTTGCTTGAAATATTTCAGGATGCACAAATTGAAAATTTCAGCGGCAAACAGTATTTTTTTCACAAAAATGCTTATTTGTAGAGGTTTAGCAAAGTGGATGCAAAACTTTTGAGAATACATTCTTGACGTTGGTTATTGAGACTACGTCTGCTAGAAACACGACAAGAAAATGACACGAAATCCCTGAACACAATGCAGTATGGTGTCCCCCCCCGATTGTCCTGACATAGTTTGGCTTGTCAAGAATTTACCTCTGAAGTGGCCGTTTGTGGACCTCTTTTGGTGGGTACAGAGAGGCTCTGGCTGTGAACATCTTACCAGCAACGTCAATCTCGTACTTGGCCTTGGTCACGTAGTCGTGAGTGACCTCGTGGGTCTGGCCCGTCTGACGGTCGGTATTGCTCAGCCAGCCTAGACACAGCATGGATCCCAGGGTGGGGCTAAAGCTGCTGGACGTGGTCGTTCCGGCCGGCTGACCGTTGCGGTAGATGGGTTCCCCACCCCAACACCACAGGTCACGGTCCACTTTGTGGTCCTCTAAGATGAAGGCCGTCAGTTGGCGATGGATGCGCTCTTGTTGTTGTCTTAGCAACGCCGACTGACCTATGAATTCCACTCCCTAATATAAAAGAAGAAATTTTGACTTAATGCAAAACTGAATTAATCTTTTGTATAACAAAGCAAAGCAATATGAATATTCACACTTTAACAGAAAGGATATGTCCTTTACTATGTCAAAACTATACTATGTCATAAAATCTTTCAAGACACACTAGTCCCCACCTTGTCAAATTTTGCAGCTATCTCTTTCCCGATTTCCAATGGGGTGTGTTCGTTGTTAAAGTCAACACCCCAGGTTGGGTAAAACTGCTCCAACCTAAGCCACCTTAGGGCATAGTGGCCAACGAGGCGTATACCATACTCTCTTCCAGAACTGATTAGTTTGCCATACACCTGCCACACTGACTGAATAGAACAGAAAAGAGCAGAGATAAGAAAGGACAAAATCTTTGATACACATGTACTTGTTAGTTTCCATGCAGCAACAGTAGAAAGTGCTGTTGTGACCTACTCATGAAGCTACTTTTTGTAGAAATACAGCACAAATTTTTTATCAGAATGAGCACAAACAGCACCACCAATTTTCGTCTGAATGATTACAATTTAACGTGAGTAATTTCTGACCGAGTACAAATAGCACCAACACTTTTCATCTCAATGCATTCAAACAATGCACTCAAACAGCAACACCAATTTCATCTAAATGAGCACAAACAGCACGACCAATTTTCGTCGCGACATGCAGGCCAGTTCCACAATAGCAATGACGTTCAAATGTCGATCATTCCTCTTCATTTGCCAAGGTTGTGGGGGGACTTATGCGTAGTCTAAATTTGACAGAGGAAAGCTGCATCCTTCACGCATCAGTTAATGAGAAGCAAGTCGCCTACCTCATTGGGAATAAAAAGCACCATTCCATCTTCACCCGTGTCTGTTACGGTCATGGCATGAACTCCGGATGCAAAACCAAGGCTTAGCTCCTGGAAAAAAAGGAAGTTGGAGTGTGGAATGCTATAGAGGGTTGGCATGGCTGCCATCGTGCAGACAAGCTCTTTTGTTCCACAGGGTATGCACAAGGGAAGCTTCCCTATGTAACAAAAGGACTACCCTGCAAGATGGCTACCACGCAAAGCTTCTATACCCAACGTCTAGCTCCAAATTAACCCCCTTACTCTGAGTGGGCATCCACATGGCAACAGCCATCCGTCACAAATGCAGGTGCTTCATGACTTGTTTCATTTTGCTGACCCCACTCCCCAGCTTTCCTATCTCAAGCAATTTTTTGGTCTTAAATTGTTCTCCGACAGGTACTGGGTAAGTTTTATAACTATAGGCAATTGATCAAGTGCCATAATGCACCTTGTGACAGAACGGCTTGAAGCTGGCGGCACTCAGCGGTGTGATGGTCAACTTCTGTAGGACATCTCTGGCCTTTGGTCCTAGGACATTCAGACCGGTGTACTGACTGGTCACATCCTGTAGCTTGACCGAGCCATCTTTAGGAAGGTGTCTGGCAATCCAGTGATATCCTTTGACTTGCTGGATTGTGGGACATATCAGGAAATACCTAAAATAAAGAAGATGGCAAAATATAAGTTTGATTTGGGCTACAACTTCTTACAGCATGCGAATGAATTCATTCTGGACAAGCGGTGACTTTTCTTAATGTAGCTTCAGCTATCCATAGGAACCCAGTTACTTTAGATTTGCTTTTTGAGTTCACACCTTAGTGAAATTCATGTTATGTAAAGTTGTCATGTTAACAATGTTCATCTGAAAGAAGTTGTGGGAAATCTTAAATGAGGCAGGGGGAGGTAGAGTGGTTTAGGAATGACAAACCTGTGGTCATCCAGGCGAACTATATCACAATGGACCTCATAACTGCCCTTCTCACTAAGCATCCCAGAATGCACTACAGTGCCCACAGGAATGTCCACATCATTGAGACATAGCATCTGGAGTAGGGACGTAACCGTCTCACCCTGTCAAATTGCGCAAAAATGACCAATGATAGCAAAAACCACAAAATCATGTCTTTTTTTACGTCATTTCTGTGATCACGGCATTCCAAGCGTTCAAATAATGTGCACAAAAACTTACAAGAAACAAAAACAAGACTGCTTTTTAGAAAACTTTCTTCAGTGGTAATTGTTGCACATTTTACAAAATAAAGTAAGATAGCTCAGATTAATTTTTTTACGGGAAAACTATAATAAAAGTGTGAGTAACCGTGCATTCCATGAGGTTTTGGACAGTAACCTATTTCACAAAGACGCAGCATTTAAACTTTCTTAGTCATACAAGGAATAATCGTCATAAATAGAAATCTGTTCAGCTTTGCACACCTCTAACTCAAATTTTGTTACAGATGACACGTCGATCACACCCACAGATTCACGGCAAGCACGGTACTCGGCCTTGACCATATCAAACCAGCCTGGCTTGTAAAACGTCCCTCGCTGAATAGCTTCGACAAGTGCCTCTGAAATGAGACAATCCAAGTCACTATCCACAGTTTGATTGGCTGTCTCCGCCAAATTCAATTTCTTCATTACATCATACAACTACCGCAGGCTGTGATCAATGTTTGCTTAGCTAAGCTCTACCCTCAAACACAGACGGCAGTATATGTAACTTCTTGATTTAGTTCATTTTAATTTGATTGGTTTCATGTGAAAAGGTTTCACCTTCAGGAAATGCTTTGCATTTTAACAGCCTCTAAATTTGCTCTATACCTCAAGAAATTAGTTCTGGAAAAGCTGGCTCCTTCGGACTTAATAATGATTTTTCACAATAAAAGTGTCACTTTAATGGTAGGTTTCTTTGATCATAAGACGTTCAAATGAAAATTCAAAGTTGATCTCATTGAAACTCGGAACCTATTCATTTCACACAGATCTGAATCAGCGATCCCAAAACTGGTTCACACCATCTATTAGCCTGGTTCTGGTGTCAGTAACCCGGTGATGGATTCACTGATCAAGATTCGGATCTGTGTGAAACAAACAGACCCGTAGACTGGCTACCTAACCTCAATGCAACAGTAAGCCAAGAGGCAGCCCAAATCCATGATTTCAACTAGTTGCTATGCACCACCGCAATTCCGACTTCCCTGTTGTCTCAACAGTCTCGTACTAGAAATCTTTCCAATCTGTCACACCACAGGAAACCAACATCACATCCTCTGAACTCAACAGGGGTATTGAGCTATACCTGAAGGAAAAAGTGGCCTGTTCTTCCTTCCTCAATCTTGCAATACCCCTTAAATGATTCTGATGGATCTAGGAGCATTACTGTTAAACCCAGTGCAAGATCATCTTGGCTCCATAAGTGCAAGTGATCCATTCCTGGCTTCCAATCCTTAACTGTTGTGATTAGACTAATTGAAACCTACCGCTGGCGCCCTCGCCGGCATACACCTGCGGTATCTCCAGACCCATGCACTCTGCAAAGACTGCCTTCGCCTGGCGGAGCTGGTCGTGCAGTGCCGTACAACGCAAATTTCTCCCTGTCTTGTACTGCATGTGAGGGTAGCCAATCTTGAAGTGGGTTCCTAAAATGAAAAGGAAGAGTTGGGCTGAGTGAAAACCAAGGACAGGTTCTTAGTGACTGACTACAGAAACAATACCACTAAACCCAAGATGGCTGCCGTCTTTTGCATGTGGAATTTCTGCAAGATACATTTCAAACTGAGAGTTGGATTTCACAAAACCTCTCAAACAGAAAATGAATTAGTAAATTATTGCTTCGGAATTTAAATGCCAAGCAAAAATCTCACCATTGCTCACATCCTGCCGTTGATAAAGTCAATAACATATTGCACATTTATTTTAACATATATCATATCTTCTACTGAAAAGTAGCTATTGATGCGACCATGCCCTGGGCCTAGTTCCAAATGGTTGACTGGATGGTCCAAAACATCCATTGCTCAAGCAATGCTGGTTGACCTTTGGCTAACTATAGTCATTACTCAAACTTGATGGTGCTGTCAATGTCGAACGCTTAGCTCATATGGAATGATTCTAAACATATTATAAAGCAAAAGTGAATGAGAGACGTACATATGAGGGTCTTAACTGCTTCACTGGTTCTCGTCCGCTGTTCGCAAAGACAGTTTTCAAGAACTAAGAAGAACTTTGCTATATCTATACCTTCTACTTCTGTAACTCTCTCTCTCAGAAATGCCTTGTTGTTCTGCTTGGGTGAGAAGCGCTGAGGGTTGACTGGCCAGTACCCCAGGGAAGTCTCGCCATGAACGATCAGCTCGGCCAAGAGCTGACCCAAGCCACCAGACATGGTGACACCAATGGTGCTAATCCCTGTCATGAGATAGTAGTTCCTCATCTGAAAACATGAGCAGAAACCTAGCCCTGTCAATCAACTATCATAGCGACATACAGCCACCATAATGTTATGACTGATTTGTGTACCATGCGCTGTTTCCGCAGAGTCCACGCCTTCTACAAATTTGGAACCCTAACCCCTGGAGGACTTTAAGGGGGCATAACAAAGTTTGGTAAATTTGTAAAATCACAGCCCAAATGTACTTCAAAGTAATGACAAACATTACGCAGCATCAAAATTAATTACTTTATCTCATTAGTAGCAATTACACAAAAAAATGGTGGAAATATCATAGGACAACTGGACTTGTACCCTGACATCTGCAATTATAACGAATAATTGTCAAGCAAGGGAACTAGTACATGCCGGGAGTGACCAGCAAGCTTTGGTTAACAATGTCCTTTTAATTATTTTTCATTTAATTGGAAGGCTCATCAATCCTTAAGTCATGGTGGCCAATATCTGACAATGAAGCACAGTCAGTAGACCTTAGGGAGGAGAACCAGAGAACCTGGAGAGAAACTCTTGTGGCACGATAAAGAACCAATGAGTAACTCTACTCACATATGGCCCCGGCTGGGAATCGAACCCTGGACCACAGTGGTGAGAGTCAAGAGCTTTACGCACAATGCATACATCAGTCCTCACAGATAAATACATGTACATGTGGGTGCTCACATGTTGACGTGGGATTGGATATGGTTCAGCTTTAGAAGAAACATGAGAGTGCAGAGCATTACTTCGGCAGCTTCACCAAAAATGAACATCTGGTCCGGGGTGAAGCATTCGGGCCCGCTAAACAGCTGTTGCACTTCCATTTTATCCCCAGCTGGGACTCGGTGGAGAAAACCTTCCATGTGAAACTCTGAAAATCATGGACGGAAAAAAACAAACCAAAGGTCTGACAGTCTCCAAGGTAGGATATGTTTTTATTTCCTTATACAGAATGCCTTGGGCTGTTGTCCGTATCGTTGCCGATTACTGTCTGAAATGTTCAAATAAAATACCAATGATGGATGATGTAATTTTTTAGAAAGAGTGATTATTAGAAATTTGCTGGTCAGTTCAATTATTAACAGGTAATAAGTTTGAATTTGAGTTGTTTTGTGGAGAAAAATTAACAACTGAATGGGTCAATGGAGAGCCCAAGCCACAGTAGTTGTTCATTTTGACTATAGTTTAGACGCTATGCCAGGTACCCAGGTACAAGCCCACAGACATCAAAACCCAGTTCCATTTTTTTCAGGCCAGGTACAAGTAAAAAAAGATCCATGTATAAAATGTATGTGAACTTAAAAAGTGAAGGGCAGAATTGCTGACAAATTATTGTGTTGCTGAAAAACCAGGTCCTACGGTCATAACTGCGGTTTGGAGATGGACGGAGCAATTTTTGTAACAAATTAACAGAGCTGTAGACTTGAGTCACCTGACTTGGACTCGAGTCGGACCAAAGCCTTATTGTTTTGACTCTCGACTTGACTTGTAACAATCAGTTGTTGACTTGTGACTTGACTTGGACTTGCACAAAATGACTTGTGACTTGACTTGGACTTGCACATTGTTACCAACACAAGTCAGAAAACTATTCGATCAAACAATTACAGTTTTATAAAAGGCCTATCAACTTATGCCTTGCTTTCTTACAAAAAATCACCGTAAGACTTTGTTTGGCTCCAGACTTTTACTTCCGTCTTGTCTGCCCAAGGCCACATCTCCAATCACTTAGCTGTTGTATTGTAGCCTTGAACATTTCTTCGGGACTTCTTACATTTTTCTTGTTTGTCCCCCAACTTTAAGCTTCGTTTGAACCTTATATTGAATTTTTTATATCAGTTTATGACGCTACTCAGCTTAGAATTGAAAACAAAAATAGCATCCCGATCTCGAAGGCAAAATTTCTGCATCAAATACCATATTTAGGAGGTTGTAAAATGCCTACAGGACATGCTTTCATGCTAATAGGTTATGTTTATAACAACTACCCATAAGCAGATATTTGTTATGCTGTCATCCTCTAAATTTCCACTTTGAGGGAGAAATGGGCCAGATTTGAGGTACTATTAAAACCAAGTGGAGACATCATACATGTGCATTGTGACCGTACCGTGTGCGACAATGTGCGACATGGCAAATGGCTCGAATTATTTTTGGGTTATAAACTTATCTGCGCTCATAAAAAGTTCTCGGCTAGTGCCCCAGACTATAGAAGGATATCTGGGAGTGCTTAATTCAAAGCGTCTTTAAAAAAGTTGAACATGATGTTCGTTTTATTTTTTACCCGGGTACTTGATATTGACATAAAACGGGTACCCGGTTCCAAAAAAAATATCTGTAAACTCCTACCCCTACTACAGTCTGAGCCGGCCAAAATAAAGTGACTCAAAGCAGACTCAAGTGTGAGTATGAGTCATGAATTTTCTTGCTCACTTACTGAAAAGATCAAAGTTGTCTGGGAGAGACAAAAACTCAGAATTCTCAGGGATGCCTTCATGGAAGATGGGCACTGCCTTTGGGGCACAGAAACAGCACATGAGACCACCGCTCCACTCGCGGATTAAATTGAAGCTGTCTAGGTCACGGACATCTGCAGTAGAGACAATCAAAGGGCTACTGACGGTGGGTTTTGCGGATCGCAGAATAAATATGGAGGGTCTTTGAACCTAGACAAAGCTGTGGCTTGAAATCACACATTTAGTGAAACTTGACTTGTGCTTGGACAAAAAGACTTGTGACTGCTTGTGCTTGGACCAAATTGACTTGTGATTTGACTTGGCTTGACCTGTGATCAAATGACTTGTGACTGGTCCAAATGTCTTGTGACTTGACTTGGACTTGCAAAAAGAGACTTGTGACTTGATTGTGCTTGGACAAAATTGACTTGTGATTTGACTTGACTTGTGACTGGTCCAAGTGACTTATGACTTGACTTGGACTTGCAAAAGTTGACTTGTTACCATCCCTGCAAATGTTTCTGATGGTGGGATATAAGAATAAAGAATCAAAAATGGTAGAGGCTATGGTAGAGGCAATCCCAAATATGTTGAGTGTTGGAGCCATCAACTGTGACCCAGCCAGACACGACATGACATAACAAGAAAAGGTTTAACCATCCATGACCTTGATAAACCTTCCAATCAACAGCAACATCAGCTACCAATCTGGGGGCAAAGGAGCTAGTGCCATGGTACAATGTCTCACGTGGGATCCAGTGGTCGCTGAGACGGTGGGACTCTGAGACTGTTTGGCCCAGGAGTGGCTGGCCTATTAGATACTGTTGCCCTTGGCAGGTTTCTCCCCTGGATAAAATGTTGCAGGTGTCCCGATTGGGGGATGAAGAGAAATCCATAGAACAACCAGGAGAGGGTTCACAAGACAGTAGGGTTCTGATCACATTGCATACCTGTGAATTCTTGATGGAATGACCAAATGGTCACCTCTTGTGCCATGTACAATTCTTATCGTTGCGATCCAACACTTACGCTATGTCCGGAACGGGCTTCCAGAGCTACGGCTAGGTCTACTGTCTACGCGTCTCCACACATTTCCAATGGAGCAAAGACCTTGACCTAGTTCTCGATAACAGATTCGGATGCAGCCTTCGTACTGCTCTATATTATGCCACTTATGAAGCTCTGAACGCTTATCTACTATGTACGTGTACATCAGGACACACTGGACAACAAGGGCGCCCAGTTCCTGTGGGAAGCAAGCTTAGGAAAATGCCTATTCTCATGGAAACTATTCTTAAAGCTGCATTCTTCAGCAGTTCTTTCCCTGCATAAATACATCTATACATACATGGAGTTTTGACATCAAGCCCAGGTAGTGATTTGGTGATCAGATATCCGTGTGCAGTAGAGTGCATTGGAACGTTGACTTCCGGCTGGCTCATCAGACCTACATCTCGTCCCCACTGTGGAAAAAAATGTTTTCAAACGTGAACGGCCAAATGTTTCTCATTTATTTAACTAGATTGTTAAATTGGGGGAACTACAAGCAGACTTTCACAAATAGGCTTACACAGTTACAAAACCGACAGGCTACATGTGGGTACCTGGTATTACACCCTAATGGAATAGGTACATGCTTTTGTGCACATTTTCCTGCAAAATTGGTCATGTACAGTCTGCACCGTATGCGGCACGCATATAAGTCGGCTGAAAAGTGCCTTCGACTGTTCCACGGTGGAACCCACAACTTGCTCTTCCTCACCTGTCCGGCCGCATTCACAAAGTATTCACATTTGATATCACCCAGGGATGTCTGAACTTGAGAGACCTTCCCATTCTCTGACAGCACGCCCTTGACTTGGACTCCTTCCAAAATCTTGACACCTAGAGAAAAAGTTTTAAAAAATCCAAAAAACAGGGGCTACCTCAGTCTACTGCGGCAAAGAACAAATGACAGACAAGCCAAAAATTAAACATGAAAACATGTACTCACTGTAGGAGATTTGTCCAAATCCAACGGCTGGCTTTAGGCTATGACCATGGACAAGTCACGTCACCCTACTTGCTTCTCTCCACCAAGGAGTATAAATGGGTACCTACATAAGCTTGGGTGCTACCTGCAGTAGACTGGCATCTCTTTGGGGAGAAATATTTTTGGTTGTTTCGTGCGAAGGAAACCGGAGATAAACACATGTGAGCCAAATGGCTCTCTTGCTTGCTCTTTTTTTGGAAGTTCTAGACCTTTTCGAAAGTTCTCAGCAGTGAGATGCCTCCTTATCTACCTCTATTCTTGGCACCTCTTGCAAGAGACAGTGCGGTGTTGGTAGGGTCTGTCATACCATCCCCGGGCAGGTACATTGCTCCTTCAAGATCGTCAGTTTTCACCCAGGGAACGATGGCACTGACCTCCGATGGAGCCAGCAGTGTGTGGTCCAAATTTCTCATCCTTGGGGAAATGGGTTTGATGCACTGACATGAGTTGAAAAAAATGACAGAGTATGGATGCCTGTGGGTGACCCCTTCCCCACTTTGTATAGGTCAAAGATCGTATAGCGTCGAAGATACAAGATGGATAACTCTGCCCAAAAGGCGTAATTACCATGGGCGCCATTTGAGCAAGTGATACACCTGTGCGGTTTACGGTAATGCTTCGGCACAGGCTCACCAGGTGCACATGCCTGCCGCGACGCCTGCGAGTATGCAGTAATGTGCATTGCGCAAGCCTATCGCTTGCTCAAATGGCGCCTATCAATTACAACGTTTGATATGTATTCGCGGTGAAGTTCTCCATCTTGCGCCACTACGCGCCATTGTATGATCTTTGGTTTAGGTTAAAATGGTGTGATATTATGTTGCATCAAACACAGTTATGGCTGTAGCACTGAGATTTAATTTCAAACCTTAAAGACAAAACTCATTTGCAATCACTCAACGGAAACAAATTCCTCCAAAACTGATCATCCAAAAAGACAGGATGAACAAAGAATAAGATGCTGATATGGCAAAGTTAAGTTGGACAATGTTGATCTATTCTTCTCATTGAGATGACTTCAGTTAACTTGTCTTCATTTCTAAGAATACTCACCTAGCTAAAGCAGCATTTCTCTTGATGTCTATCATGCGATCTTTGGTTTGTGCAAGAAGCACAGAGCCCGTTTTCTTGTATCCTGCCCAAAAATTGAAAGGATCTATAAAGTGCCATCCCATGCACAGTTATGTGCAAAAAGAGCATAAGTGCGACAACCTTCAGTACTCTATGCTCACAGGTACTTTTACTCATGCCATGCCGATATGAAGGGTGATGCGTGATCAAGACTTTCAAAAGAGTGAACTTGCCAATCTTGTGATTCATCTTAATCCATGGAATAATGGTAAAATGTGAAGAATTCTATTACCTCGTTAGAATGTGTCATATACATGTACTTGAAGTTAATTACCATAAAATGACTTAGTTTTGACTTGAAATGTAGTGAGTTCCTCTCATTGCCACAATTTTGTGCACATTCTGTTGAAAAAAAACCTGTATGTATTTGATGCACGTATGTTCAACTGTTTTTTTTTAACGGTAGTTTAAAATTAATTGTCCGTGTACTTGTGTGGCATAGGTTCTCGTCCTTTAGTGATGTTAACCATTTGTGATTAGTATTTATTTGGGCCAAAACTTTGGACTTTCAAAACACGCAAGATAAGATGGCCGACTTTTGAATGCCACAAATATTCGCGCGAGTCATCAAAACAGTATTCAAACAATACTTACATCGTCATTCTTACCACAAGCTCATACTTGTCAACATTCAGGGTACACCCAGGGAGCAATTCTGGCTACAACAGGCCATGCACATAAGCAGCCAAGTTCAACTAAGAGGAACTAGTCGGACACGTGAGTCAAGGGGCACTGGAAATTTCAGCAAGTACAGTAAACCATGCCTATCTAAACAGGTCTATAGCCAGATCATGTTTGCCCTGCAGTGCAAAGCGGCTAAATGCTATGTCTACGTGTACGTGAGCAATGCCTGACTGAACATAGCGCCCTCTGACGATCCTGCACGGAGGCCATACCTGTACTAAGTCCTGTTTCCTCTTCTATGGTTTCGTACAAGTGAGCGCTCATAGCGGAGACTGCATAATGTAGGGCTGGCTTCCGCAAGTGACCGATAAGTCCCGCTGCATGCCATGTTGTTCCAGAAGTTAGTCTGGGTGAGAAATGAAGACAAGATGCACAGTAAATGGAAATACAATCATGTACGTGCATTATTTCCAATACACCCACTTAGAGATGACTAACTACAGGGTTCTAGTTGCTAGTCCACGGTGGAAGCAGACGGAACTGTGGTCTCCCATTACTTCAACTCTCCCCCCCTCCACTTTTGACTGGTCCTATGGGTCTGATGGTCTCACAACTGGCCACTCCACTCATGAAAAACGTTCTGCTGCTGGGTTCATCTCTTTAATGGAAGCTCCCTTGCAGAAAAGCATCTCTCAACGTGCATTTTACTTGTGTATGATGAGCCTGAAATTGCAACGGGCTGTATAGTCCACAGGAGCTGGGATGGTTTTCGGAATATTCACAGGCCCAGTGAACAGGGGTTATAATGATGAAGCATCCTGAGAATCAGTAATGATGGATACAAGTAATGTCCATGACGGTAGAGTCGCCAGGTGCCTTATTTTGCCATTTACTGTGAAAACCAATTTGACTTGACAAAATTCAATAGGTGGTGAAATGCGGACCCCATTCCTGCAACAGACCTTCGGGAGACCGACAGTTTAACTTTTGGATTCACCTTGGAAGATGACTGTGACATAAGGCTCAATAAAAGTAGGGTTGATGTCGTGAAAAGAGTGCAGCAATTTCAGTTTGAGGGAAATTATGAGGGGAAAGTGTGAGAGTTTTAACACATGGTGGATTCAAATTTGTATGGCTGGTTTATCAGTAAAAAAGCCACATTTTTTCACAATTTACAATTCAAAATTACCAAAACATAGGGTCAGCGCAATAAACAGAGCACTGCCTACCAGAGTGAAATTAGTTACTTATGTCCCATTTGACGTTTGACTTTCAATGTTGAACAAGTAACCATCTGATATCCAACATTGAATAAGTAACCATTTAATATTCAGGATGCACACTCCTAAAAGAGGTGGAGTGCAAAAGGAACAAAAAACAAACTGTGCCAAATGTATTTTATGGCTTGTTTGACCCCGAAAAACACCATGCCCCGTGTTGCTAGGAGTCGTCACTGATTGAGGGGAACAATGACACCAGATTCAACGTAATCTCCTGGCGGGGTTTATTATTTTGATTTGAAAAAAGTGTGGTATGATGCATTCACTTTCCCACTCTGATTTGCAAGTGAAGAACTCCACTGACAAGACTTTTGTCAAAGCCGTTTTGGAAATCTGCCTTTGCCCTGGTTGAAATGGAGGCAGCAGGGTAACTAAAGTATACAGAAGCACTTTGAATAAAGGAAGTTACGAGCCATGGTGTGTGATTGATGTATCTTATATCAATTGACTGAAATACATGTACTTTCAATGAAATGGCAAACTACATGTAATCTTTATTTTTTCTCTAATATGAACACTGTGGTAAAGCACTGTCGCCAACATTTCAGGGCTTATTTGAACCCGAAAAACCTGTTGCCCTTGGTTCTCTCTGTAGGAGAGAGTTGGTTGTGTATACATCATTATGAAATGGCACGTACAGTGTAAATTGGGTAGATATGAATGGATGTGCATAGTGGCTAAGGGTATCTTTTTTGTCCCTTCTGCACTCCATTGTTTCTAGGGGCTTGCATCCTGAATGTCAAACGGTAACTTAGTCAATGATGAACATCATTATTAAAGATTATTTTCTTCAACACTGAATATCAAAAGTTGAAGGAGGAACAAAGATGTAACTTCACATTGGTGTGTTGGCTTTGGTTTTTAGGGGGCTGACCAGTTTTACAAAGCGAGGGGGGGCAAATATACAATCCCGGTGAAATAATAGGGACCTAGTATGACTACGGTTGTCACCAGACTATATGGTTAAATATGCACCATGCACTTTATGAATAATCATTACATGGTCAAGGAACCTTCAACTTCCCAAACACTCTGCAGTCATTCAAACGTGCACACTTCAATTAGGCCTACTAATTAGGACAAAAATGGCTCGGACATCACGTACATGTAGGTCAGGGCAAATGATCGTGACTATGATGGTCCTGAGGCTGAATCCTTAGAAATAAAGGTGTTTGATTTCGGCAGATTTCACTTTAATGAAAACTCTGTGGTATATGTTGACCAGGCAGCTTCATGACTGTGTTGACTAACCTCCCTTGTTCTAGAAGCACCACATCGGTCAGCCCCAGTTTGGCCAGGTTGTAGGCAGCCGATAAGCCCGCTATGCCCCCTCCGCAGATCACCACTCGAGCCTGCGCTGGAAATATGGTGTCGGTGGTGCCTTGTTCATCGCGTGAAGCAACGTTAGAACCAAGCCTCTGGCAACTTGAGCCGAGCTTTGCGGAGGCGCACTTGACATTCCTGAGGCCTAGGGAAAGTCGCGCCCTAGAACCCAATCGACAACTTGCAACATGTGCACAATACATTATTTATTGGGCCGCGCCTAAAGGTGACTCGCGATCGGACATCCGGGAACTTCTGTACATTATTGAACAGCACTTTGCTGTGTGTTAAAAGTCTACAGTAACATCGCCAACCGCGACAATGTGTCGGAAACTTAGGCCGTGTCCGAAACGGGCTCCCAGAGCTACGGCTAGGTCTATTGTCTGAGCGTCTCCACGTACTTTCAACGGAGTGAAGACCAAGACCTAGCTCCAGACAACGGATTCGGATATGCAGCCTCAGTATGTACAGTACATGTACATTAGACTTGAATCAAGTCGGACATACGTTGCTCTTCCCCAGTATGCCAAGTATGCATTGCCCAGCAGCTCGCATACCCCTTACAAGGCGCCCTCATTTGATAGCGTTTATTGTGCAACGAATGTCATACCGGCGCGGTACGTCACCATTTGGTGAACTGAACTCAAGTTCGGGAGGCCTGTCTTGACACGGGTTTCTTGTTCTCGCCCTCCGACGGCGGGAACATCACTCAAGAACACTGTTCTCGGAACAGGTTCACACAACACCTCCTCATCAGGATTTTACACGAACGCAGTCCGGAAAAACTCGTGAGATTTCATTTTTAAAACGCCGCAAAAACTATCGAGACGGCTTACAAAGCTGGAGACAGTGGAAAGTTTTGCAAAATTAACGTTAACATTAATAATTTTCCATGACAGAAATTATTATTTCTTTAATGGAAAAGACGTTAGCCCAGTTACCCAAACATTAACTGTCGAAGAATGCAATAGGACGCCGCCATGTTGCATGTTGTTTGCTTCAAATTCAACAAATAACTACATGTAGTAGCAATAAGGTTGCAGGCCAGTTAAAATAGGCTCAAAATTGCCAAATCGCAATTTGTAAGCTGTCATATTCTCTGATATTTGAGCATTTTGTGGGCCATGAACTTTTTGTAGGGGAAGAAAGGTGAAGGCTAGCCACAGGAATGTCAGCTTATGTCCGAGTGAATTTTGGATGAAATCAGTGCCCTAAAACGGTCTATTTTACTATGGAGTGTAGGCATCTCTTTTCAAAATGGCTGCAGGCTTCACGACTGTTTTTAGGGGTGATCTTTTGTGGATGAAAATATCTGGAAAAGTCTTGGATAAAGCCACTAAAAATTGAAAGGAAAAGAAAAGATGAGGAGATGAGCTTTAATCTGCCGTGTGTTTTGAACAACTGAGACTTATTAACTTGTGAGTATTTCCCGCGTATTTTTAAAGTGGGGGTATTTATCACTGTTGTCTATGGAACTTTATTTACTGGTATGTACCCATAACCGGTTGCACGTTCCTGGAGTTCGGGCGGCCAGCCCATGAACGGGGTCCGGACAACTGGACCGTTTGCCAAGTCGTCCGTTAGGACAACTCGAATTTGACAAAGAGACAACTCAACCAGTGAGATCTCTTCACATAATACAGTCGTTTCCCCAGTTCAAGATAGCGAAATTATTCAGTCAGATTGCACCTCTACAAAAATCCTCGAATTCCAGTGACGTGAAATGTGGTCACTGTCCACCTTGTGTGATAGAGATACCACAGTTACCACCAAATCAGTTTCAGATTTTAAACTTTTATTTCGGACGCACGGGATCGACGAAAGTGGTGACACTTCTCTCGTTCTGGATCTGTTTCCAGAAAGTAACCACGCGAGCGGCAAATCTATTTTCAGCCAGAACTATTGCAAAAAGCTTATTTTCTAATGAAAAATTCTTCAAGTTAGAAAACTTGGTTCAAAAATAAGAATTCCAATGAATTTCTAAAAAATTGGATCTCGTGTAAATTTCGACTCAACTTTTTCAGCTGCACAGCTGACGAACCCGTTACGTCACGTACATTTCTGCTAACGTCTGTATTAGAGAGATGAGTTCGCAAAGTACATTGTGTGCATACATTTAATGCGTGATCCAAAACTAGGACACAATATGCGTTCAGTTTTCGGCCAGTTTTAATAAAACACAACTTTGAAAGTCATTTTGATTAAACAGACATTAGATGCAAGGGTAATATATAACTGTTCAGTATGAAAAAAAAGGATTTGGGATCACTCGTAGTGAATGATATTGTGGCGAAACAGGGTAGCTGCGCAGACTTGTGTTTCGTCTGGGTCATTACTAATTCAGGCACGTCTAAATCGTGCCTAATTAAACATGCGCGCAGCAACCAATCAGAGGCGCGCACTACCTTTAATAAGTTTCGGCGCGGCACTGGCTGCGTGCACGTGGTTGCCGGGACTTCTCAAGATGGCAGCGTGCTAACCAGAGCTCTGTGGAGTTGTGTTGTGTTCTGAGTTTCGAGTGTAAATCTGACGTACGACCGCTGGTGGTTGGGGATCTACCTCAAGTGTACCTGGTGCGATCGGTTAGTGTGGTGCTTGTTCTCTGTTGCCGGAGCTGCTGATTATATCAGATCTCTTTGAAGATTGGGGGATTGTTAGACAGTCTCGTTTATTTAAGAAGTGGTAGATTATAGGGTTAGGGAACCCGTGTGAACCAGTTAATTGGGGAATAGCTTAGACTAGAAGGATTGTGTGCCGTTGTTCCATGCTTGATAGCATAGCGACGGTTGGTTGCGGTCCTGGTCTGGGAGCTCGCTTTCCTCGTTGAGGTTTACTGGGTGCAGGTTTCCGTTACAGTCTGGTGAGGACTATTATAATTGCCTTCTTAATCAACTTACCTGTGTTATTTCATAATAACTTGAAGTGGGTGAGGGTTATTTAAGTCACCTTGGACCTTGTAGTTTGGGAACTGTGTTGCTTCGTAAGGCAGTAGAGATTATTGATATATAAGTCACCCTGTTGTGTTGTATAATTGCAAGGATTGTATTTGCTTGTGTGGTCAAGACTTATCGGTTATAAGCCATCGGTAGATTATTTATTTAGACTTGAGGGTTACCCTGATCGCTGTGAGGTTTACCCTGATCACTGTGAGGGTTATTCTGGTGTAGGATAAGGATAAGGCTGATTTATCACGTTCGTGGGGCAGTTGACCACGTAGGACTACCTCCCCGTGAGGATAATCTTGTATATAATTAATTGCTGTGGTATATAAAGGATAACTGAGCACTGACATTGAATAAACCAATCATATAATTGCCTTAGAAATCACTGGTCACCGTGAGCTTTAGTCAGTCCTTTATCACTTGTATTGACATTAATTGTAATCTTTATTGACATTGGGATCAATTACCTAATCATAGAGCGGTGGTAAACTTCCACCAAACGAACAGCCCCTAAGGCATAGTCCACCGTTCGTTAACTGATATCCCCCCTTGCGTTTGGATAGCCGCTCATTCTTGCGTAAGGTTAAATAAATATATTTGTGGGGTTAGGCCAGGTCAATTCCATCTCCGATCAGGCCAGTCTGCTGGTCTGCCACAAAAAGGTGTCAGTTGTCCCGCCACAATATATATCGCCCTAGACTATTCGTCATTTTTCTCCCAAAATTCGGGCCAAAATTTTCCGAGGGCAAGTTTAGTTCAAGAAGTTTACATTTCACTTTAAACCCAAACTTGTCTGAGAATGCAGAGCTGAAAGACAACACCAAGTAGGTAGGTTTTTATTTCAAGCTACGACTGTAATGCATACGGGCCATATAGGTGCAGGGCGGGTGCAAGATCGGTTGACTGCGCAAAGAATGACTTACTACAGCCACCATTTTTATAAATTCCTCATAAATTAAGCTTGTATAGTCTATCTACTACATGAAATTCCATTCTTAAGGCATACATGTATGGCCTCAATAAACGTACGCCTGGGCCGGGCGGACAGTGTCCGTTGGGACGACTTGTCCCAACGGACAACTTGTCTGAACGGTCGACTTGTGTCTCTCCCTTTTACGTTCGGACGGTCGAGTTGTCTCAACGGTCGAGTTGTCCGAAGACGAGTTGGCAAATGGTTAAGTAGTCCGGACCCCGATAAGCAGTACCCGAGTTGCGTCGTTCTCTGGTCAACTCGTACTCCAGTGAAATTGCACCCCAGTCAAGTCGTACCCCAGCCAACTCGTACCTTCGATGAGGATAACGGGGTTTTCCCTTTTTTACTCCGAACAGCTTTAATTTTATTAATGATTACAATACTGTTTGTTTTTATGTTCGGTATACGATAAATTGTCCTCCCCTTTTGCACTTAATTAATTATTAGTATTATTTAATCATCATTGATTATTAATTGTGTCAATGATTACAATTCTGTTTTTTTTTTTTTTGGATGTGCGACTGATGGTAGATGCTATTGGCGTCTTTAAAAAATCGCTTCTTCTCCCCAAAAGAAGCTGCGACATCAACGGTGTGACCATACTATCAGAGTATATTCACAGATTTTATTAACTCAAATTAACCAAGCCACACAAGAAGTTGACATCAACCATACATGTGCGATCAGACTATATTCACTGATTTTAATAATTCAAATTAATCAAGCCATATAAAAAAAGACTTGGATGCGTAAATTTGAAAAGGACAAAGACGTCAACTGGATGGAGAGGTACCTCTGTGGAACATTTCTGTTCGGGGGCGCGCGCTGTAGTCAGACGTATTCTATGTCCTGAAAACCGTGGGGATTTTCAACGAAATCCGACTCAGTGGTAAAAGGAACATGCGCTCAATAAATACGTAAGCATTAAAACCCTATTACGCTCTGCTGGGGAGTACGAGTTGACTCGGGTACGAGCCAACCTGGGTACGAGTTAACTCCGGCGCTGACCTGGGTACGAGTTAACTCGGGTACGAGTTAACCTACTGCGGACTGAGCTACGGTAGCTGCTAAGCTTTTGTTTCTCGCAAAGTTACGGCTGCAGTTGTCACTAGTCAGTTTCGGCTTCTGAATCGTTTGGGTGTCCAAAAAGCGAGACTGTATCCTTTCCCCATGGGTGCAATCGCTTTGCCGGCCTTTGCTCTTGTTTTATTGCGTACTTTTGTCAGGGGCGGTGGCACACGTACACCTGTACCGGTACCGTACGTGCGCACCTAACGTTACACGTCGCCTGCCGCCAGTTGGCTGGAAGGGCATTCGTTGTTCCTACAGGTGTTTCATTCCTCCATGCTTCAACAGGCCAACTTCATTGACAGTAACATGTTTGAAGCTGACTCGCATCTTATTTCTTCACTTCACGACGCTAGAATAAAACACACGAAGTTAAAGACTGAACCATGTTGCGTGTCCGGTCACTATCACATCATCTGAGTGGTTGCCTGAGATTCCTCAAGTGCCACACACCTGCTGCCCAGTCCGTAGGCCTAGTTCACATTAGGTATCGTCATGCCAGCGCGGGGTCAACCGAGCAAAGCCAAACAGTCGATGCCGTCCCTCAGCAGGCTCGGGTGGTGATCTGCGGAGGGGGCATAGCGGGCTTATCGGCTGCCTACAACCTGGCCAAACTGGGGCTGACCGATGTGGTGCTTCTAGAACAAGGGAGGTTGGTAAACAACATTTTCAGCACTGACGGTCAGGATCGTGTTGGCACTAAGAACTCTTGAAACTAGAGCTTGGCTTCTTGAAAGTCCCAAAGCTGGAATGCCATGTGCAAAGTTATAATTGCGTTTGCCCTTCCTTTTTATGCCAAATGTTGCAAATTGGAAAACATTTTTACTAATTTAGTGTTACGGCTGTTGCTATAACATGTGTAAGTCATCAACCATGTTTGTGCACAGGGGCATCAAGTATTGTCCTAGCCCAGGTTGGACAACATCTACATTGCAGTGCTACTAACGTCCAGGGTATAAAAGGGTGAGAAAAAAACTGTTGAAAAAATTTCGCATAGTAGGAAGACTTTTATACCCTTGTTGTTAGTCGCAATGCAATATGTAGATGTCGTCCAACCTGGGTTAGTATTGTCCATACATGTACACACTCTTTCCTTCAAATTTTCTTATTAAGTAGGTCCTTGAAGAGGTGACCCCAAACTAAGGATTGCTCAGTACAAAGTCTTGTGCTGGTATCTTTTTGGTTTTGCTGATATGATCTAAAAAGGCTAAAGATGGTAGGAACATTCACTACCGATACTAAATGTACATGTATACTAAATGCCTCAATTTTCTTGGCCTATAGCTTCACCTGTGGAACGACATGGCATGCTGCAGGGCTAGTTGGCCTCATCAGGAAACACAACTTGGTTTTTGCCCTATCCAAAATGAGCGCCAACCTGTATGAAACATTGGAGGAAGAGACGGGACTTAGCACAGGTACATGTACTTGTATGTACTGTCCTGGAAGCTCACAAAATGAAGTGTAGGATCTATGGATAGACCCCCCCCTTTGAGATCATTAAAGCTGTATTCATTGCCCTTCCAAAATTTGTGATGGCAACAAATAAATCTCTTGCAAGTTAAATGTGAATAAGATCTAGTAAACTGAGTTATCTGATTGCACTTAAACATAAAGATTTGAATTCCCCAGACTAAAGACACTGTTGCTTTACCTTGTGATTCGGGGCAAGCTTTTATCTCTGGAAATTGGAATGGACTGGTTCCTTTGTGCCCTTATGATCCATTGAGGACAGTGTATTGTTGCAAGGCGTCTCTTATGTAACTAAGCAAAAGCTTGCCCTGAGTCACGAGGTATAGCAACAATGTCTTTAGTGTGGAGAATTCCAATTTTTATGTGAACTCGGCGTACCAGATTTTATACAAATTTAACTCGCCAAAGGCTTATTGAGCCGAAAGTGGATTCCAATGTTTTGCTTACAGGATACAGGAAAACGGGATCTGTCATGCTGGCCCAGACCAAGGATCGCATGATAGACCTCAAGAGAAATGCCGCCTTAGCCAAGTAAGTACTATTTAGCCTATGTCCCCTGTACATAATGGGGTGCTGATGATTGGTGTTTGGCACGGGGATTTACTCAAAGAATCATGAATTTCATTGGTTTGTTTCATTTTGCCCAGTCTGCCCTGACCAATAGCTGTATGAGTTGAATTCTACACACCCAGAAAGCTAGCCTGTTCAGGTTCTGCTTTTAACCACTTCCTTCCGGGAATTCCGGATACGTGGCCGGGGTCTCCAAACTCGGACAAAGGGAACAGGGCCTTGTAACAAAAGACCGTACTCCGAACAAAAGACCAGGCTGCTGGGAATTACCAAATTTTTCACTCGCAAAAGTGGAGATACTCCAGTCTTGTTTTGAAACAGTATACCATGGTTTGGGGCACTTACAGCGAACGAATTACCACCGGGGACAAAAGCTCTCCACCACTGCAGCGATGAGCCACACAGCACCGCTGCATGCTAATCTGGCCCCTATTGAAAAGAGGTCAGCAGCACACTGAGCCAGGTTGGTGAACAAAAGAAAGTTATAAAACACCGCACAATCTGGGCTCTTTTTACAAGGCTGCAGGCCTGGCTGAAATACTCAGGCGTCAATAGATTTTGTCTGTCAGGCTAGAGTGACATTTGAAGCAAGATATGGGACGGAGAGATTGAGAGAACCCCCCCGCCTTTGTGTTGGTCATTGTTTGATTGGAAATTCAGGAATTCTTTACAGACATCTAGGGGGGATATGTTAGGTAACAATAGTCTACAGTGTGTATAGAGATTGGACTGGTAAGGGGGGGTACCCCTCCGTCCCTTATCTTGCGTGGTATATATATAGTGGACACCAGACAGTCCTTTCCGTGTTTGTAAATGTCCAGTAAATGAAGATAGGAATTGTTAAAGATTTTTGAAAACAGAAAAAAATGATAAATATCCCGGCCCAGTATCGTCAACGTTAATAACTGCCGCGGCCGGAAGTGGTTAAAGGTGTTTTTAATAAGTTAAAGTGAAAAAACTCTGCTGGCTTCACTATGGTAATTTTCGGACGAATTCAGATGCGAACATATATCCGTACGTGAATACACATACATGTAGTTCATCCACTAATCACTTGCTTTGTGAACGTGCACAAGTCACATTCAAATCACCCAATCAAATGGCATGATCAAATCTCATTGTCACTCACATTTTGCTCATACATGTACATGTGGCCAAAGACGTGTCATTCAATCATTTTCATTTGAATAGTTCCCTCCTTTATTGGTAAATAAGATGGGCTTTTTATAGCCAGTGGTACGACCATGTCCCCAGTGTCTGATGATCTGAACCATCATTTGTTCGACATTTTTGCGTTTTTTTTTATTAACCCTAACACTCCTCAGTCCTTCACCTGTTGGAGGACTGAGGAGTGTTAGGAATAAGGAATTAATGCCTGTACCTGGTGAATATTTGCAAAGTATTTTTATCTTCAAAAATATTTCATTACCCTGGGAAACCCAACATCATTTGTGCCTCACTGAAGTTGTTCATGCCGCTGTGCTCCTTGGTGTTATTTAGTGTTGGCGGTATCTGTGGTCTGCATTGGCAGGTTATTCCAACCATTTTCAGATCCCCAGTTCAACAGACACCTGGCAATGAGTGACCTAAAAAGCAGCATTTAATCTTGCCCGATGACAACAGAGGCCCAAATCCCTCATTGTGCTAAGTCAGCACCATTCTAGCGTAACCATCATTCAATTCCATCCAGGACACGGAATATAGATCACACACTGCTGGCACCCTCGGAGGTCAATTCCATTGTGCCGTGGGTCAGAACTGATGACCTTGTGGGGGCTTTACATGTGCACGGTGATGGTATAACCGACCCGACAAACACAGCACTGTCTCTGGCCAGAGGTGCCAAGAATCGAGGTAACTGAACCTTGCCAAGAACTTAGGCTCTCCATTAGGGGTTCATAAAATGTGAAATAAATTTCACCTCAAGGGGAACAATTCATTTCATTCTGGAAATATCAACTTTTTATTGGACTTATACCAAGGTTAAACTCTCAAAGATTATACGTAATACGCAGATTACAAGCAAATATAGTGTAACAACACCACCATTTTCACCCTTACATTTCCATAGGGCATCTTGTCCCAATACATCTGTTTTGGTTGGACAAATACCTAAAACGGTTGGAATATGTCCGCGCTACACTTGATGATGTATCTCTTGTTACTTCCTGGGACTTCTAAATTCATGAAAGTACAAGTATTTTGGTTAATCACTTAATAAGGAAATAAAATTTAAGACAGCAAAACATCTAAACTCCTGGCTAGTCATTGTGCATTAATGACTGTAACACAGACATTTTGTCCTGGAAATTTGCTGTGGCATATAAATGGGAAAGGTGCCAAAAAAGTGATATGAGGTTGCATTAGATATAGACGTATATAAAAAACCTGGACTTGCAACGCCTTTGTATGAAATAGAAGCCAACCAGTGGCCATTTTACCGAGCTGAATACAAATGCGTGGGGTGGCTCCCTTCTATTGACGTCAGGAAGGACAAAGGCGGGCATTGCCGGGCAAGCTTTGTATTCGGCTCGGTAAAATGGCCGCAAGTGGATTCAGTGATCTCTATAAGCTGATTAAGAGCATTGCGAGTCCAGTTTTTTATATACGTCCGTGCATTAGATGCACTAGCCCTAACCATTCTGAATCCAACCAGCAATGGTCAATGGTCCCTAGAGTGCTAGGGCTAGTGCATTAACAAGAACTACTAAAAAATTACATGCTGCCTCTATGTGATATCACACAGTGCTAATAGATTCGGGTCGTAGCAGTGTTACGGTACAGATATACATGAATTATTAAATCTACAAATAGGTCATTTGGGAGACATTTTGTGGTAAA
>NW_019091523.1:506493-529613 GCF_001949145.1 Acanthaster planci
TTTTAGGGTCTAAATTTCAAACATACAAAGTTTGGTTCAGATCAGACTAGGGAATACTGAATTATGGGACAGTAAAGTTGGAAAAATTTTGTGCATGTTCCTTTGGGAATGTCTCCCTAATGACCCATTAGCAGTAATTATTATTTGCCTCATTATTTTTACATCTGATTCTGCCTCCTTTGTCCTCCAACAGGTGTCCAGCTTTTGGAAGGAGTCCAAGTCAAGGGCGTGCTGTCAGAGAATGGCAAGGTCTCTCAAGTTCAGACATCCCTGGGTGATATCAAATGTGAATACTTTGTCAATGCGGCCGGACAGGCAAGTGCAAAGGATCTGATGCTTGTGAGGTCTTTCATTTTACCCAACCGTATCCTACTAGGCTTTTGGTGTTAAACCGATCTCTTGCACTTTGAGGGCAACTGGTAGACTTCATTCAAGTTTTTTTCTGCTTTCATACGCAGAACATGTAATAGACCCTAATAGGACAAGTAGGCATTGAGATCTAATGCATTCAATATCTCTGATTTTTCCTTTCTGTCTTTTTTTTTTTGGGTGGGGGGGTTCGGCATGTAGTGGGGACGAGATGTAGGTCTGATGAGCCAGCCAGAAGTCAACGTTCCAGTGCACTCCACTGCACACGGATATCTGATCACCAAATCGCTACCTGGGCTTGATGTCAAAACTCCATGTACGTATGTCGTGCACCTCGCTGTTGCATTTATGCACCTGTTTGTTTCACGGGGATCTGAGTCTCGATCAGTGACCCCGAAGCTGGTTCACTCCATTCATTCCACTGGTTCTGGTGACAGAGAACCAACTATGCATCACCGACTGTGATCCGGATCTGTGATCTGAAACAAACCGATCCATAGACACCACGTACATGTACGTGCAGCCCCAGGCTGGTTTTCGAAGTCCCCACTTGCAGCGTAAACACGTCCAGCCCTTTGCATTGGAATCACACTCGCATCCACAGAATCATACTCTTGTTTCGATTTTCTCTCTTTTCACTCACCTGAGACAGAATCAGTGAATTTAAACACCAAAATTTCCCGGAAAGAATCAACAGAAATTTTTTGTTGGTGCTAACCCTCAATTTTCTGGAGTTTCTGAGAGCCTGGAGAGGTATTGGCTCTTGAGTGATATTGCACATTTGCTTGATTTCAGATGTAAGGGATGTAGATAGTTATAATTACATTCGGGAATGGAGCGGGGGTCTGATGTGTGGGATGTTTGCCCCTAATGCTAAACCCATCTTCCATGAGGGGATTCCTGAGAAGTCTGCATTCATCTCCCTTGCTGAGGACTGGGACCACATTCGTAAGTAGGTAGAGATGTACACTTCCTGTGGTAAATATCTAAACTTCATTAACTCTTTTTTTAAAAACTCCTGTTTTGTTTTCTTTTTTTGTTTTTCGATTGACTTTGCCCCATTCATGCTAAATATTATTCAGTACAATTTCTTGATTGCAATAAGTCAAATTAGGAAGACATTGAAATGTCCAAAGCTGTGCACTTTTATAAAATCAGGATTTGGTCCCTGCGCACGTCATTCCCACAACACGTTTGGAAGTGCTAAGGGAGCGGTGGCTTGAATCTAGTAAATGGTAATTAGGAATGTACTCACTGAAGTGTTTTCAGTTGGTTGTATACTGCCCTCGATAGATCTTGCACAGAGCCAATACTGCAGTTAAATTGGAGGCCCTTTATCTTTTCCCACCACCATCTTCACAAGTGTACAAATCAGAGGCCTACGCTTTTCTGGAAACCACCCCCTCTCTAGGAGGGGTTGGGTTTCCAGAAATCTAACGATGCTGGGCACAGTCATCGTGTGCTATTGACAGCAGCAGTCTAATCCCTCCCCTCCGTCCTTCACCCACTCCCAGCTCACGGGTCGTTTTGAAAACATCATTTTGTGCAGGGTTCAGGAGCAGTGGGTTGTTTTTTTTCCATTGTTTGTGTTAGTGTATTTCATCTCAGGCTTTTTTTTCTCCTCCATCATCCTTGAGACGAAATTTTCATGCACTTGAACTGCTTTTTAATTGAAGAGTATCACCTGGATGGTTTCCTTCACCGGGTCCCGGTGGCAGAGAAGATGGAGGTCAGACAGCTGTTTGTGGGGGCCGAGTGTTTCACCCCCGACCTCTTGTTCTTATTCGGAGAAGTTGCAGAGGTATCGTGATTTTTACTTGACTTGACTGCTTACTTGTCCGCTGTGCCGTTCGCTCATCCAGAGCCATATTGGTCTTGTTCTTGTGCAGTCTTCCACTTTGATGTTTTTCTGCTCAGATGCGGAACTACTACCTAATGACAGGGTTCAACTCCCTTGGTATAACCATGTCTGGTGGCTTGGGTCAACTCTTGGCCGAACTGATCGTTCATGGCGAGACTTCCCTGGGGCACTGGCCAGTCAACCCTCAGCGCTTCTCTCCTCTTCAGAACAACAAGGCGTACCTCAGAGACAGAGTCACAGAAATTGAAGGTGTGGCATTATATAGTCAACAAACTTGTGTCTAAAGATGTGATTGAAAAGTTGACCACTATTCTTGATCAGTCTCGTTCTGACCTAACGTGTCCGCATGGTCAGTCACTTTTCTGTTCCATTCTCAAGAATGAGGCGACATGCATGAACCTATTAAGGAAGGATTGTATCTGGTTTAAACCAGGTGTACATATTGAATCTCAAATTGAGTAAAGGAATGTCGTATCTGACCAAATCGCAAGATCTTCTGGATAAAGTCTAGATGGGAAGCAAGTGTTTCACTCAGATTTAAAATAGTATTGGTTGTGACTTAACTTTTTCTCTGCTTGTCAGGGACCAACTACAAGCTCATGTATCCTCACAACCAGTACAAGACAGGAAGAAAGCTACGCTGTACCCCACTGTATGCCAGGCTAGCCCAGGCAGGGGCGGTGATTTGGAGAAATGATGGGGGTGGAGCGACCCAAATGGTACATGGAAGAGGGAGACACAGGTGAGTGATCTCTCTGTTCAGAGCAACATCCACTATAACGACACTGGTGTTATTTTCCCTCTTGTTAACCCCTTGATGACGGGAACTTTTTTCTGAAGCCGACTCTGAGAATTCCAGCCTCGCTTGGCCACGAAGGCCACCTGCCAAACTGCAAATTCTCGGTTTGTGGCCCTGCATGCTCTGCACTCTTTGAATTACACAGAGAAAAGGCTCATTGTTCGGTGGCATGCGGCTCTACTCACGCTTCCACATTCCCGTTGCCTCTTTTCAAAGTGGGGACTATTGTGAAGCTGGTCATTATGATGCAAATTTGGTCTTTTCATTTCTGGGCTACACACTAAGGCCAATCACCATATATACAAGAGCCAGGGTCAGCCTTCTTTTACGTGTTCGCTCGAGCGTGGGCCGAGAATAATAGCTGAAAAGCGGGCTGAGGATCTCAATTTTTACGGTGGCTCTTACCGTCATCCGTTGCGAAGGGGTTAAGTTAAATTAACTCTCGGCCGCATTTTCATTTCTAAAGTTCTGGGACCAGTGCAGCAGTGGCAGAAAATTTCTGGAAACAGGCAGTGGTATTTTCCAGCTTTAGGTCACTTGAAAAAGGGTTGGGAAGAGCCAAGCTGTTCATCGCAGCAGTTCCTGCCAATGTGAAGTGCCCCCCTGACTTGCAAGATTGGGCAAGAGCTGAGCATGGCTGATACCGCACTGCCGCTGGTCTCTAATCCTTGCCAGACCCTGGCGAACAAACGTGCACTCCCTGAATTACCTTAGCACGTTGACTGCCGACTACGAGCATGCTCGTAGCAAATGAAAGGTTATTGTAATGTAAATTGAATACACTGACATCACTGAAGAGCCCAACAATACGCAGCATGTTGAAATAGATGTGAAAGGTATCCATTAAATATGCGCATATGCATACAAGGCTTTGCAAATGGGAGTGCCCCTTTGAAATCATGTGCGACAGTCAACGTGTTAGAGGAAACTGTCGCTCTGACAAAAGCTCCATCTCTTGTTAACAGATGTTAACAGCCAGCATAAGTACCCAACAGATGCAAATTGACTACATATGTAATTATGAATAATAATCTCATTCATAATTACATATGTAGTCCCTTTGTATCTGTTGGCTAGTAATTCTAGCTGTTCATATTTTATTTCAAGCTTAGATATTCAAGTGATACGAAAAGACGGAGGGATACAGTTTTACTGCAACTGTCCAGTGCAAAGCAGGAACTGTACTTTGTTTGGTTTGACCTTGCAGAGGAATTCGTGGAGGACGTTCAGCGAGGGACGTTTGGCAAGCCAGGCTGGTTTGACATGGTCAAGGCTGAGTACTGGGCCTGCCGGGAGTCAGTCTGCGTCATGGACATGTCCTCTTTCACCAAGTTTGAGCTGGAGGTATGGGGCTTGAGTGAGACTTGTGTTGGACTTGAGATCATGTGGGTAGTGTGAGACGTTGTGGCTCAGAGCCCCTATTAAAACAGGAGTCCATTATTTTTAATATCTGACCTTCTCATTTTGTAACCAATCTGATCAGGGGAAATCAGCTACCTCACTGCTGCAACACCTGTGCGCTAATGACATGGATGTTCCCATAGGCGCGGTGGTGCATACTGGTATGCTCAACGAGAGAGGTGGCTATGAGAATGACTGCAGTGTGGCTCGTCTGGATGAAGACAGGTGGGTATCTGGGTACAGGGAACAAGGAACATGGGCAGTATCATTCTCTGCATATCCCATGAAATTAAACAGAAAGGTGTGAAACCTGATCCAAGGTTTTTTGTGGTGGCTTAGTTTGTGTCATTTTTTGGCCATCACAAGTCCTGTCATCCTGTCACTGGTCCAGTCATAAGTAACAGGGAACAATGACAAGAGAACGTTTATGTCACAGTTCATTTGAGTGGAATGTGATTTGGCCGATTGACTTGTGATGGACGGAGCTACAACAGTGGAGGATTCTGACTTGGGAAGGTCTGCTGCCAAAAGCTATCGGAGTTTGAGTTTTTCACGCGCACATTTTTTGATTCAAATACCAACATTAGATATTGGAGCCAGGAGAGATTTCTTTTTTGGTCCTGCATTGCAGGTATTTCCTGATATGTCCCACCATCCAGCAAGTCAAGGGATATCACTGGATTGCCAGACACCTTCCTAAAGATGGCTCGGTCAAGCTACAGGATGTGACCAGTCAGTACACCGGTCTGAATGTCCTAGGACCAAAGGCCAGAGATGTCCTACAGAAGTTGACCAGCACACCGCTGAGTGCGGCCAGCTTCAAGCCGTTCTGTCACAAGGTCAGATGCCAATTCCAAAACGGGAAGGGGGGGATTGGGGGCGGTGGAACAGTCACCCACATAAATGTTGAAACTCGTTGATGACAAAAGTTGTTGGAATAATGTTATTTATGAGGTTGAAGATGTAGGGCTTATTTGGATGCAAAAGCTCAAGTTTCTTTGGATAAACTTGTACTTCAGGCCCACTAAAGCGACAAAAAATAGCACCGCTACACATTATAGCAGACAACATGGCTGACCCTGTTGATTTCCCAGTCCCAAGGTTTGCACTCTTCAGCTAAATGAAATACCCGGAAGATTAGGTTTCCAGAACTTTTGACAGGGAAAATCAGAGGGCATGTATCAACAACCGAGCAAAAAAAAAAGCCCTCAGAACTTCCCAGCCCTTGCTGCAAGCATGACTGAGGGGAAGAAGTTAACCCCTTAAGCCGATTTTTTTTTTTTCCAGGAAATCAATTTGGGTTTCACCACTGGAATTCATGCCATGACCATAACGCATGCTGGCGAGGATGGAATGTTGCTCTACATTCCCAATGAGGTACGCAAGTGACTGAAAAAATACGCCAAATAAGCAATACTGTCTTCAGACTTTGAGCCCCAAATTTGCTTGTTGGAAACATTTCTGGGAAACACAGCAGTATATTGCCAATGGAAATGGAATCCTTCGATGGTGAAGCATAAAAAATCTAGCCATCTTGTGTGCACCAAATCAGTGCAACATTGAGGTTCATGGACTCTGATTACTATTTGTGAATATGCAAATTCATAATAGCACGAAACACAAACAGGCCCCAAAACACAGAGAAAAGTAGCAAAACAAAACACAGGTGCTGTTTTGGATAGTGAAATATTTCTGTTATGTTGTCCCATTAATGAAGAGTTGTACAGGGAGATATTTCAAATGGTGAACTTGAGAGGTTGGGGGCACAGGTGAAACGTGCACTTCCTCCGTTTTATACGTCGCCTTGATCAGAGTTCAGAATCCTACCCAAGCCAAGATTTCAGCACCTCTAAGTTTCTGCAAGAATTCACAACACATGACCGGAGTGTGTGTGGGGGGTTGAATCAAGCTGCTTGCCATGGGTTGTGACCTCAGGCAAGCCAGTTAAGTTCATCCTGGTTTCCTGTCTTCTCCAAACTAGCGTTATGTGATCTGTCGGCGGAAAATGAGACATGTCCCCAGAAAGTCAAAACCGAGTTATCAAGGCCTGAAGTGAAACAAACGGAAAAAATGTGCACAAAACCGAAAGTCAAAAACGGAGGTTATTACCCAATATGCCATGACAGGTCACATACATGTATTAGCTTGGGAGTAACCTGAAATGGACGAGCAGCTAATTCAGGGAACCAGAATATTGGTAGCAGTTTCCTGCTTCAGGAAGCTAAGATTGCATGCTAGCGTGACAGGTTACTTCTACCTCAGTGTCTGTTGGCTTACCTGACCAACCGCTTGTACTGTTTTCATTGAAGGGTGCTGTGCACGTCTATGACATGCTGATGAAAGCTGGCCGTGACTACGGTATACGGCCCGCGGGCTATCATGCACTGCGATGGCTTAGGATAGAGAAATGCTACGCCTACTGGGGAGTAGACTTCAACAACGAGCACACACCGTTTGAAATCGGCCGAGAAATGAGAGTGAAATTCAACAAGGTAAGATACCCACCTGCCCTCTTGTCATCACCTCACACATCCCCTCCCCTGGCTATATTTTCTACAGAACACTTGTAGAGAAGATAAGAGAATCTTCCGATTTCCTGGGTGACAGTACAGACTCATTGCTTTTTAATTTTTCCACCATGCCCTGCCCCAAAACTAACGACTGTCACTTACGAGGAACTTTCTTGTTTGATCCACTGAAATCATCTTCCAAACACGGTTCTGCGTTTCTATGAATTTCGTTGGGTGTCAAACCACGTGTGAAGTAACCACTGGCAGGAGTCTACCATCATTAATTCTGTATAGCCTCAAAAACTTTCCTAGTCTTCCTAATATTTTGTTCCAGAACTTTTACTGACTTAGCCTTTTAATTGCAGGGAATAGAGTTCATAGGTCAATCGGCGTTGCTAAGACAACAAGAAGAGGGCATCCATCGCCGACTGACGGCCTTCATCTTAGAGGACCACAAAGTGGACCGTGACCTGTGGTGTTGGGGTGGGGAACCCATCTACCGCAACGGTCAGCCGGCCGGAATGACCACGTCCAGCAGCTTTAGCCCCACCCTGGGATCCATGCTGTGTCTAGGCTGGCTGAGCAATACCGACCGTCAGACGGGCCAGACCCACGAGGTCACTCACGACTACGTGACCAAGGCCAAGTACGAGATTGACGTTGCTGGCCACATGTTCCCAGCCAAGGCCAACCTCTACCCACCTAAACTGGTCACCAAGCAGCCACTCCACGGTTGAACTTGGCTGAAGTGGCACACTGTCCTGTGTCCAAAATGGGGTGTGTTGGAGGGTTGGGAAATATGCTTCAGGAAGGGACCAAAAATAGTGTATTTTTACAAACCGTTGACATCTGTTTTGTGGGCACTCACTTCATGCTCAAACATATTGGTAGTGTAATTATGGAAATTAGGTGCTGATCTATAGCCATTACGGCAGCTATGATATTCTTCCTATTTGTAATCGGATTTCAGATTTTTTTCCCTTCTTTTAGTTCATATTATTTCATCCATTTTTAATATTTTGTATTGTATTCAGTATATTTCTTAAAGATGTGCCGGAAACTGTTTCCCTTTTTTGTCCATCCGGGTCAAATAATCAAGCCCGTCAAGAGGGCAAATTCATTGTGGGAACACAATTCCCTCCCCCTCGAGTTGGTTGTGAGTTTCCTAACAAAAGAAATTGTCACCGCAGCCTACCTCCATTACTTTCTCTCATTTTTTTCCAGTTCGACAACTCATCCAAGCTGGATTTTTTCCAAGGAAGATTTCCTGCACTGTTCCTCTTTATTTAGCCACAATAAGCCTATACTCAAAATGCTTTGGAAACATTTTTTTTCTTGATCAGGGAATCACTTTGTGGGCCTCTTCCAACCCTACCTTATTTCAGATTTTCTTTGTTCGGAGGTCCGCAAGGGGTATGTAAGGCTAGCACACGCGCACTGATGAACAAGGCAGAAACGCAATGCCCATTCGAAGTTGCCCGCCTGGCCTGAAAAAAAAATCTCATCTGAAAAATAAAAGAGGAGTTTTATAAAAAAAAAGCGTTTTATCCCCCTTTAACTTGGTGTGCTGCGAGACCGAAGTCTATGAAAGTTCCTTCCTCATCTCTGAATTAGTTTGCTGGAGTTCGTTTGCTTTCTTAACGGGAATATGCATATATTATTTGTTCACTCCTAACCCCATGGTGTAAGATGGGTATGTTCCACAACTGCTGGCCATCTGCCTTGTGCCCAGGCTGCTGAGGGCGCTAGTATCGTGATCGTGATCAGTATACTGCACAAATCGCCCCAGATATGGCTGTTAACGTGCAGTCCCTCATGCATTGCCCCCCATTGTCTAAATTTTATCTAACGTTACCTTGAACGTTTTCACATCTGGTGCTGATTTGATTGCAGGTGGCAAGGCATTCTACTCATGAATAGTACGAGGATACAGTGACTTCTTGTAGCAGTCTTTATTAGTTTGGGGGATGTTATAATTCAAAGTATGAGTTGCACGTTTAGTCCTTTTACATTGGTTAGTGAGAAGATGACTATTATTTTGTCGGGTAAGCCTGTGAGTTTCTTTGTGAATGGTGGTCAATCTTGCCTTCCGTCTTCGTAATTCCGGGGTTTCCCAGAGTTCTGAAATCATATCTGTGACACTGCTCGTTCTTGTGTTGTCGTTTTTGACGAATCTAGTAGCGCGTCTTTGCACTTTTTTCCAGGCAATCTATACGTTTACTTTGACGAGGATCCCAAATTGAGGTCGCGTATTCTAACGTTGGTCTAACCAGCGTCTTGTAGGCTGCATCTTTTACTCGGGGCTTGCAGTTCCAAAAGTTTCTTTTAATCAGTCCCAGTATTTTGTTGGCAGTACTGGCCGTGTGAGTAATGTGCTTTGCCCATGTCACGTCATGAGTCAACCCATCTCCCAAATATGTACGGTGGTCAATGAGGTGCTCAGGCTGATATTGTAGAGGATTCCTCTTGTGACTTACAGACATGGTGAAACATTTGGACGTACATGTATTGAATGTCATTTGCCATACAGACTTCCAAGTGCACAGGGAATTGATGTCCTCCTGAAGAGCATGGCAATCCTTTTATGTTTTTATTCGTCGATATAGAACTAAATCATCAGCAAACAGCCATATATTCGATGTGAATGTAACTGGTAAATCATTGATATATGCATGGAACTGGCCCAAGGACAGTTCCCTGTGGAACTCCAGAAGCTACACGAGAGCTTTCTGATTATTCTCCATCGATGATAACACTTTGGTGTCTATCTGTGAGAAAAATTTCTATCCGTTGCGTCTGATGCCAACTGTCTAAGCTTACCTAGTAGACGTCGAAGGGGAAAAGTTCAAAACTCAAAAGCTGTGCTGGACTCCATCATACAAAGATGAATCTGACCTTGGTTGTCAAGTGTTTGATACAAATCGTTGGTGAGACCTGCAATTTGAGTTTCACATGATGATCTACGCCTGAAGCCATGTTGTTTATCCGATAGTAAGAAATGTGTATCAAAGTGAGCCATAATGTTGCTAACAATGATGTGCTCCCGTTGCTTACATAATGTAGTGGTCATGGAAACAGGACTACAATTGGATGGGACGGATCTGTAACCTTTTTTGAACACAGGTGTGACATTCGCATTTCGCCAATCTTGTGGTAATATACCCATTGACAGAGACTTTAAAAAACTTTCTGAAGAATTGGTGCTATTGCTGTAGAATGTTCCTTCGGGATCTTTGCTGGGATGTAGTCAGGACCTGTAGCTTCGTTCACATTCATTTTTTTTAGGAGTTCTTCAATGCCTGCAGTAGTAATTTGGATATCTGGCATATCTGGAACCGTGTTATTTAGAGTCAGCAAATTTTGTGTGTTTTCATTCGTGAAAACTGAACAGAAAGGTTTATTCGGGACCTCCGCCTTTTCTTTGGCACGTGATATCTTGTGCCTCATTACCTGTAAAGGGCTGACACCAAATACCTCGCGGCGGATGGATTTGACATAACAACAGAATGGTTTTGTGTTGTCGCTTGGGAGACTATCCCCGATATTATGGATGTATATCTTTGATGAAGTTTTCTCAGCTCTCATTTTGCCGTCTCATTTCTTCGAATTTATCCCCGTTCTCAAAAGAGCCCGAGCATTTAGCTCTATCATACAACCTTTTTTTTTTTTTTTTTTTTTTTTTTTGCATTTCTTTCTCATCCTGTTGGTCATTCATGGCAACTTAACTTTACAGTTGCTCGTCTTTGGTGGAACATGAGCATCTGTAGATTTCGGCAAAACACTTGTTAAATCAGACCAAATATTGTCTATGTCCTCCTTGTTGATGTAATCGTTTTTAAGTAGAGAGTGAAAGGTATCCAGGTCATATATTTGCATAGATGAAGATTTTTTGTTTTGGGTTTGTGATCCATTTAGGCTGGACGGATGCTGTGACAATGACAATATTGTGATCACTGATACCAGCAGACACTGATTTTACAAATGACGGGTCATTGGTTCATAAATCAAGAATGTTACTACCCCTGGTAGGCTGTAGCACAACTTGTTGGAGGTTATGATCCTGTGCTATATCCACCATGAGTTTGCTTGGCCCATGGTATCTTCCGCTTGGTTTGCAGCTTGTTTGGTCCCAAGATAAACCTGGTACATTGAAATCCCCCAGAAACCAGATTGAGGCTTTTTTTAAAGGAATTTTGTGCAGTAAATCATCCAAAAGTTTCATGTACTCGTTATCAATCTTTTGAGAGCGATAAAAGGCACCTTTGTAGACTGGAGCTATACCTTCTACCTGTATGCTGACCCATGATTCTACCTCCATGATTGTACAGTCAGGTTGATCAAGGTGACCTCCGTCTTGCGCAATCAAAGTTTTGTTGACAGCGATGAAGACTCCTCCATGGGGCCCACCATTGTGATCTTTACTAAAGACTTGGAAACTTGAAGGAAACTTGATGGAAAAATTTCCCTTGTGGTCAGTTTGGAGTTTAACCGTGATTCAGTCTCCACAATGACATCAGGTGTATGTTTATCAACTAAACCCAGAAAACTAGACAACCTAGCACGCACACTTTGGCAATTACATGTACATGTAATAATAATTTTGAGAGGGCGCTTTATCTCGGCATCTGGCTTTATACGGGACCTGCCTGAAGTCTTAGCTTCTTTGCGGCGTGTTGGACTAGATGATCTAACTGGAGCTCCCATTGCTATTGCCGCTCATGTTTTTTTCATTTTGTACCATCTCATTTGTGTAGTGCTTTTGTCCCAGTTAATCAGCTGTTAATCAGTGCTGGTCAAACCCAAGGACAAATAGCAATCCATGGGTACCAGTTACTGATGTCAGTACATGTATACAAAACACAGCACCACAGCCGATTAGGTGTGTTAACTGTGTCTCACAATTGTTTCTCTGTACTTTGTGCAATTTTCTGTCAAGAAACTTCTTGAAATATGTCCGATATTGATAATATTGAGTTCTCACTTTTGTTAATAATGGCAGGGAATTGCAGAAATGCCCCAGTTAGTGCTATTTTTCTAAGATAACAGAAAAAGAAAAGACTGGAATCAGGCTAGAAGAAACTACTCATCATATTTTTAATCTGTTAATAATTAAACACACAATTAAATAAGGTGTTCAGGGCCTAATAGTATGTGTGTAGATTTGCACAATTTGATTGTAATGTTTATAAAATTGTAGATTGCACAATATCTCCATTGCACCTCATAATCATTGCTGATATAATTCATTAATAACTTGTTCTCGGCAGAATACAACCTTTAAGCCATCTATTAATTTACGTAGTTCTGTTTCACTTTGCACTCCTCTCTTCTATTTTGTCACTGCTCACTGGATGAGCGTACATATTTCTATCTTACATGTCTCACTTTATCCCCCATCTTATATTTCCAATCTGCTCCAAGCAGAAGCACCCCCCCCATTGCTTGAAAAGAGCCGTGTAGGTCGGGGTGTTTACTTTGTTGGTAGCGACGCGACCGCAACACGTGCATTTCAAAGTCGTTCGGCCAGCGAAGTTTCCTTTCGACCAAAGGAGCCTCCCTTGCTAGGAAAATCGGGCCTTCTCTTAGTCCATATGGAGGCTCATTGGCTCCAACAGTTCTCCTCTTTTTTCCTTCGACATAGAGTGTTGCTAGGATCAAGACGTCATGCCCGCTAACCGTTTTAGAGCTTCAAAATTTGATATAGGTTTTTTCACACGCCAAGTTGTCAGTTTCGATCACTGCAATTTTTTTACCATTTCAATATATTGCTTTTATTACCAGTGGTATCACTAGTATGAATGCATCGGCCGAGTGTGCAAACTTTTTTTTTCACACGGGGTTGCTGACAGCAATTGATTAAACTGTGACTTCTACATAGCCTTGTACACACATGCTCTTGATACTGGCAATTTATCTCTAAAACAAAGTACTGTTTTAACTTTTTGTCCGTATTCGAGAGAATCGTAAATGTTATATACCTATTTTAATCAATTGTGTAATTTTTTTTCAAGGAATTGAAATCGGTACCGCCATTTGGTTGGCATGGAAGATGAGGATTGTTTTACAAATGAAAAAAAAATCGGACAGTCCGTTCCATTAATGCTGTGCATTATATTTTTGAAAATGCCGTGCACGCATCATTATGTAGGCCTATATTTCAAACATCCAACTCTATTTGTTCATTAGAAGGGCAGGTTTTTGTGACAAAGTTAACTGACCATCAAGTCGTATCCATATGTTACGGAAGCGTACAGAAGCGTTTAAGTACGGAAGCATAGAAGAGTCACTTGCAGAAAAGTTTTTTTAGTTACTAGATAGCTCAAGTTAAATCATTGAATGAGCATCTCGCCGCGATGAGTTATACAGTCTTGCCGCAGCGAATGTCATAAGTTCTATTCAGCGTGACAATTTCAAATGTATCTTTAAGGTGAAATGCAGTGAGTGAGAGCTGGTTTCAGATTGCTTCTGGGGATGTTACATTTCAACACGGCCTGTTTTCCAACCCAAAAGAAAGGAAATCTTATTTTGGGGTGTGAATTTCCACATTCAGATGAGAGGTAGACTGTTTTTAATTCCTTCTTACATTTTCATAGTGCCAAATAGAAGCAAGCGGACTTGAAAGTTACATTTGAAATTTCCTTAGTCGAAATTTATTAATTTTTAGTACTTAAACGGGAACGGGAAACGGGATTAGCGGGTTGTGTAACTTCAGCGTGTGCACTGTTGTATGAAGGTGTTGGATCTCGTGGCGGTGCGGGGTTGTGGAATTGGCGGGAAACCTTGGGTTCGGGTATAGGATACCCTGATGCCAAGGGAGGGGGTGGCTTCGTGTAGAGAAGACCCTAACGCCTGGAGTGGGTGGAATGGGTTTCGGGTATAGGGGACCCTACTGCCCGGGAGTGAGTAGGTTTTTGCCCAGTTAATGGTGAGGCCGATTGGTGAAGCCGTTCCACGGAGAGCACGCTGAGGGCCTCAGCGATAGTATCTGAGGGCTCTACATAGATTACCACGTCATAGCACGAGTCAGTCACTTGGACATGGTAGTTGACACCAAGGTTTGGACACCGCTCCAGAGACTGCTGAGCCAGTAATCCACACCAACATTGAACAGGTTTGGGGAGGCCACACATCCCTGTCGCACACCGGAGGTGGTGGAAAACGGGTCTGATAGAGCTCTCTCGGCCCTGACTCTGCACGTGGTATTTGACTACAGAGCCTGGATAAGCCCGATACATTTTGGAGGGACTCCAATTCCCTGCATCAGGAGCCAGAGAGCGTCTCAGTCAAGCGAATCGAACGCAGCCTTCAGACCTATATGTAGGCTGCTGGAAGGGGACGCTGAAATTCCCTTCATTGCCCTGCCAGGACTCGCAGGGCTAAGAAACTATTGGTAGTGGATCTACATGGGGGTGAATCCTCCTTTCTGGGGTAGCCGCCTGGACAGAAGGAGAGGCCGGATTCACTGAAGGATTAGAGAGGAGACTATACCTTTGTGGGAATGGAGAGGAGTGTAATTGGGCGATAGTTAGCCGGACCCCTGACGTCTCCTTTGTTCAAATAGAGGGATACTATAAATTCCTTCCCTCCATTCAGGTGGAAAGGCTCCGATTCCCAGATTCTACCACAGAGGTTGGTCAGCCTGGGTGCCACTGTGTCCAAGGAGGCCTTCAGCATCTTGGTATTGATTCCGCCTGCACTTGCAGCCCGACCGGAAGTCGGCTTTTTTATGGCCTTCTTGACTTCGAATGTAGAGGGTGGATTCAATGACACAGTCTCATCTGGGGAGCCTGAGCTGGCGAAGTCTTGGAGGCCGAGGGATGGTGGAGGGGGAGGCTTGTTCAGGGCAGTAGAGTAGTGCTCGCACCAGCGGGTTGATTTCGCAGACGCCTTAGTCAAGATGGAGCCATCCGATCCCTCGCAGAGGATAGGACCGGTGTGGCGTCGTTGATACGATGAGTAGAGTTCCTTTATCCGCTTCTATAAAGAACGCATGTTGCCATGGTGGATCGCATCCTCAGCAGAGCTGGCTATCTCCTCAAGCCATTGTGAGCGATCTTCTCGCAGCTTCCTACGACACTGTCTAGCAGCATCTCGGTGTGCCTTTCTGTCGCCCGTTAGTCTGATTTTACGGCAGCGTTCTACCTGGTTCAGTGTACCTGCAGTGATCCACGGTTGGTTCTTTTTGCGACGATTCCCAAGAGCAGTCATTGCTGCTGAGACCAATGTGGAGAAGAGTTGAGTCCAAGCCTTGTCCATGGATGTTGGCTCATGGAGAGCATCAAACCTGTTTTGACTTCAGTGGCATACTGCTTCGCATATGCTGGTATGTGTAACTTGTCGTCGTCAGGGTGCTGTCGCAGGTGGGGTGTTGTCCGAGGCCGACAGCGAAGATGCAGTTTCAACATGGCGGCGACAAGACGATGGTTTGTGTGACCCAGTCCTGCACTATATACGGAATGCTTGGCAATCTGTAATGACTTGCCATCGACCAGTGATTAAAATATGGTCGATGGTCTTGGACACAGTGCAAAATCCAGATAGCGTCGGTGCCGATGTCTTGGCGAGTCCGAAGAGGTGGCGGTCCCACGGAGAATAAGGGGTGTCGAGAAGCTGGCCCGGTGGAGAGGCGAATTGGGTTGGCTCCCAAAATAGTCACCTGCGGAATCGTACTCTGTATCGACAGAGCACGTGGCAAGATGGTGCGAGTACAGAAAGTCAATAAATGTGTATAAGGAGTCGGCTCTTGTTCCTAGCTGAACAACAGAAAGTGCAAGGAGAACTCTGGGATGGTACTCGCACTTAAGTCTTCTTCGCTTGTCTTTTTTACTTCTTTTTTTACTTTTATTTTTACATTTATCTTTTGATTTTTCAGTTATTATATCTTCTGGCTGATTCTTATTTTTTCTGTTTTCACTTCTTCTTTGTTTTCTATTTTAGTTATTTTGTAAAATTTTATTAACTTATTTTGTGAATAATTTCATGTGGTTTTTCGTTGTTTCATTTCCTTCTGTTTGCATTTTTATTCATTGTTCTTAAATTTAATTCTTTCGTTTGTTTTATTTTAAAAATTTCTTCATTTTATTTTGTTAATTTTTAAAATATCATTTTGTTTTATATTTCATGTCTTTTTTGCCCCGATGGCCGCCCATATGTATGGTCTGTGTGCACGCTGAACGCGTGCAAGAGCCCGTTTGTAACATTGATCTCCATTAAAGTCTATAATGGAGATCATTGGTATGTAACCACCTGTCTTTATTTTCGATTGAAAACACGGATTCGTGGGCGGCCCGTGGCTGCCACAATCAGCGTGCGTGGTGCGCGATGCGAGGCCGCGACGCCGGTGTGGCATACTGGTTGTGAGGCGCACCATCCGTGGCACACAGTGCGCTGGTTAAAAGACGGCAAATCTGTCGCCCACTGTACTCAGGGAGTTGCTTCTTTTTGTTCCCTTTGTCTTTTTTAGTTGGGGAGAAAAGATGTGGGCGAACTGACTAGAACGAGCACGTACACTCTTTTCGAGTCGAATTGAACCTTTGCACAACATTGACGCCATATTTTACAGCGCCATAGACCAACCACAAATAATATCAGTTAGGCGCCACTGCATAGAAGTGCGTGTATTCAGTGCATTTCAGTGCGTTATGAAAAGTGTTGACAGTGTAATTGAAAATTATACGTTTTAAACGATATCTAGAATATAAAAGTTTTTATTAATAGGTGGAAGAAAAAAAAATAGTTTTGACGAAGCGGCCTCGCTCCCGAGAGGTATTTCATTAACAGAGTAAATGTGCATATCTATAACATACATTAATTTTGAGAAGACATCGTCGCGCGCCGCTAGATCGTCAATGCTTCTCTTAGACCGAGGTCGGAAAATTTAGTCCAGGTTTAGGGTTATTTTAGAGATCATGCCGATCACTGTGCAAGCCGGCATAAACCTTCCAGCCGGAGCGAAATTTAGACGAATTTGGACATCGGAAGTCAGGTTGACCAGGGCCAAATGGTCAGAACCGACAGCGAGCTCCATGTATAATGTGCCTTTTGAGCCACAGTGTTTTCTTCCACACATAGATTGAGGGCGCCCTTGATGGAGTGACAAGGAGCGTAATTTTGCTCCACCTCGAATCTCTTTTACACCAAACAAAAATCACCTTAAATCTTCACAAATATATACACCATCCACCTAGCTTGCCAAGAAACATCCATATATGCAGCTATCTGGCTAGTTCTTGCTCAGGGATGCCTCCGAAAAGGGCCCAAAAATGTCTGTTTCGACTGAGAATTGATTGATCTACGTCTACATGTACATGTTTCTCACTAAATAAATAATGATTACTATTTAGTAACAATACTATAATGTAATAAGTAAATAATGCCCATTGCTTTCATTAACTTCATGGATACTTTTAATGCTAATCTTAACAAATATATTCCAAGAAAAAAAGGTATATCAAAACAAACTTACTCCTAAAATACCCCGGGCAACCGTCAAAATATGTCAATCCATCTCTCACAAAAATAACTAAAATACCCTGGGTAACCATCAACATATGTCAATCCATCTCTCGCAAAAATAACTAAAGTACCCTGGGTAACCGTCAACATATGTCAATCCATTACCACGTAAACCTCTAACCACACTGCCTTAAACCACTCTAAATTTGTACGTTAGAAAAACATTTTGACTATATGGCACTTCGTAATGCCGAACAAAATTACTACGTTAACTCATTTAATAAACCAAAGGGTAATAATGATTTAAAAATTAGGAAAATTATCCGTAATAATAACTTATTTAAAACCAGCCAGCACCCCACAGTTACATCAACATGAGGAAAGTCTGTTAATAATCAAGAACGTATACTAAGTCACTAATAACTACTTTTTTACTGTTAGTAAAAGTCTTTGCGATCAAATTCCTCCCAATAACTATAATTTTTCTGATTATATCTAACCAATCCCTACCAAAACAGAGCTTTTTTTCACCAGCTAAAGAAGGGGAGATCATTGATATAGTTAATAAAAAGTGCAGGAGTTGATCAAATTGACTGTACACTGTTAAGGCTGTGATCCACGCTGTCTCTCACCCATTACCATTTGTTATCAATTTATCTATCTCCACTGGTGCAGTGCCTGAATATATGAAGTAAGCGAGGGTTACCCCAGTCTTCAGATATGGTAACCCTCTTTTTGTTATTAACTGTAGACCAATTGCTATCCTTCCGTCATTTTCAAAAGTCCTGGAACGTGTGATTTTGTGGATTTTGTTTAGATAAAAATAACACAATTTCAACTAATCAATTCGGATTTCGAGAAAATCATTCAACTTCACATGCCATAATTAAGTTATTAGACAAGATCACAAATAATGTTTTTAGACCTCCCCAAGGCCTTTGACACCGTGAACCATGACACTTCTTTTTAAATTACATCAGTATGACATCAGGGAAATTGCCTTGGAGTAGTTTAGGAGCTATATCTATGTATTATCGACAAGAATTTGTCAAGATAAATGATACTGTAGTGTTTTTTCCCCCTTGTAAAAATAAGAACACTTGCATCTACAGTAGATCCCATGTACATTTTTCCCAGCAGTAGATTAGGAGCCTTTAACTTTTGACCCTGTAATGTCAAGCCTCCTAATTGATTTAAGAGCACTCCTACACAAGGACCAACTTTTATTGCTTTGGCCTTCTTACCACATTCCTCTGGCAGACTTCTGGTCTAGGATTTATTACTTATAATTAGATTTTAGTTAGATTTACCCTTGTTCTTCCGGCCTGTGTTCCCAACCCTATTTTCACCATTTGGGTCACTTTTAGTCAGTCTCATCACAACCACTCTCCAAGCAACATGTCTATGCGCAGTACTCCAACTCTCTCTTGTACAAGCTGTAAAATAGTTTAGAATAAAAGTTCCTTTCTTCAAAGTTAGTACCTGTTGTCGACATTGTTCCTTTTTATACACTACTAAAATACCATGCACCTCCTCCTATTGTACAATCCCTGGCATACTTCAGGGTTTGCAACGCGTTGGCCAATCACAATGCGGGGAATTTGTCGACCCATTGCGTGTTTGGAAGGGGTCGACAAATTTTGCGCGTTCTGATTGGCCAATTCGTTGTAAACACTTGGTGGCGCACTATTGTGAATCGCTTGTATAGGGTATCGTGATTTGCCAGATTGCACGCGACGTGCTCGAAGCTGAAGAAGGTGCGTGTGAGTGCGATGATCCACTGCGAGTGCGTTTCATAATCGTTCGTGAACCACTATTGTTCAGCGAGGTGCAGTTCCGACCAAAGGAGCCTCCGTTGCTAGGAACATTGCGCCCTCTATTGGTCCAGCTCGAGGCTCATAGGCCTAATAATTTTTCTTTGCAACTTTAATGACGTTAGTAAGTTGATTATTATTTCTTATCTTACATCCGTTTTAGATAGGCGTTCTAGGGTCGCGCCGAACCTATTAGAAGTAACAGCGACTTGGGTCGACCCAGTTCAGTTTTGGTTTCAGACAGACGAACTTAATACATAAATTTGCATTGGGTTAGCCCATGAAAAATGCGACGTCTGAAACCAAGTCGCTCTGGTGTTGGTCTGAGCACCTTCAAGTGTCGATCTTTCGCCTGCAATCACGCCTAGTCGCTCCTGATGTTCAGACGTCGAACTTTTGCCGTACGTAAATCAAAATTTGCTTTTTAATTTAGTTTGGCGCAACTCTGGAGCGCCTTTCTGAAACAGGGTTACATATTTATGCTTGTTTCTGTAGGATCAGTATTGTATATGTCACGTTCGTTTCAGTCTGATAGATCTGAACAGCCCTATTGTCATCCATGGGTCATCAGTGATGTTTTATGTGATGTAACTCTCTCTTGAAACTGGTATAACATGCATCAACATTAGTGGCCAACAGTAGGCTTACAGACTTTGATTTGTTTCTCACGCAGTCTCTCGTAGTAACTCATGGAGGCCTCTACACATTGGTGGACATCGTCGGGAAGGCTCGGTCCAGCATAGCTGGCCTGCTCGAATCTGGAGCTCTAGAACGCCTTGTCGAAAAACCCAGCAACCTTATTGGCATTCATCAATATCTTTGGGGTGATCCATGTTTTGGTGACTGAGTCGCTTGAATCCCAGGACAGAAGTTCTCGGCTGTAGGGAATGCCCATCTCCCGACAATAGGCCGACAGGATGCCTTCGGGGTCAGCCAGAAGATCATCTGAGTCTATGATAACTGGGTCTTGCCCAAGATGCTTCTCAACGTACATCACCAACTCGTAAAGCTCCTTGAATCCACGGCCTGCAGGAAAGATATATTCCGGTAAGCTCTGTATGTCATTTGTGAGACTTGGAAGTAACTTCTCCAGATACTTTTTCCATGATAGGTGTACTTTTACTGGATGGCGAATTAGGAAGCTGTATTTGAAGTCCCCGGGGAGTTCATTATACCTTGAGTTCAGATAGTGAGCCATGTCTTTACACAGCAGGATGGTCTTGTCTCTGTAAGACGCCTCGAGTATCTGGTCTCGGATCCAGCCGTACGTGCAGTTTTTCTCATCAAAACCTCGGTCGTCGTTGCTGCTTGCGTGGTAGTATGTCTCAAACAGACGCTTGTCCACGGGGTCGTTCATATCGGGCCAGTCCGACTTTTTCCCCTCCGGTCCGATAAAGTACGCGCAGTAGTACGGTTGGTTCACGACTTGGAGACCCTGAACAAAACTGAGACACTTCAGGAGAACGGTGGAGCAGGTGCGGGGCACGCACCAGAGAAACATACGACTCATGCTGTCAGCCATGTTCGCACTGAGGGGAAGTTGTTGTGGGATCAAAAATACAGCAGTGTCTCTGTCCTGCCTGCACGGTGCGAGTTGGTTGTTGACCCGTTGACCCGTGACGCACATGACCTTCACGGGACACGTACAATCTGAAAAACCTGTAGGTCCTAACAGTAAAATTCATACTGTGAAAATTCAATGTGAATAAATCTCTTTTGGGTGAGGTGTTGTACTTAAAAGAACCAGTGAGTGTTAACTCGACGGTTCGGCCAGTGAGCGAGTGGATAGCTGGGATATAAAGGTGATCCGGAAGCGGTTGAACATGGAACGGGCTTCGTGGGTTGTGTACCTTCTGCGTGCGCACTACTGCATGAAGGTGTTGGATCCTGTGGTGGTGCGGGGTTGCAGAATTGGTGGGAAACCTTGGGTTCGGGTATAGGGACCCTTATGCCAAGGGAGGGGGTGGCTTCGGGTAGAGAAGACCCTAACGCCTGGGTTGGGTGGTGTGGATTTTGGGTATAGGGGACCCTACTGCCCGGGAGTGGGGGTCTGCTTAGGTGCTAGTAGTTCAAGCTGGGCTTGAAAAGGAGGTCTTGGGGTACGGTGTTGTGCCGGAAAATCTCAATGGCTTCCCAGATTCTTCTTGGGAGCCAGTTCTGGATGAGGCCATGAGTTCTGCTTTGTCCCATTCGGTGGTCCGTGGAGTGTGCATGCTTGACAATGGCCGACTTGTATTCTCCTCGTCAGCTGTGTGCAAGGTGCTCTTGGAATCTGGTGGGGAGGTTCCTGCCGGTTTCTCCGATGTATATGTAATAAGATGAATTTTGTACCCCCTTTAACGGCAAGCTCCCTAGCTTATTGCCAAGGGAAGCCAAGACAAGTCATCCCCAACTTCAACACATCTTCAAGCTAGGCCCTTTATTTATTTTTGTTGTTAATTAATAATTATCTTCTGTGAACAGAATCCCTGGGTTTTTTCGTACAGCGTGTGAAAACTTTTCGCTATCTTAGCCGGAAACGCACTAATCTCCACTGGTTGGCTGACAATAAAATGGGCGTAAACTAGTAAACAAATAAATAATGTAAGCAGGTGTCATGATTTTCATATTATGCCCGCTACATATCGTTGGCTGCATTCACATGGAATGCGATATACACTGGAACGACTGCTGGGTGGGTGCTTGTCCTTATGGGTGTGACGTGCAGCCTGCAGCTTGTTGGGTGCTTAATGGTAGACGTTGATGTTGGCCGACTGCAGGATGTTGCGGAGTTGGTGGCAAGTGGGTCCTATATACGGCAAACATGCGAGGTCTTGATGGCTAGGTGGTGGAAAGATCTCTGGTGCGGGTACCGGTCGGTGTGGGTAGGCTTGCGGTGGACATGGTGGTGGAGGGTGCCGTCTGGGTTTCTGGACAGGTGGACATCTAAGAAGGAGAGGTGTCCGTCTTGTTCTTGATAGTAGGGTGCTGCTGGTTGAGGTACTCAAGGAATTCTTGGAGGTTCTCTAGACCATGGGACCATATGGCGAATGTGTCGTCAACATAACGCAGCCAAAAAGTGGGTTTGAGGTCGGCGGTGAGGAGAGATGATGTTTCAAATTCTTCCATGAAGATGTTAGCTAGGACCGGGGATATAGGGGAACCCATGGAGGTCCCAGCTGTCTGCTCGGTGAACTGGTCTTGGAACTAGAAGTGGCTGGATGAAACGCAGAGTATGAGGTTGGCGATCTGGGTGGAGAAGAGAGCTATGCGGTCAGCGAGGGAGGGGTCGCTGTCCAGCCGATTCTTAGCAATCTGGCATGCTCCTTCGGTTGGAACATTGGTGAATAGCGACTCCACGTCGAAGCTCACCATGATGTCTGTGGGTTGGAGTGACAAGTTTAGCGTGAGCTTCACGAACTGGGTGGTGTTGGAGATATGGTGAGGCGTGTTGCCAACCTGGGGCTGGAGGATGCTTGTCAGGAAGCGGGCGGTCTTGTAAGTAGGTGAGCCGCTTGAAGACGGTGCTCAGGGGGATGCCTGGCTTGTGCAAGTTGGGTTGACCGAAGAATCTTGGACAGGAAGACGCCGACGGGCGGAGGCGGCGGTACAGGTCTGCTCGGATGGAGTCGGAGCGGTGGAGGGCGAGGAGGTGGCTGGCGATGCGTTTCTCGACGGCTTGGGTGGGGTCCTTGGGTAGGGGGCGGTAGGTGCCGGATGTGAGGATGTCTTGTACCTTGTTGGAGTAAGCTGCACGGTGCATGACCATGGTGGCGTTGCCCTTGTCGGGCGTGATGATGTGTATGGACTTGTTGCTGCGGAGATTTATTGCATGGTGTACCCGCAAACCTATTTCTTAGGGTAAAAATTCGGTACACATTGACCTTTCCTATGAAATTATGGCACAACAGGATGAAACATATAGTGGTTAG